>ML779071.1:546363-573215 GCA_009831015.1 Picea engelmannii | reverse complement strand
CTAGTTTTTCTTCCCTTATTTATATTTTTGCATGTGGAATGTAGAATGTAAATAATCTTGTTGCTCTTTCTTTCCATGGCTACATTATAGGAGCCAATGGGATATGTGGAACTACGTTTCCATCTCTTTCTCCCCATGGCTGAATTGTTGCATTCCCACATAGTTGCATCAGTTTCCAACTCGTTCTTCCCTTTATATATTTGCATTTCTGTATTTATTCATTCTGGATTAAAAATGTAGAGGGTATTGTTTCTTTTATGACCAATTCCCAATAAAATGCAGAATGTGGAGAGTCTTGTTCCACTTTTTTGTCCTGGTCAAGTCCCTGCATTATTGTATCTCACATTTGGTGTGGAGGTAATTCTTCTAATTGTTCTTCGCTTATTTACATTTTCATAATTCTGCATTCCGCATGAAAAAATGAAAAAATATTGCCACTCTTTCTTCCCTTGGCCAAGTAAGATGAATTGTCTTTTATTATAGATAATAAAAAGGTTTTCTCCCTTCACCAAAGTGCATATGACAACGTTGTGATATGATGCCACTTGGAGCCTGCAAGGATAGGATTTGAGCATTGTCTTTCTTTGTATCCCTTGCACCCTATACAAGGTATGTCCATTTGCATTATTGATGGTGTTGCAAGGTTCCTTTCTAGAGTTTGCTTCCATGTTGTCCTAGTTGATATCTAGTTATCGATTGGCCATTATCACACTTTCATTAGCTAGCCAATATGCCAAATCGTTTTCTTTAGATTTGACATGAAGGGGGGTGAACAAAAGAATGTGAGTAATGTAATTTTCTATTTCTTTCAAACTTGAATAACCTCATATTATGGGTGGACTGGTCTAGAACAACCCCATTTAGCAATCACTCAATAGAATTTATCATAATAAGAGGAGTCCATCTCTACTATAAACTTGTCATATCCATGTGTGATTGTATAAAAATGTTTCTTTCTAGACCTTCCACTTTAGTTGAATTGTTTTTATTTGTCCCAAGGACCTTAAAAAGACTCTCGGAATAAATTGTTGGGTATCTCTCAAATATTCACCAATACATGAGGGTTTTTTCTAGAGCTTCCACTTTAGATGAATTATTTTTATTTGTCCCAAGGACCTCAAAAATACTCTCGGAATAAATTTTGAGATATCTCTAAAATATTAACCAATACATGAGGAGCAAGGGTTCCCATTTGAGGTCCCATCAAAATTGATTTTTATGAAATCCAAGAATGGTATGAATTCCAAGAGTGATATGGACAATTTTTTCAGAGATTTATCTTGAGAAGAGAATACTTTAAGTTTATTTGATAGCTCCCCAAATTCAATACTCCAAAGATGGATAATTCTTTGATATTTGATTTCCGATATTCATGACATTCATAGTATGGTTTCTTTTATGTTATGGGATATCTCATCCAACACCACATCTATACTCCTTTGTTCCCCCTTGAATATGCACTTGTTGTGTTCCTTCCAAATAGACTACTGAAGGAATCATGGACCTAATTGTCAACATTGTTTAATATTGGGTTTATGAAAGGAGAAGAACACCACTATTATAAAGTGGCAAAAATGTCATATATAATCTTCTATTTAATTACCTAAATTCAAGGAACATTTATCCCATATAAGATCATCCCAGTTACATTGGTTGGTTGAAGAGGTGTTTTTTGATTTTTGTCTCTTCCTATAAATGAAGCAGGGAGATTGCCTCTTAAAACTTGTTCTTTGCAATTGATTCCAAGTTAAAACATTCTACCAGGAGATAACCTAGAAGAAAGTGAATACATCTGCCATGTTATTGAATTTCAAACTTGCTTCTAGATGCTATCTTTTTCTTCTAAGATGTACCCTACTTCTATTTTGTAAGTTTTTTTTAATTGAATAAGTCCTTCCTCAGGTTTTTCCCCATCTAACTTTATAATGATTGTCCTTAACTCTAATCTTTCTTTTATGTAGTTATGCTTCTCGAAGCTCGACTCTCACGTATGTAACTTTTGGGTATCCATTGCTTTCCAAGATTGTCATCTAGTGTCCATTGTATTCAGCCTATCCTCCCAAAATTGACTTCTTGTTTTTGGTGTGGAATGTAGTTCTAGCTTTGAGAATATACTCCCAAAATTAACTGATTGTTTGAGGTGTGGAATGTATTTCTAACTTCGAGAAGATATGCTTGTCTACATAGTCATACTTGACTTAGAAAATTGGAGAGCAGCGATTGCACAAGATAGTTGTGCACAAATAATAATATTTGTATTACACCCAAATCAATATACACTACATGAATATATATAGTTGGAGTTAGATCCAATTAATTCTAAATCTAGATGGAAATGTTGAGAAAATATCCTAACTATCTCTAACAAACCAAACCAAATCCCCTAAAGTAACAATACTCTAACTAATCATGGAATTTCGCCATTATTCTCCAACACTCCCCCTTAATGGAGAAATGTGATTTTTTATAATATAGAAACCACAAACAAGTCATATCTTCCATCTTTGTCTAGTTGGTATTCATTAACAACTCTACCCACTCTGCAATCACTCGATTTTTCTCTTTTGTTCTCCCCACTTTGGAGCTACCTCTTGATCCATTTAAAGTAGAATCACTTTAGACCATCATTGTCATATCTTGATGATTTACTCTTCTTGACTACCCCAAAGTATAGCCTCAACACTAAATTATCCTATGGATACACTACCATCTGTGAAATTTCCCCAAAGAGAAAATTTTGACAGTTATATAGGACAATGATCTGATTATAAGATATTTTCAGTAGTCAATCATACAAGTGACCTTCTTAAAGACACATACAATAATATATACATAGACAACCTATAAGGGTTGTTCTTGAAACCTGAAGCACAACAAGATTCACCAACATGTAACAAAATATGCATAACCAAACCAGTGAAGTGTTCCTATAGCACCAAGAACCACTAATTTAGATTATGATACTATGTTCGTTGATTGGTTCTCCAATATAAAAAATTTACAATCACAATACATACACATTAATTAATATAGTTGCCCCTTTTTTACTTCAATCCGGTAAATAGGAATACGAGGAGGTTGCATTTTCAAAATGAAAAACACCACCCCATGTGGAATATGAAATTTTCTTGCATCCTTGACTCCTGTGATTTCAAAGACAACCCAGAATTAAGGAGCCATCCCAAAGCTCTCGGATTAACATGATATTTATAATATGATCAACACATGTTTGCTCATAACATTGAATGAAAACATCGGAGGCAAAAGCTGCTTGATCAAGAAGGAAATGGAGCACGACTTTCTCCCCTCTCCCCGGATGCACCTCGTAGCCACAGGTCACCCATGATATCTCCAGCTAGTGACTGTTGTCACTTCCAGATGGCTTCACGAGTAGTGTCTCACGGTCTTCTCTTTTTGTAGGTATGGAGACAACAACACAATTCGGGTTGGACTTATGGCAGTTCCTCTCTTCTTTACATTCAGCTGGCAACGCTGATCTCACAAAAACAAACACACGCTAGAAATAAAACAAACACACAATAATCTACCTACATATTTACAAATAATTAATTATCAAGGCTCTCACATCTTCCTAGCCATCCCATTAGGGATTTAAGCAAGTATAGGCTCTGATACCAACTTAGAAAACTGGAGAGTAGAAATTGCATAAGATAGTTACACACAAATAATAATATCCATATTAGACCCAAATCAATATACAATACATGAATATATAGTTGGAGTCAGTTCCAATTAATTCTAAATCTAGATGGAGATGTTGAGTGAATATCCCAACTATCTCTAACAAACCAAACCAAATCTCCTAAATTAACAATACTCTAACTAATCATGGCATTTCACCATTATCCCCAACAACTTGTTGCTACCAAGAGTCATTCCAAAGGATAACTTCATTTCCATCTCTAATTTCCTATAAGGATTGATTTTTAATTATGGATTTTTTTTGTGAAGTATTAATCCAAATCATATAACCTTATTATTCCCCTCCGTTCTCATCTAGTCTCTTTGTTCCATGTCTCTTACATATATTTTGCATCCTATTTTACCCCATAGCTCTTCCTTGTTATTGAGCCATCTCCACCAAATCTTTAGTGCTAGGACCTTGTTGAGGATCTAAAGGTCATGAACTTGTAAAACTCCTAAATATTTTGGAAGATACACTTTGTCAAACCTTGTTGAGGATCTAAAGGTCATGAACTCCTAAAAATCCTAAATATTTTGGAAGATACACTTTGTCGGAGGGTACATGACCCTATTTCCTTTATTTTTAGGACCCCCAAGAAATAATCTTTGCATATTGTTAATGGATTTCAAAATCTTAGGAGGAGTTGAGAAACTAGAGATAATCTCCAAGGCCCAAAAAGGAGATAAACCACAATCAGGGAGAATGGCCCTTTTTAAAAAATTTAGTCCCTCAAGCTTGAAAAAGGGTTAAACTTATTCTTGAGAATACTATCCTAGAGAACCGAAGCTCCTAGGGAATACCTTTATTTGTAAATTATTCGTATGAACCAAAAAATGGATAAAATACCATCAGACAGATGTTCCTTCAAATTTTAGCTTGACGTGCGTGAAGGGAAACAATATCGCTCGACAATCTTTTCAATTTTAGAGAGTTTGAAAAGGGCTTAAATAAGAGTACAGGGGGGATTTTTTTCTCAAGTAATCCAAACGAGACCAAAAAGAATAAATAATCTCTTGTTAGATGTTTCTTTCAAAGTTTAAGAGAGCCTGAAAGCCAACAAACCATGCTTCTAGAGAGTCCCTTGGGTGTGAGCCAGAAAAGATGAAGAAGAATGGGGCTTCGATACACAGTCATGGCAGGACTAAAGGAGTCCCAAGCCTATTGAAAAAAATCACAGCATGGACGGAAAAATGCAGCAAAGGATCTACCTAGGGTATCCATGTAGAGGAAGGATCTACCATATAATTATGACACTTTTAAAGTGACACAAAAGGTTCTGTGTCACACTTTAGTGGGATCGATCTTATGGAAAAGAGAAAAACTTTCAACAATATGCAATATGCAAGGTGATAAAAAACTAACTTATATGCAATTGTAGAAAAACAACTTTACCACGAGATGATGTGAGTGTAACCCGTCTCATGAAAACACCAAACCAAAAGAAAGAAGTTCATTAGAACAACCCAAATATCTCTAAAAAAGAAACTCAAGTACCTAGCGATCCAAGAATAGGGAAAAGAGGACCAAATTGGGGGAAAAAGAGCCAAAACATTCTATAAATAGGGGTGAACAACTCATTTGAACCATTTCAAATTGGAAAGTAACAAAAAATCCAAAAAACCCTCTTCTTTAAAATGCGAATTCAAGGAGCTACAGTGGACGAAAGATCTTCAAATCTGAACCAAGTAAGTACAAATAAAATCTATTAGGATTTACATTCATTATTTATTATTTATTTCATTGTTTATAGGGTGCACACCCTAGTAAAAAGGTTGGGCTTGTGTGTACGCGTGTTTTCCTCACTCAGCACACATATGTAAGCAGGAAAAGTAACACTTAGCCCCCGTACATATGCGACTATCTTAAAGATAACCCACATACATCTCCTTAAGCTTTCAAAAATATGAAACAAGGGACTAACCTCATAAATGTTTTTGAAACAGGATGTATGTTCACTAGCGAGAGAGAGAACATGAGGAGTTATATGTCTTGGTAGAGGAGGATCTAGGGGCCATTTCCATGCTTAAGTAGTGTGGTATGTGGAAGTCATTTCAATGTCCATTGATGAGGGAACAACCCAAGATACTAAACCATATGATAGATTATTGGAATCTAGAAGTAGGGATCTTCATGCTAGAGGACCAATCATTGACTCTGACGATGGAGGATACATACTTTTTGACCGACCTCTCTAGGAGGGGGGAACCAATACACTTGAGGACCTTTCCTCTAGGACTGCACAACATAGAAGATTACATTGGCATGTATTGCGAGGCTAGAACTGAGAAAGTAAGATATCAATTGCCAATTCATAAGATCACAAGACTCAACCTTTAGATAGTACTTTACATGATTGGGTGGATCATGGGATCTGTAAAATCCCCATCTGGTATGACTCCTATGATATACAACTGGTAAAAGCACCCGTAATTTTTTTTTTTTTTGGTGTGTGTAGGAAGGTAATTATGACATTATACTCAACATCGCAACATGATGATGAACACAACGCATGCAACTCATGCAACAACAATATAATGACCAACATAAAAGTACATCAAGCACCTGGAAGCAATGTACGACATTCAATCGACGAAGAATAATAATGACTACCCGTCCGTCCTACCCTGCAATGGTTAGGACCTCTAGGACACATAAGAAATGCTCAAGCCTAGGTTCCCATCGATTTTGACCATTTAAGGTCTCAAGGATGGCGACTTTTCTAAGGAATAAGGAGGTGTTGACATCCCAACCGACACAAGTAGACCAAGCCTACTAAGCTAAGGACCATCATCCTAACAACCCCACGCACCCCAAGTTAATTACACAAGTAACTATAACCCTTACAGTGAGCGACTAAACACATTAAACGTTTATAAACCAAGTAAAACATTAATTAATAAAAATAACAACACCCTCAATGGAAAACGCAAGCTAACAATGAATTCATCAACAACCCCCAACCAAACACCCCATCTAAACTAGTCAATAATACCATCCATTTTAATCATGGGTTACCATTCTAGCAGGGCACGTCTAAATGCAAATTGTCGTTGATGTTCAATCTAAATTATCCTTACCATTCAAATTGATAAATTCTAGATTATAAACTGTCGTCAAGGTACCATCTAAATTGACCCTAAGGGCACATCAATAGAGAAAGTCTGCACTTCAATGGGTTAACAATTAAAACTAAATAACAATATTGCAGTCTAATTTAGCAAGTCCAGTTTAATGGAAGTTAAAACTAAAGTACAAGTCTGGTCATTTAAATTGAAAGGATGTCTATTCAATGAAGAGGCAGTCAACCAAATGTTATTAAACAGTTGAAGAGTTATTATATATATAAAATTCCAATCCAAAAAGCTACCGTGCAAAATACAAGGGTTGTCAATGTAAAGGCTAAATCGATGTGGTCTTAATTATAAATTTCCTTCCCAACATGAATTTACTGTCATTATATTTGCCACCCAATCAGTACTATCATTTAATAAATTACTGCCCAGGCAATAACTGTCATTTACCAATTTACTTCAATTCAAACTGTCATTATTGATTACTGCTATATCAAACTGTCATTTCAATTATTTAATTAGTTACTGCTATTTAAAACTATCACTTAATAATTTATGTCATTTAAAACTTTTACTTCCATCACCAGGACGTCACGCACTTCACTAAAGGTGCGTTGCTTGTGCAAAGGGGTTACGAGGTAGGCTTTTCGTGCTGGCAAAAGGCTAAGGGTAAGTGACTGTCCTAGGAGTCTTGGGCACGCAGTTCACTAAGCGAGCACGTAGGCCATCCACCCCAGGATCTTGCTGTCTTAAACTACAGAAGGCAAAAAGGGTAATGTTGGCGATTAAAATACTATCCATTAAGGGCTCGCTATCTATTAAGGTTCGCTGTCCAGAATCTAGAACAATGCTATTTAGTAATGGTTAGCTGTCCAAAAACCTCCATACACACTTAAGAAACAAAAGGAAATTATATTCATATTTAATATAATCTCGTTGCCAGGAAATTTAAGCGCAGCAACCATCACACGTGGCCATGCTCAGTCATGAGTTAGTGGTTGGTTATGCTAACGTTGTCTATCAAAAAGGGTGTGATTTAGTATATTAAGGAAATCCAGCTGTCTAAAAGCTAAGGTCGTTGTCATCAAATTAAGAAGGTGCTGACCATTCATTGTGCTGTCATACAAATATAAACAAATCGTTGTCCAAAAGTTGCAACAGTGTCAATGCATTAACTCACATATCAGAACAATCAAAATTTATCATTGTAGCTTTAAGCGATTTAGCACTGGCATCCAATAATTTTATAAATCAATGTCATTACATATAGGTTCAATGTCCAGTGGTTTCCATGCATGCTCCGGTTCGTCTAACAAAGATTCTTACTGTCTATTTGGAGATAAAAATCGCTTCCAAAGCAATGAATGCATGCAGACACATAGTCCTACACACAGTCACTCAATGTGAATAACACTCAGGTATGTCCTCATAAAATCCACTGGTAAAAATGGTGGTTTAATAAAGAGAAAAAAAAATGCCCTAAAAAAGGCAATCGTCGACTATCCAATAATTCGAGAATGCAACGGTTGAAACATATCTCCTTTATCGAAGTGCTTGAGCAACTTACTGAAGAGATTAAACCACTTTGGTAGGGGTAGCTCCAAGAGAGCGATTAATCAAGGGGTAATTCAACAGAAAAACAAACGAACTTCTTGATTCAAAAGGATGAACGCAAATTGATGGGTTCAATAATTAAATTGACAGGACTAAACAGAAAGGATCACACAAAAGGCTTATTTCTAGGATTCTATCGGCAACAAAAAATAAATGAAAACTCGAGTCATTACTGGTCATTCGACAAAAACGAAATCAAACTCTTGATAATTAAAATACCCAGATGGGCTTCAGGCTACCATAACCCTTAACTATAACCATTTGGCCAAGAAGAGTGTAGGCGATGACTCCAGGGAGAAAAGGAAATGCATTAGAAGATCGCAACAATGAACAAATCAATCGCAAGAGGGCATAATACAATCAACCAACCAAGAACAATCAGGAGGGGTAGATGGTTGACGGGAACTTCCTTCGCTCACCATCCTCGCACAGAAAAGCAAGGCATTGAGATCCATAGGTATTTTAACGCTAAGGTGATGACCATAGATCAGGCTCTTGGTCGACTGCTTAGGCGAGGACTGTCGAGCTATGGACGAAAGCTAAGCAACCACGATGGACATAATCAATCACAGTCAGGTGGTCAATATATGCGGGATAACGAAGGCCATGGGAGATAACAACCATCGAGCTAGGCTAAGAAAAGTTTCCGTCATCAACTTAAAAGACATCAGTTTACTTTTCCAATAAACAAGGAGATCCAAGCATAAGTCCTAATACAATCTACTATACAAAAATGAAGAGAGCGTACCATTGCCTAGTCACCCGCTCTGATGACGTCTCATGTGCTCTGTGCCAATTCTGCTTGCTGACCGGCGTGACTTCACCAGTACCTCCCAACCAATTCTAGGGGTACTCTTCTTCCCCCTTAGCCCCCCGAGCCGCAAAGGGGCCACACACACTATCCAGAGATTTCGACTAGCTCCCAGCTCGCCTCGCAAGGCCGAGCTACCACTCCTCTTCGAGCTAGGTATCCCAACTCCCACAAGTTAATCAGTCAAGTAGATATTTCTGCAGTGTAACATTACGCAAACATAAGATGATCCTTCATCCTTCTCCTTCCTTCATTATATAGAATTTCGAACTTCCCTTCTTTCCCAAAATCTCATTTCATTAAAGTTTTTAAAAATAAATTCCTAAAAATTCCTCTCCGTACAAGTGTCCCCCATCCCCTACATTCCTCCATAAATTAATTTCTTTAATTAATTAATTATTTTTATTTCCCTCACCCATCTAGAGTTACTCCTAGAATCACTCTTAGGTGTCCCCTAATTCTCTTACAGGTTTTAATAGCTTTCCCTTTTATTAAATTGTTAGTTTAGTTTAAATTAGAAAGCTCTTAAATGGTAAATGCTTTACTAAGATTGACCTTCCTCTTTTTCCCTTAAGTTCCCCTTATTACCTTTTTATGTTACCTCTTTTCCTAGTTTCCTAAATTTTTTGATTTTCCCTCTTTCCCCTTTTTAATTAGAACTCAAAAAGGCAGGTGTGGAATTTAACCATTTTTCCCTTTTATCATTTAATTAGTATATTTTAAATTATCAAAAGATAAACAATTAATTCCCTTTTTTAAATTTTATATCAACATATTTTTTTTATTTTAGGAATACATTAAATTTCTTACTCCCTTCATGTTACAAGATTTAACGAGAATCAATATTTATTATTTAAGTTGTTTTTATTTTTATTATTATTATTTTTCTTTTCATTTTTTTTTAGAAGACAAAATTTTACCACTAGCGTAATTTAGACTTAGACCTTAAATTTCGTATTGAACGACATTTAATTAGGGAAATTGTTTTAAAAATACTTAACACATTATTCGTCCTAAGGCCATCTAGGTTCATCCCTCTATCATCGACAATGCGACGTGCCCTTCGGGACGCACTAGGTGCTCCAAGGGTGCCACTCGCCTCATCTGTTCCCTTGCGTGACATGCCCTTCAGGACGCACTACCTGCTCCAAGGGTGTCACTCACCTCTTGAATGACTTGGTAGACATCAATAACCCCTGGAGTCAACACTTCGCCAGGTGAACTTGTTGGAGACTAAGGGCCTCTAAGGAATAAGGCCCCCGCCTTATTGCGCGCCCCTTAGAATCATTGTGAGTGACTATCGCAGTCTACCCTCACGACATCATGGGTCCTCTCGAACTAGGTAAATGTTAACCTACAGTTCGAGCCACGACAGGAGTGCTAGTAGGTTGTGGCAGGGCTATTGTCCACACCTCTCCCTCAACATCTCTGGTAGTCGTGCGTGACCCCTTTACTCTACATGTGAGTCTGGTCAGCAAGCTATCATCAGCCTGCATCATCAACAAATCATGTCAAAACATATCCATATCATATCATCTAATCAAATGCACTAATATCACAGTAAAACAATCAAACCCCAATGGTACACTCCCCGACTCGATCCGGAGTCCAAGGGGTTCCATCGATGCCTCTGCATCCTTGAGGTCTAAAATCCTGCACACTCAGTAAACCAAGTCAATAGCACCTGTCTATGTCAATACAGTAAAAAAACACGTCATCAACCCATAACGCCTCATAATTAAAATCAAAAGTTTTAATAGTATAATACTCCGAATCACTTGCGAGCAAGTTTCCTCAAAGAATAAGTTTGCTCAGTGCGCCAGAGCGAGATGTTACATACACCTCCTCTTGTATAAACTTCGTCCCGAAGTTTCACAGTATATGTCGAAATAAAGTGTATCACAGTATCATCTGTCTATCTATCAAACAAAAATGGAAACTATTGGCGCATATCATATGCGTCCTCCCAGGTCGCCGAGTGCGGACTATAATTGTCCCACTGGACCTTGACCTGATCTACCGTTCGGTATCGTAGTTGTCGAACACGATGATCCAAGATGTGGACCATCTCAGCCGTGAGCGCCCCCTCGTCCGATACCTACAAGGAACTCATGTCAATAACATGTGTAGGATCACTAATATAATGTCTCAAAACAGATACATGAAAAACATCGTGCATGCACCTCAAAGAATCAGGCAAGGCTAGTCGATAGGCCACGGGCCCCTTTCTCTCCACAATCTCAAAAGGGCCCACAAACCTAGGAGAGAGTTTATCTCCCTTCCCAAACTTGATCGAACTCTTATGCGGTTTAACCTGCAAGAAGACTCGATCGCCGACCTCGTAAATACGGTCGACACGGTGCGCATCAACATAACTCTTATGTCGATCATGCGCTTCTTTAATCCTTTGTATTATTGTTTGCATTTCCTCTTCCATTTCTTGGATCGCTTCTGGTCCCACCAAGACCCTATCCTCAAGCCGATCCCAACTCAAAGGCGTCCGACACGGTCACCCATAAAGAAACTCGAAAGGCACCATCTTAATGGTGCTCTGGTAACTGTTGTTGTAAGCAAACTCCACTAGTGGCAAGAATTCTTCCCAACGCTTTTGTTGGTCCATCACATACATGCACAACATTTCCTCCAAGGTTTGGTTCATTCATTCGGTTTGCCCGTCAGTCTCCGGGTGATACACACTACTAAAGTTAAGCTGGGTTCCCAAGGCCTCTTGGAAACTCGTCCAAAATCATTCAGTAAACACCGATCCTCGATCGGATATAATCCTCTTAGGCACCCCATGCAGCCTCACAATCTCACTGATGAAAACTCTAGCTATGTCAGGTGCCTGATACGTTGTACGCACAGGAATAAAGTGATCACTCTTTGTCAGAGTGTCTACTACTACAAAAATCGAGTCATGTCTCCTTGCCGTCAATGGCAATCCAACAATAAAATCCATCGAAATAACCTCCCATTTTGATTCCGAAATAACGTGTGGTTTTAGTAATCCTGCTGGGTGTCTATGTTCAGCCTTTACCTGCTGACATTCTAGACATCTGGCCACGTAGTTGACTATGTCTGCCTTCATTCCCTTATAGAAGAATAAGTTTTTAAGGTCTTCCCTCATCTTCGTGACCCCCGGGTGAGCCATGTATATTGCTCTATGAGCCTCACTTAGGATCAATAATCTCAACTCGTCGTTTGGCGATACGTAGATCCAACTTTTAAACCTCAATAAACCATCGCTATCAAATGAAAATCCCTCAAATCGTGGTACCATCATTGTGTTTTGTCTGATAAAACCCTTGACCTCTTTGTACCAGTCATCGTCACGCTGTAAAGTTAGAATCTTTTCACGTAGATTCGTTTGAATATGCAGCACCGAAAAGATGCGCGGTCTCCGATTCAATGCGTCTGTCACTCGGTTCACTGTTCCTTTTATGTAAGTAATCTCGAAGTTGTACTCGCTAAGCAATTCTGACCAACGCCATTATCGTGCGTTCAGGTCGCTTTGCGTAAAGATGTGTTGTAGTCCATAATGGTCAGTCTTTAGTTCAAATTTTCATCCAACAAGGTAGTGTCTCTAAACCTTCAAGGCATAAATGATGGCTAACAACTTTAAATTGTGCTTTGCGTAGTTCTCCTCATGCCTTCTCAGTTTCCTTGAAATGTAAGCGATCACGCATCCATCTTGCATCAAGACCCCGCCTAGGCCTTCCTTGGATGCGTCAGTGCATACCAAGAAGTTTGCGTCCATGTTAGGGAACTTTAGTATCGATGTTGTTGTCAACAATTTCTTGAGCCTCCGAAATGCTTCCACGCATTTCTCAGTCCAAACAAACTTCTTTTTCTTCTTCTACAACTCCGTGATCAGATTTGCTATCTTCGAAAATCCCTCGACGAACCGTCAATAGTATCCAGTTAAACCCATGAAGCTACGCACTTCTGGGACATTCATCGGCGTAGGCCATTCCATGATAGCCTCGACCTTTGCTGGATCCACGGTTATACCTTCGCCTGAGATGACATGCCCTAAGTAGTGAATCTTCGATTGATAAAATGAGCATTTGGACAACTTCCCATACAATTTGTGTTCTCGTAGACACTGTAGTACCAAGCGCAAGTGCTCGTCATGCTCCTCCGTCGTCCGAGAGTAGATCAAAATATCGTCAATGAATACTTGGACGAACTTGTCCAAGTACTCGCGGAACACCCCATTCATCAAACTCATAAATACCCCTGGGGTGTTTGTCAGTCCAAACGGTAAAAAAGTAAACTCGTAATGTCCAAAGCTCATCTTAAAGGCAGTCTTAGGGATGTCATCATCCTTGATCCATAACTGGTGATACCCCGATCGCAAATCGATCTTGGAGAACACCATCGCACCCTTCATTTGATCGAACAGATCATCAATTCTCGGCAACAGATACTGATTCTTGATCGTGGCCTTGTTCAGTTGACGGTAGTCAATGCAGAGCCTCCATGACCCATCCTTCTTTCATATGAAAATAACAGGTGCACCCCATGGTGACACACTAGGACGTATCAGTCTTAGGTCCAGCAACTCCTTCAATTGCATTTTCAACTCTTATAAATCCGGAGTCGACATCCAATAAGGTGTTCTTGCTATCGGTTCAGTCCCTGGTTTTAGGTCTATGGTAAATTCCAATTCCCTCTCTAACGGCATACCAGGTAACTCCTTCGAAAATATGTCCGCAAACTCTCTCACCACCGGAAGGTGTTCTAGATCTTCCACTACTCCCTTCTCATTTAACGCAAGGATCACATAAAGATTGCACCCCTTATGCATGCTCTTCCGCAGTTGTAAGGAAGAGATGAACCTCGGGGAAACTCCCTGGTTCCATCCTACAATCACACGTCTCTGTCCCTCGTCATCGACCAAGCTCAATTGTTTCATCTTACAGTTGAGTATCGCCTCGTGCGATTCCAACCAGTCCATACCAATTACGACATCATAAGATCCTAAGATCGTGATGTACAGGTTGGCCCTAATGACAAACTCTTCCAGGTTAAGGATACATCTCGTAACCATTCCTCCAACCTTTTGTTTGGCTCCTGAATCCATCTCTATGAAGATAAACTCATCCTGTTCAACTTCCTTTACCTTAATCCTTTTTAGCACTGCACCAGAAATGAAACTCTTGGTAGCACTGGGATCTATCAAAATACTAAGGGTCTGGTCAGTGACGGTACCTGTTGTCTTGAGCGCAGTCGAATGATGCTTTACCTAGCGGTTATTCACCGCTGCATGAATCCAATGGGCCTTGCCCATATCTCCCATGGTAGTGGGTCCGACGGATCTGGACGCTCTAGTCCTCTCCACCGGGCAGTCGCACTGGTAGTGTGGCTCCCCATACGTCCAACATCTCTTCTTCGGCCTAGTAGTCCTGGTACCCAAAGTAGAAGAAGACGACACACTGGCCTGGAACCTTGGTCTATTCTATTGAACATGCCTAAACTGCTGCTGCTGTGGTCGACGTTGTTGTTGATGTTGTGGTCCCCAATAAGGTGTCTGTTGCTGAGGCGTCGGTCACCTAGGTGTAGTGAAAGTGGATCCCCTCTGGAATCCATGATATCCCAGCATATGTTTGGCTAGTGTCTGATGCTGCTATGCTCTAGATGACACTTGCGCTACTGCTCTCGCTGGAGTCCTGGTCTAACTCCCGCTGATAAGTTCCTCCTCTACTATGAGGGCCTTTTGGATGACATCATGCAAGGTTTGAGGCATTAGAATCCCGACCTTTGCATGTATGTTGTCGTTAAGGCCAAACACAAACCTGTTGACCTTAAGTTTCTCAGTGTTAAGGTGCGAAGCATACCAGAGTAGCTCCATAAAACTAGCCTCGTATTCGGGCACCGTACGACTGCCCTTTCGTAAGGTGTTGAACTCATTGAGCTGTCACTCAATGAATTCCTCTGAAAGGTACCTCTCTCGAAACCGTTCCTCGAACAGTTCCCATGACACGTCTTCGACGACCACATTTAGCTGCGATAGGAGCATCTTCCACCATAGAAGAGCGCTCCCCTTCAGTTGAAAGATCGCCATGCAGACCTTCATGTTGGAGGTATAATCGCGAAGTGAAAAGCACATCACCATATTCTCCAACCATGCCTCGGTAGCTGGGCCGTCTGGGGCACCAAAGAACTCGGGAAATTTGACCTTCTCGAGTTCATGGTGAATGCTACCAGTACTGATCAAAGTGCGTGGTGGAACCTCAGCGGGTGTCGGCGCCCTGGCCTCATCTCTGTCCAAACGGTTGATCAGTGCCTCGGACATGCGCTGAAAAGATCTCATCATTCCGACTACATCACCAACTGCTATCTTCTCCTGTTCGAGAACCTACTCGTCTACCTGGGGGTTAGACCCCTCAAACGTGGATTCTACTGGAGGTGTCGCGCCTCCTCCCCTAACACCCCACCATCTGCCTCTACGATGTCCTCTAACCATGATTACCTACACGAATACAAGTCAACTCGATTAGCAACAATATAATCAAATCATATCTACGAAATCCGTAGCAATCCCAAGTCACGGGTTGAACCCGCTCTGATACCACATGTAAAATCCCCATCTGGTACAACTCCTACGATGTACAACCAGTAAAAGCACCCGTATTTATTTTTTTGTGTATGTGTGTAGGAAGGTAATAACGACATTATACTCAACATCGCAACATGATGATGAACAAAACGCATGCAACTCATGCAACAACAATATAACGACCAACATAAAAGTACATCAAGCACCTGGGAGCAATGTATGACATTCAACCGACGAAGAATAAGAATAACTACCCGCCCGTCCAACCCTGCAATGGTTAGGACCTCCAGGACACATAAGCAACGCTCAAGCCCATGTTCCCATCGATTTTGACCATTTAAGGTCTCAAGGTTGGCGACTATTCTGAGGAACAAGGAGGTGTCTACATCCCACCCGACACAAGTAGACCAAGCCTACTAAGCTAAGGACCATCATCCTAACAACCCCACGCACCCCAAGGTAATTACACAAGTAACTATAACCCTTATAGTTAGCGAATAAACACATTAAACATTTATAAACCAAGTACAACATTAATTAATAAAAATAATAACACCCTCAATGGAAAACGCAAGCTAACAATGAATTCATCAACAACCCCCAACCAAACACCCCATCTAAACTAGTTAAGAATACCATCCATTTTAATCATGGGTTACCATTCTAGCGGGGCACGTCTAAATGCACTTTGTCATTGATGTTCAATCTAAATTATCCTTACCATTCAAATTGATAAATTCTAGATTATAAACTGTCGTCAAGGTACCATTTAAATTGACCCTAAGGGCACATCAATAGAGCAAGTTTGCACTTCAATGGGTTAACAATTAAAACTAAATAATAGTATTGCAATTTGATTTAGCAAGTCCAGTTTAATGGAAGTTAAAACTAAAGTACAAGTTTGGTCATTTAAATTGAAAGGTTTTCTATTCAATGAAGAGGCGGTCAACCAAATGTTATTAAACGGTTGAAGAGTAATTATATATATATAATTCCAATCCAAAAAGCTACCGTGCAAAATACAAGGGTTGTCAATGTAAAGGCTAAATCGATGTGGTCTTAATTATAAATTGTCTTCCCAACATGAATTTACTGTCATTAGATTTACCACCCAATCAGTACTATCATTTAATAAATTACTGCCCAGGCAATAACTGTCATTTTCCAATTTACTGCAATTCAAACTATCATTATTGATTACTGCTATATCAAACTGTCATTTCAATTATTTAATTAGTTACTGCTATTTCAAACTGTCACTTAATATTTTTTGTCATTTAAAACTTTTACTTCCATCACCAAGACATCACACACTTCACTAAAGGTGTGTTGCTTGTGCAAAGGGGTTACGAGGCAGGTTGTCCATGCTGGAAAAAGGCTAAGGGTAAGTAACTATCCAAGGAGTCTTGGGCACGTAGTTCACTAAGCGAGCACGCAGGCCATCCACTCCAGGATATTGTTGTCTTAAACTACAGAAGGAAAAAAAGGTAATGTTGGCGATTAAAATGCAATCCATTAAGGGTTCTCTATCTATTAAGGTTCGTTGTCCAAAATCTTGAACAATGCTATTTAGTAATGGTTCACTGTCCAAAAACCTCCATACACACTTAAGAAACAAAAGGCAATTATATTCATATTTAATATAATCTCGTTGCCAGGAAATTTAAGCGCAACAACCATCACACGTGGCCATGCTCAACCATGAGTTAGCGGTTGGTTATGCTAACGTTGTCTATCAAAAAGGGTGTGATTCAGTCTATTAAAGAAATTTGGCTGTCTAAAAGCTAAGGTCACTGTCATCAAATTAAGAAGGTGTTGACCATTCATTTTGCTGTTATACAAATATAAACAAATCGTTGTCCAAAAGTTGCAACAGTGTCAATGCATTAACTCACAAATCAGAACAATCAAAATTATTGTTGTAGCTTTAAGCGATTTAGCGCTGGCATCCAATAATTTTATAAATCAATGTCATTACATACAGGTTCAATGTCCAGTGGCTGCCATGGATGCGCCAGTTCGTCTAACAGAGATTCTTACTGTCTATTTAGAGATAAAAATCGCTTCCAAAGCAATGAATGCATGCAGACACATAGTCCTACACACAGTCACTCAATGTGAGTAACACTCAGGTATGTCCTCAAGAAATCCACTGGTAAAAATAGTGGTTTAATAAAGAGCAAAAAAAAATTCCCTCAAAAAGGCAATCGTCGACTATCCAATAATTCAGAATGCAACGGTTGAAACGGATCTCCTTTATCGAAGGGCTTGAGCAACTTACTGAAGAGTTTAAACCACTTTGGTAGGGGTATCTCCAAGAGAGCAATTAATCAAGGGGTAATTCAACAGAAAAACAAACGAACTTCTTGATTCAAAATGATGAACATGAATTGATGGGTTCAAGAATTAAATTGACAGGACTAAACATAAAGGATCACACGAAAGGCTTATTTCCAAGATTCTATCGGCAGTAAAAACTAAATGAAAACTTGACTCATTACTGGTCATTTGACAAAAACGAAATCGAACTCTCGACAATTAAAATACCTGGATGGGCTTCAGGCTACCATAACCTTTAACTATAACCATTCGAACAAGAAGAGTGTAGGCAATGACTCCATGGAGAAAAGGAAAAGCAATAGAAGATCGCAACAATGAACAAATCAATCGCAAGAGGGCGCAATACAATCAACCAACCAAGAACAATCAGGAGGGGTAGACAGCTGACGGGAACTTCCTTCGCTCGCCATCCTCACATAGAAAAGCAAGGCGTTGAGATCCATATGTCTTTTAACGCTAAGGAGATGACCATAGATCAGGCTCCTGGCTGACTACTCAGGCGAGGACTGGCGAGCTAGGGACGAAAGCTAAGCAACCAAGATGGACACAATCAATCACAGTCAGGTGGTCAAGATATGCGGGAAAATGAATGCCATGGGAGACAACAACCATCAAGCTAGGCTAAGAAAAGTTTTTGTCATCAACTTAAAAGAAATCAGTTTACTTTTCCAATAAACAAGCAGATCCAAGCATAAGTCCTAATACAATCTACTATACAAAAATGAAGAGAGCGTACCGTTGCCTGATCGTCCGCTCTGATGACGTCCCATGCGCTCCGTTCCACTTTCGCTTGCCGACTGGCATGACTTCACCGGTACCTCCCAGCCAAATCTAGGGGTACTCTTCTTCTCCCTTAGTCGCCCGAGCCGCAAAGGGGCCACACACACTATCCAGAGATTTCGACTAGCTCCCAGCTCGCCTCGCAATGCTGAGCTACCACTCCTCTCTGATCTAGGTATCCCAACTCCTGCAGGTAAATCATTCTAGTAGATATTTCTGCAGTGTAATGTTATGCAAACAAAAGATGATCCTTCATTCTTCTCCTTCTTTCATTACATAGAGTTTCGAACTTCCCTTCTTTCCCAAAATCTCATTTCATTAAAGTTTTTAAAAATAAATTCCTAAAAATTTCTCTCCGTACAAGTGTCCCCCATCCCTTACATTCCTCCATAACTTAATTTCTTTAATTAATTAATTATCTTTATTTCCCTCACCCACCTCGAGTTACTCCTACAATCACTCTTAGGTGTTCCCTAATTCTCTTACAGGTTTTAATAGCTTTCCCTTTTATTAAATTGCTAATTCAGTTTAAATTAGAAAGCTCTTAAATGGTAGATGTTTTACTAAGTTTGACCTTTCACTTTTTCCTTTAAGTTCCCCTTTTTCCCTTTTTATGTTACCTCTTTTCCTAGTTTCCTAAATTTTTTTATTTTCCCTCTTTCCCCTTTTTAATTAGAACTCAAAAAGGTAGGTGTGGAATTTAACCATTTTTCCCTTTTATCATTTAATTAGTATATTTTAAATTATCAAAAGATAAACAATTAATTCCCTTTTTAAAATTTTATATCAACGGATTTTTTTCTTTTAGGAATAAACTAAATTTCTTACTCCCTTCATGTTACAAGATTTAACGAGGATCAATATTTATTATTTAAGTTGTTTTTATTTTTATTATTAATATTTTTCTTTTTTTTCTTTTTTTTTATAGAAGACAAAATTTTACCAGTAGCGTAATTTAGACTTAGACATTAAATTTCGTACTGGGTGACATTTAATTAGGGATTTTTTTTTTTAAATACTTAAGACGTTATTCATCCTAAGTCCATCTAGGTTCATTCCTCTATCATTGACAATGCGACATGCCCTTTAGGACGCACTAGGTGCTCCAAGGGTGCCACTCGCCTCATCTGTTCCCTTGCGCGACGTGCCCTTCAAGACGCACTATGTGCTCCAAGGGTTTCACTCACCTCTTGACTAACTTGGTAGACATCAATAACCCCTGGAGTCAACACTCCACTAGGTGAACTTGTGGGAGACTAAGGGCCTCTAAGGAATAAGGCCCCCGCCTTATTGCACGACCATTAGAATCATCGTGAGCGACTGTCGCAGTCTGTCCTCATGGCATCGTGGGTCCTCTCGAACTAGGTAAACGTTAACCTATAGCTCGAGCCATGACAGGAGTGCTAGTAGGCTGTGGCAGGGATGTTTTCCACACCTCTCCCTCAACATCTCTGGTAGTTGTGAGTGACCCCTTTAATCCACATGTGAGTCTAGTCGACAAGCTATCATCAGCCTGCCTCATCAACAAATCATGTCAGAACATATCCATATCATATCATCTAATCAAATACACTAATATCATAGTAAAACAATCAAACCCCAATGGTACACTCCCTAACTCGATCCAGAGTTCAATGGGTTCTATCGATGCCTCTGCATCCTTGAGGTCCAAAATCCTGCACACTCAGTAAACCGAGTCAATAGCACCTGTCTATGTCAATGTAGTAAAACAACATGTCATCAACCCATAATGCCTCATAATCAAAATCAAATGTTTTAATAGCATAATAATCCAGATCACTTGCAAGCAAGCGTCCTCAAAGAATAAGTTCGCTCAGTGCGCCAGAGCGGGATGTTACAGGATCCACAACACTTCATCATGATTCACTTGCACAAATGCATTGTGCAGCTCAGTGTCTAGATTCCACCATATTTTATTGGAGCACTACAATGCTCACATATATGAAAAAACAACTGACTGACTGTCGAAGAAGAAAAAACAAGAAATTTGGGTTCTAGACCATGTTGTGCGCTTTATTTTTTGAGAGAGTGTTAGGCCTTAGTCTGTGAGAGACAGTACGAGGCCATATTGCCTCCTTTCCGAAATTATGTAGGTGGGAAACTTTGTTTCCTTGACATGGTGCAGGGAGAGTATAGGAGGCCTCAGATGAAAAATTATTTGACTAGTGGGCCTGTCAAATTCATGCGATCGAGGACTACCCCTATGCAGAGATCAATTTTCTAAGGGACCTGGATATGCCTATGCCCCTTGGCGAGGAGAACATAGAGATAGGTACACACATTTTAAAGTTATTTTATTTATAAATGTTTAAATGTTATCACTTTTATAGTAACTTCAAAGTACTAACTCAGTGATATGTTATATACAAACATGGGACCGGTACGACCAACTGACTTTGCCAGGACCATGCGTCATCCTCAAGTGGATGTAGGACCAACAACCATGGGAGTACCACCAGCCAGAGAGGATGAGAGAGGATTGTGATGAGTAGAGAGGAACCTAACATCTCTCACTCATGCAGTGTTGATGGCAGAGATAGAAGACCTTCACCTAGCCATGCAACCGCATGTTGTAGGGGTACCTAGGACTTGGGTTCAATTTTTCTAGTGTCTTGCAAACACCATAGTTCATTATAATAGGTCCAACGGGCCTACGAAATAACTAGTACTGGACCACATATGTGTTAAGGGAACCTTTTGTACTCTCTTATGTAGTGAGGGCTTGAGCACAATGATGTATACCGACTCTATTTGAAGCTATATGGCCCACTTTTGTACTTATGACATTATTTTTTGGACACATTATTACATATATACATATTTTTTCCTTATGGATAAACATTTTGTAAAAATGTTTTTACATATGCATGTATGTGTGTGCTTTTACTTCTATGTGTGAGCAATATGCCAATCTAATACATGATTATCCAATGTATGAGTTAGTTGATTAGATATACTAGGAACATGAATATAAGTAATATAAATAAAATAGTGTTCTAAGAGATGTGCCCTAAGGAATTATCAGTGAAGGGTGGGATTGTAGACATGGTATACTCCATTTTACTGAGACACGACCATTTGACAATCTAGATAAACGTGGAGGTGAGAAATACCATGTGACAAGGCATCACATAGTAATTCTATCATGACACTGTACTCGTCAACATTATTGATTGCTTTGCCCAGAAAAGTAACTCTAGAAGACATCAACTGGAAAAAGGGCGTGAAGATCACTCAAGATGCGGAGGAAAGCCTCCGAGTGTGTCAGTTAACACCATATGAGAACCCAACATAGACCTCATATTTACTTGAAATATGCCACAATGAAAAGAAAAACAATAAACTACACGTCCATAAAACAAAAAGACAAAAATGTATAAATAAAGCTATACATTATATACAATAAGTCATGCCCAGGTGACCGATATAAGCGTAATACTTCTTAAGGTAGAGCTCATTTCTAAGCTCTAATAAAGTGTTACCCTCTAAATCAACCAATTGATAGGAACCCTTTTCTAAAAATTTCTTAACAATGAACGGTCTGAACCACATGGGTTTGAATTTTATTGCCCCCAAGGGGTCTTTATATTGGTCATAGACCAGGACAAGATCTTCTTTAGAGAAAAATCTAGGGTGGATGGACAGATCATACTGACACTTGACACATTGTATATGAGCCTCATTGGCAAAGGTTGCACATCGATGCTACTCATCAAGTTGCTTGAGATATAAAATACGCTCTTCAAGTGGAGTAGTGTCGGGAAATAGTTCCACTGCTAACTTAAGAGAAGGGATTTGGAACTTTATGGGAAATACTTCCTCCAGCCCATAAAGGAGTTGGAAAGGAGAAAAACTGGTAGCATTCTTGACTAAGGTTTGATAAGCCCAAAGTGTCGAGTACAACATCAAATTCCAATTCAACTTGGCCAAATTAATCGTCTGTTGAAGAATATTATTAACAGTCTCCACTTGACCATTCTCTTGTGGGTAGTAAGGTGACGAATGCTATTTCTTAAACCCTAGTTTTGATGTTAACTTAGACATCATTTTTTTCTGGAACTAACTGCCATGGTATGTCACAATCTCCTTCGAAATATTGAACCTTGCTACAATCTGGTTAAAAATGAAAAGTGCAGTCATTTATCCATCATTGTTGAGCATTGGCATAGCCTCGACCCACTTAGTAAAGTAGTATGTTGCTATGATGATATAGCGATGCCCCCTAGATGAAACCGGGTGGCATGTATTAAAATCAATCCCCCACTTGGTGAAGGGACCAACAAAAATAACTGGAAACATGGGATCAGGGTGTGCCCGCATATTTTGAGAGAAGATATAGCATGGGTGACACTTTTTGACCACCTCTACACAATCTTTGATCAGCGAGGGCCCAAAGCATCCAATGTGAAGAAATTTATGGGTTGTTTCCAATGCATACAAGTGACTTCCACATGCTCCAGTGTGACAATCATTCAACACAGGTTCTGCCTCTTCATGAGTGAGACAACAATGGAGAATGCAATCCACTCCTCGACAATATAAAGTATCATTGATGATAAGATAGCTACTTGCTTGATGGTGTATTCATCGACTCTCATCGCGAGAAGTAGAATATGGGTAGTTCAAAGTATCAAGATACAAAAGTATATATCCATACCAAGGGTCCAAAGATGCAATAAGGAAAATATCCCCATTGATCAGTGACTCTTCTGGAAAATTGTTATCACTCTCGACTGAAAGTTATGAGATTAGTTCAACAAAGAACAAGGACTTTTTAGACTTCACTGAAATAAAATCCAAGTCAAATTCTTGTAGGATCACTATCCATCAACTAATTTTCCCGCCAATGACCTGTCATGTTAACACATATTGAAAATGGTTCACAAAAACTACAATGGTGGTCTTACGAAGTAGGATGTAATGATGGAACCATTGGACAACATGAACAACTTCCAAAGTAAGTTTCTCAACATGTGTGTAGTTAAGTTCTGATCCTACCAAGCCTCGACTAAGATAGTAGCTAACATACTCTTCGAGCGGATCATCCTCTTGGACCAAGACCATTTTAATAGTAGATTCTATGGCAGCCAAATACAAAAAGAAATCCTTGCCATAATCTGGAGGACTGAGCATAGGGGCAGAGGTCAGAGCACATTTCAACCCTTCAAAAGAGCATTGAGATGCTTCATCCCAACAGAATGGGACCCCTTTCTTCAGGAGACACATAAACCCTTTAGTAATCTCTTCATAGTTGGCAACAAAATGTCAAAGAAAGTTGTCTTTGCCCTGTGGAATTTAAAGCTGGGGGATTGTGCATGTGGGAGGAAATTGAACTATTACCTCAACCTTCAAAGGATTGAGCATGATCCATTTAGTTGACATGATAAAAACTAACAAGTGACCCAATGTTACGCAAAAACTACACTTATTCGGATTAAGGATAATTCAATAGTAGCGACACATCTAAAATATAAGTCATAAATGTGTGGTATGATCGGATCTCTTATGAGAACATAAGGCTAGATCATCAAGATATGTCTCAACTATGTGTTTGAGGTCATGGAAGGCAAACGCCATTGCCCACTAAAAAGTGGCTCTAGCATTCTTAAGGCCAAAAGGAATTTTCCTGTATGTGAATGTACTCCAAGGACATATAAACACCATTTTATGTTGGTCCTCAGACTTGATCTGAATATGGTTGTACCCAGAAAAACCTTCCATAAACTAAAATACCTCACAACCTTCACATTCATCGACGATCTGGTCAATGAATGGGGTTGGAAAATTATCTTTCAGGAAAGCTTTGCTCAGATCACGAAAGTGTTGGACACACCTACCACACTTAGAGGGGGGGAGGGGGGTGAATGAGTGTGGGGATCTTTTTCCAAAAACTTCCCTCTTACACAAAAAATCTTTAGTTAATATTAAACATTTGTTCATTACTCATTTTTTTCATTTATAATCAGTTATATGTGAATACATATCAACAACATATATCAACAACATATCATCAACAAATCATCTCCACAAAGAACACAAGATGTATGTACAATTTTTCTTTTTATTATGGACTTCAATCCAGGGGTTTTTCAGCAACAACTGAATAGAGTACAACTCTACAAGAGCACCAGATCTATATGCAAGACTCAGCTTCCATTCTCAGCACCAACTAAGATGAGGCAACAATCCTCAACATATATCAAGCTGTCAACATAAACAAGTGCATCAACCATGCACCAACCTGTGTCAAACAACCTGTAATCAACCTATACCATAAACAAGTGAATCCAACCATGTACCAAGTATATACCAATCATGTGTCAAAAAATAATAAACAATTACTCATCAATATGTACCAACATCATCAACTATACACCTCATGTATGTGCCAACTCATCAACTGCTTGTCTCAACCATGACTAGTTTTGGATTAGTCAACAACCCCAACTTGAAATAATCATAACTTTGTACCTGTAATGAATAAAGATATGAATATGATACACAATGTTCTTCAGTGTGTTTTATGAAATTCCTTTAGGTGGAACTACTTGGAACCTCTCAGAAAAGGCGTTATAGCAAAAATGGCATACCTTGTTGAATTCTGGCTTATTCTAGAGAGAGACATTGTAGAGCGTGGACCACAAAAAATGTTAATTGAATTGATATGAAACTATTACACAACATACTAAATATTGTACCCTAACCAACACATTTTTTCTCACTTAATTTGGATATGTTATGAAGAATTTATGACGTTTTTACCCGAAACACCTATTTTTGACTTGTTTCAGGACTAGCCACAAACCCTATTTTTCACAGAGTGTAACTCCACAAATACAACGACCCATAGGCTGAATTTTTTACCAAAGATACTTGGGTATGTTTTCACAATTGCATAGAAATTTCACGGTATGAATCATTATATAAAAAAAGTTATAGTGAAAATGGTGAGATGACCTGTAAATAGCATACCTTAGAAAGCACCATCAAAATAATTTATCCTTCCTTACATTTTGGCCTTCTTTTCTTCACCTTTCCTCAGAATTTAGGCTTAGATATCCTTGGTTACCTCAGACACATACATATATTCAATATTATCAAGTGTATGTTAAATGAGAGAGCCTTGCCTCTTATTTATACTCTCCAAGTAGCTTCCTTAAAAAACATCTTCTAGGTTACTTGACCGACTTTCCTTATTTTAGGGTTAACCCACTTCTAATTTCTCCATTAAATTTATTATTGAAATAATTTATTTTGTATTCACTTTGAATTTTAATACACTCATCACTTCACTTTATTATTTACCTTCTAAAAACCCTTAAACCACTTTGACCTTTTGGGGCTTCTAGATGACATGTGAGGGTCATCCAACTTCGTAAGGTCATAAATTTCAAACCATGAGGAGTTATGTGATGTTACACATACCAATAGAAATTAAATGACATGTACTATCCATATAGAATAGTATTATCTGAAAATATATCATAACTCATATCATTACCCATCAAACAAACTTGGGTCCATTACCCAAACATGGGGTCTCCAACTTCTCATGGCCATAACTCTCTAACCATGAGGAGTTATGTGACGTTCCACATACCACCGGAAATGGCATGAAAAGAACCATTCATATAGGATATTTTCCCTTTCAAATTCACTATCCTTCATCTCATTATTCCACAATTAAGCATGGGTTCTCCAACCATTCTTCTAGGATAACTCAATCTGCAAAGTGTCTTCCCATGAGGGCTTTCACCATAAGGGGACCACTTTGGAGTTCATCCATTTTTGCACCTTATCAATCATGATAATACAATAATGAGAGCATGGGTCCTCCAACCATTCTTCTAGGATAACTCAATCTGCAAAGCGTCTTCCTGTGAGGGCTTTCACCATAAGGGGACCACTTTGGAGTTCATCCATTTGTGTACCTTATCAATCATGATA
>ML779071.1:494596-525481 GCA_009831015.1 Picea engelmannii | reverse complement strand
TTGAATAGAACAGTTTTGACATGAGGGAGAAATGCCATAGGAAGGCCCACAAGTCCCTGAGTGCACCCAACTGATACTCTTTCAAGGGCAGAGGCCACAGTAACTATGACCCCCGCCACTGTCTTTGACTGGAACCATAGCACAAAGGGGATTTTATGGAGAAGTAACTGTGTAAAACACCATGTTGAGCCCAGAGCAGATTTTTGGGTCAACATTGACCAAAAGAAATCTACTTTCTACCTTCGTCCCCAGACTTAAACCCCATTCATTTTCAGAAAATGCATGGTTAGACCAACATACCTTGTTCCGGATTTTCGATGTCGATCCCCCTTCACGTTTGATTGCTTGTTGGAAGCTATCCTCTCAAGATTGGCCTGCGTACAAAACAAGCAACAAACTACACATGCATTTTACCTATAGACTAATGGGTTAGAGATTCAAACATATATTTTTTGAACTATGAAGAACTCATATAGTGGGACAGGAAAAACATTTCTTTATTATTAACTTTAATGAATCAACTTACAATGTCGAGACCGGCCACTGCTCCGCGAATCCTGATCCTGGGCTCCTCTTCAAATGTCCTCCAACTTCTTTGCTTTGTATCTCTTCTTACACAAGGATGGCTAAAGGGTTGGGACAATGGGAATATGCAATTGGGTAGATTTTCTTTACTCTTTTTCTCATTTTCTAAATGGGACCCCTAGCCCTTCTTTTATAGGCTAGAAGAAGCTAGGTATTTGGACGAACCCTCGGCCATGCATGGTTGGGAGTTTCAGTTAACTCACCCAAAGTTGTATGTTCCGTCGGTAAATTTCATTTTTTCGTGCTTTTGTTGGTCCACACAGGTTGTTTTAGGTCAGCTAGCATGTACACACGTGCAGTAATGGAGTAGGGCACGTGGGCCCTTATAAAAGAGGTTTTTTAAAGAGTTGTTCAGCAGTGCTTTGGAAAAGAAGGGATCTGAGATGGATTGATGTCAGGTAAGCATGTATGGTGCAAATTAGGGTTATAACAGATGCCCCTTAGTGTGTGAGGTCAGAAGATCATCTAATGGCCGAAATACATTACCAATCTTTACTGATGTGTCGAACAAGTGAGCCCAGGGACCAGGAACCGGGAGACACCGTCTGCAAAATAACAAATGTCTCACCGAGGCGAGCATAGCCATGCTCGGGATAAAATAGAATCATGGCTACCAATCAAATACACTGTAGATCCATGTCAAATAACTATATAAAGTGTAGCCGCGAACAATACACAGCGGAGCTACATCTCGAAATAAAAAAGATATACATATAGAGTATCCATCTTCTAGAAGTTGATACGGCCTGATGGCTGGAGATGAGATCTTCAGAGCTCAAGCAACAACTTCAAAATCTTCAAAACTCAAGGTAGGAGTGTAATATGAGTGTACGACTTCACTACCCAGAGGTCTTCGACGGCTCATCAGTCATGGACTAGATAATCTTGATGATTAGACTGAAGGCTTCATTGATTTCAAACAAGGACTTGATTGGACATTCATGATGGCCGGGTATGAGGGAAAGAGACAAATTGCACAGGGGTCGACTCAGGCTTGGTAGAAACTTCCCTTGGACAACAACATGACAAATGATGAGACTTAGACAACATGGCATTAATCATAAGTTTACGAAGTAGGAGGCAACGCAAACTCTCCATATGTTTGAAAGAATAACCAAACGGAGGAGGACACAACTCTATGTAGCGAGAACAACTTCCTAAGGTCATACTACATCCCAAAGTTTGACGAACAAACAGACAAATGTTCTTTATCCAAGGGCAACTCATTATGTTGCCAATAAAGAAAATACTTTTCCCTTCCTCTTTTTGGGGTATATTTGATTTTTTTGTCTTTTTCAATAATTTTGGAAAAATAATAAAGGAATGTTACGTTACAATGGAGGAACAAGTGTTGCAAACATACAAGTTCAAGGCACAAGGACAAGACTGATGTTCAAAATAATGATACTCGGGAAAAATCCTTCGGGGGCCAAGGGTGTTAAAACACAAAAGAAAACTGTTACAAGGTTGACGTATAAGATATGAAAACGTGGTTAATAAAACACACAATGGTAACGTCCTTCGATGTAATTTTAACGAGCCCAGAGAAGGTAAGCTCGGTGGTTTTTCATGTTTAGAGAGTCTGAAAAATCATAAAAGGAGACTCCATTGGGGTACCTTTTTCGAAGATAGTCTAGTCGGTTCGAAAAAGGGGTAAACTAGCACCGACAATACGTCTATTCAAAACCATTTTAACGAGTGTGATAAGGACAAGATCACTCGACCATTTTTTCATTTTTAAGGAATCTGAAAAAAGATTAACTATGGACTCCGTCAGGAATGTTCTTCTGGACTAGTTTAACGAGTGTGAAAGAATAAGGTCACTCGGTGATCTTTTCAATTTTAGGGAGTCTGAAAAGAGCTTAACTATGGACTCCGTAGGGGTTCCTTCTTCGTAAGTTTAGTCCCTCAGGCTCGAAAAAGGGATAAAATTATACCTAAGAGTTCTCTTCTAGAGAACTGAAGTTCCATAGAGTATACCTTTGTTCATACAGTTGACCGTTCGGACCGAAAAATGGGTAAACTACCGTCGGATAGACGTGACTTCAAATTTTAGTTTAACGAGCATGAATGGCCACAAGATCGCTCGACAATCTTTTCATGTTTAGAGGGTCTGCAAAGGGCTTAAAAGAAGACCCGTTATGTTTTGGGAATCCTAACGATGAGGGAAAGAGCGAAGAAGAATCATGAAAATGAGGCTCAAACTCGTATTCAAAAAAAACTACAAGGACTCCCGAGCCTACAGTGTTTTAGAGACAAGATGGATACCATAATGCAACCAGGATCTACCTAGGGTATCCATGTTCCGGTAAGCTCTACCACCAAGTTGAGACACTTCTAAAGCAACTATGATGGTTCTATGTCACAACCTGATGGGATCGATCCTATGGCAAAGGAAAAAGACAACAAGATACAAAAGTCAGGGTAGAAACCTAACCTGTATGCTCAAGTTGATCCTCGGAAAAAATTTCACGGACCGTCGAAAATTACTCAAAACTCCAAAAAATTGTCCCAATACCCAATCATATCCCTCCTTTGCAACTCCTGAATCACTCTAAATGATTTTTGGTATAAAGAAAATGATAAGGGAGGCCAAAAAAGTGACAAAAAGAGGCCAAAAAGCCTATAAATAGAAGCTGACAGCTCATTATCACCATTACTGATTTGGAAATTGACTTTGGATCCAAAAGACCCCCTTTGTCAAAAGCAGTGATTCCGGGAGCTACAGTGGACGAAACGAACTTCTGTCTGGACCAAGTAAGTACAAACTCCCTTATCTTGCATTGCATGTCTTTATTTTTTCATTGGGTTTCATTTTTTAGGGGGGCGTCGACCTTTAAAAGGTCAGCCCTATGTCCACGCGGGTTGTCTCTAGATAGGCCATGTGTACACGCGACTTTCACCAGTACAGCACGCGTGGACCCCCTTAAGGAATGAAAAAGGCATAAAAAACAAGGATTAACCCTCTTGAACCTCGGTGTTTTGCAAGATGTATGTCCATTGGAGAGAAAGAGAGCATGAAGAGGTGAATGAGTTGGTCGGGGAAGACCCCAATGTTGTGGCTACTTTGATGCAATGTGGGTACTCAAGTTTTAGTCCTCGAGTAGTGGTACGAGGACATCGGGCCTCTCTTCCTGATGTGTGTAGATGGGCAATATTACTGCCACGACAGGGTGGCGAAAGGACTAATGAGTCCTTCGATGATGACTTCTTCGCATGGTTGTCACGACAGATCCTGGTTATAGAGGATTACCCCTATGCCGAGATTGATTTCTCAAGAGACCCTGAGATACTAGTACCTCTTGGTGAGGAGCGAGGGGAGATGGGTAAGTCTCCACCTTTGTAGTTTTTTTGTGTTTTAAACATATTTAATTTTTGTGTTGTTTTGTTATATATATATCATTTTTCTTTGTTATGCCAGAGTATTTGACAGATATGTGTTCATTGTGTGCAGATGTGGGACCAGTGCGACTCGCTGACTATGCAAGGAATAGGCGTCATCCTCATCCAGGGGCCGCACCTACCACCGTAGGGGGACCAGCAGTAGGAAGAGATCTTCCAGCCGGGGAGGCTGAGAGGGTATTGAGATGAGTCGAGCGTAACTTTACTGCGCTCACTCGCACGGTCCCAATGGCAGAGATTGAGGACCTACCACCATCTATGCAGCCTCATGTAGTGGGGGCACCACGGACGTGGCTCCGGTTGTTTCGGCGTTTAGCCAACGCTGTGGACCAGTATAACAGGGCCCATAGGCCCTGACTTTAGCTAGACATTTTGATGTGCCACGAGCACTACTTGTATAAATGTTTTGAGGACATAAGCCTTGTGACTCGTTATTGGTCATATTTTTGAGGCGCTTGCATCCATCGGTGTACTCTGGTTACTTTATGATATTATGTATGTTTTTTTTTTTGTCTTTTGTGTCTTATGGATCATGTGTGCAAGAAAAAAAAAACAATGTATCTACATGTTTATGTGAATGTCCTTTCATATATGTGCAAGATGCCAATCTAAAATTTGATTAGCTAGAGTATCTGTAACTTGGTTTAATCTCCTAGGAACATGAAAATATGTAATATAATCAAAGTTTTGTTCTAAGAGATGTACCCTAAGAAATCGTCAGTGTAAAGTTGGATCATGAACCCGATATACTCTGTTTAACTAAGACACAACCAGTTGAGCATCGAGATAGACCCGGAGATGAGAGATACCTAATGACAAAGCGTCACGAAGCAACTCAATAACTGCACTATACTCAGCGACATTATTTGTGGTGTCACCTAAGCATATACCTCTGAAAGATAATAACTAGCCTTGAGGTGTAAATATTACCCAAGTTGTGGAGGCAAGCCTCTGAGTGTGCTGACTAGCACCGTCTTCATACCCAATGAACACCTCGGAATCGCTTGACATCCGCCACAGTGATGAAAGATAATATCAACGAAACGTCCATAACACTAAAATAAACTAAAAAGTAATAGTAGAAAGACTATACATATGTTACAAAAAGTTACCCATAGTGACCTTCCTATGAGTAATACTTCTTGAGGTAGAGCCCATTTCTAGGCTCCACCAAAGCATTCCCTTCAAAATCAACCAGATGATAAGCACCCTTTTTTAAAACCTATTTTATGATGAAAGGTCCTAACCACCTGGGTTTGAATTTTCCTACCCCCAGGGGGTCCTTATCTTGGTCATAGACTAGGACAAGGTCGCCTTCAGAGAAAATTCGAGGACGAATGAACCTATCATACTGACACTTGACCTTATGTTTGTGAGCCTCATTGGCTAGGGCCACATCACGATGCTGCTCATTGAGCTACTCAAGGTATACTAACCATTCTTCAAGTGGAGAAGTGTCTGGCAGTAATTGTACTGCCAATTTTAGAGACGGGATCTGACATTCGATGGGAAAGACTGCCTCCAGCCCGTAAACGAGTTGAAAAGGTGAGAAACCGGTTGCAGTCTTAACAGATGTTCGGTAAGCCAATAATGCTGAGTATAACATCAAATGTCAATTTGACTTGGCTGAGTTAATAGTTCGTTGTAGAATGGTCTTAAGAGTTTTGTTTACAGCTTCCACTTGCCCATTTTCTTGGGGGTAGTAGGGTGATGAATTTTCTTTCCGTAGCCCAAGCTGTGATGTTAACTCGGTCATCATCTGGTTCTGAAAGTGACTGCCATGGTCAGTGACAATCTCCCTTGGGACGTCGAACCTTGCTATTATCTGGTTGAATAAAAAGAGAGCTGTAGTCTCTCCATCATCTTTAAACGTTGGCATAACTTCAACCCACTTTGTGAAGTAGTCTACAGCTACGATGATATAGTGGTGCCCCCTTGTTGAAGGAGGGTTGCATGTAGTGTAATCAATCCCCCACTTAGTGAAGGGACCAACTGTGATGACAGGAAACATGGGAGCGGGATGTGCCCTCATCTTCTGAGAGAAGATTTGGCATGGGTGGCACTTCTTGACCGATTCGACACAATCTTTGATAAGTGTCAGCCAGAAGTAACCTGTGCGTAGAATCTTTTGGGTTGTTGCCAACCCAGACAAGTGACCACCACAAGCTTTGGTATGGCAATCGTTAAGCATGATAACCGCTTCTTCGTGAGTGAGAGATCGGCATAGGATGCAGTCTATACCTCTTCGATACAATGTATCATCGAGTATGAGATAATTCTTAGCCTGATGGCGTATGCGTCAATGCTCATCACGAGAAGAAATAGTGGGGCACTTCAAAGTCTGGAGATAGATAAGTATATCTCCATACCAGGGATCCGAAGAGGTGATAAAAAACATATCTCCTCTAATAGGTGACTCTTCGGGCACAAGGTCACTTGACTCAACCGGAAGTTCTGAAATAAGTTCTGCAAAGACCAGTGACTTTTTGGACTTCACTGAAACAAAATCCAAGTCAAACTCCTGAAGGATGACTATCCATCTACTGATTTTTCTGCCTATTACTCGTCGTGTCAACATGTACTGAAATGGATTCACGACAGCAATAACGGTGGTCTTGCGAAACAGAACATAATGACGGAACCATTGAACAGCATGGACTACTGCCAACGCAAGTTTTTCGATATGATAATAATTGAGTTCCAGTCCTACGAGGCCTCGGATTAGGTAATAGATGACATATTCTGAGAACAAATCATCTTCCTGAACCAAGACCATGCCAATGGTTGACTCTGCTACAGCCAGATATAATAAGAAATCCTTGTTATAGTTAGGTGGTTGGAGCAGAGGGGCAGTTGTGAGTGCATGTTTCAATGCGGTGAAAGAACATTCAGAGACACCATCCCAATAAAAAGGAACGTCTTTTTTAAGTAAGCGCATAAAGCCCTTGGTGATCTCAGCGTAGTTAGTGATAAAGTGTCTTAGAAAATTCGCCTTGCCTTGTAGACTCTGAAGTTGAAGGATTGTGCGTGGGGGAGGCAACTGAATTATTGCCTCAACCTTGAGAGGATCGACCATGATCCCTGTTGTTGACGCTATGAAACCTAACAATCATCCTGACGTTACACAAAAGTTGCACTTGTTTGGATTCAAGCGAATCCAAAAGTAGCGACAATGTTCGAAGATAAGTCGGAGGTGTGTGGGATGATCTGTTCTCTTGCGAGATCAAGATGTTAAATCATCTAAGTAGGCCTCGACTATATGCTTGAGGTCATGAAAAGAAAAGAACATGGCCCGCTGAAAAGTTGCTCCAACATTTTTAAGACCAAAAGGCATCTTCCGATACGCGAATGTACCCCAAGGACAAATGTATGTCTTTTTGTGTTGGTCTTCAAGTTTGATTTGTATTTGATTATATCCTGAAAAACTGTCGATGAGAGAAAAGGCTTTGCAACCCGCACATTCATCAATGATCTGGTCGATGAAAGGTGTGGGAAAATTATCTTTAGGATAGGCCTTGTTCAAATCACGGAATTCGGTACATACACGAATCGTGCCTTGTTTTTTATTGACCGGCACGGGGTTTGACACCCGTTGGGTCAAATGGATAGGATAGATAAACCCAGATTTTAGAAATTTATCAACCTCAACCTTAATGGTTGTTTCTTTCTTAGGATTAACTGGATGAGGCTTCTACCGAACAGGCTTGACATCAGGATACGTTGTGATTTCATGTTCAACTATTTTTGGATCGATACCTGACATTTCCTCATAAGACCAAGCAAAAACATCGTGAAATTCTTTGAAAAGATCTGTATAGAGTTGAATCTCTCTGGGGGAGCAGTCAACTCCGACGAAAACATTCTCCATGACGCCAGGGTTTTGGGAGATATTGATCGATATGGTTTCAGCGATGGTTTCCATATTACCCTCAGCATAAACTTCGTGGGTAGCTAAGAGATTAATAGGATAAGACCGATCTCCCGTCATAGTCACGGTGAATTCTCCTTCTTCGATTCAGCTTAACTCTAGGAGGATGTACGATCTGTGATGAAGATCTTCCCAGGTTTTTTTCGGACTAGTCATTACTTCGTCAGAGGGCAAGACCAAGTCTATTGAATCTGTGCCAGCGAGAGAACCCTAAGCACAGATAGTCTCTAAAAGTGGATCGAACTCTTGTGCGGGAGTTGGATCAGTGATAGCTGAAGCTTGTTGGACTAAAGAGTATGCTACTCTAGCTGCGGACAAGGGCATGGACATGCCCGGGTGCCCTGTCCCATCCATCGTGGCCGATGGGGAAGGAAGTATCCACGGATCATCGAAGTAAGTCGTGTGAAACGACGAAACTTGAAAAATCTCAACCTTATGGTGATTGGATATAAACTTGATATCGCCTTGAGGGGGCAAGTAATCGAAGATACCCATCAAATATGGGCACAAACCAACCCCTACGTTGACGACACCTGGTTGAGGATTATCAATCATTGGGACCGTGGATGCCCCTAATGCAGGGTCAGGTCTGGAGAAAAACAATTGATCGATGGTCACTATCCGGCCCTCGTGTGGGAATAACAATACCCGGAAAACTATAGCAACCACTACATGCATGGCATAAGTCCAACTCCTTCCTAACAAGAGGTTATATTCGAGGGGAGCATCGACTACCTCTACTTTGACACACACGGTCGTCCCTCCTAATTACATGGGGAAAGAAGGAACGATACCATGTGGTCAGAACGAACGACCGTCGAAAGCAGTGAGGAGAGTAGGTGACAGAGACAAAACAGGCTGGCCAACGGCCTTCCAACATGCCAACGACATAACACATGTTGAGGCACCTTCATCAACCACCGTGCGGAAGATATTCCAAGTAAAAGTTTTCGTGGGATAAGCCAGTACGATCTGAAATGCTACGTGGTAAGGTAGATGAGGTTTTAAGTCAGTTGTATCCAGCATGATTGTACCCAGATTACAAGTCTCGGTAGATCCTAAAGCGGTTAACAAGGATTTCCTCTGGGAATGACAACTTTGGAGGACCTCCAAAGCAGACATTGCACAAGGGGTTTGTGATAAATCTTCCACCACAGAGTACTTCTGGGCAGCCCTTGCGTTTGGGTTATGAGAAGATTTTTTGAATGCACCATTGGGAATGCGTGTCATTGTTTTGCCCAACATCTTCTCAATCTACAGAGGAAGAGATGGGAGTTAAACTTCTTTACCCTTCTCAGAAGTGCTTGGTTTACTATAGTCATGCGCTCTAGTCGATATAAAAGCATCACCCCTCACCATATAGACATTCGCAGAAGCGGGGTTATTCGTAGGTGGAGAGGGTTCTTGGCTACCCCCTTCCATGCTTGCAGAGGCTTGGGTTAGATTTTTCCCATGTTGAAATGGATTGGTCAACATAGTAGGTTGTTGCTGCGTCACAAACTTTTGGGATTTTTCAGGCCGAGGACATAGATCGGTCAGGTGGTCTTCCGCGCATAAGTTTCATGGATACCTCACCTTTGGTTTCTCAGTGTTGTCCCCGCTAGCATTATCGGTAGTTTTTTTATCCCCCTTACCCTTCTTTCATTTTTTTTTCTTTCCTTCAGGCTGCTAGATGGCCTTTGGGTTAGTCGATTGCACTGTGTGTACCTCCGACGTTTTGGTAGGGGGAGCAGCCAAAGTAGTTTGGTTGGCCATTATGTGTTGTATAGATAACTGCTGCAACTACTTCGTCAATTGCTCAACGGGCTTTGTTTGTGTTGAACCAACAATACCATCAGCATGTGGTCCAGCTCTCTGTCTAGTTATATCAAGTATTGAACGTGGCACATCTAGCAAGATGTTGTATAATAAACCGGACTGAGAATAGATGAGCTCAAATTGTTGAGCTCTCATGATGGCGTCTTCTTCAGAAAATACTCCCGACATCGCGATGTCTTTGGATAACTGCGGGACCAAAGACTTAAGGAACCACTCAAGCAGGAATGTTGGTGGGACTGGCACATTAATTAAACTCTTCTGGCATCTCCATTCTCAGATGTGATCAGAGATATGGTCCGTTGTTGTCTGTTCGAAATTAGCAAGCAGCTTTGTGCCAACATTGTATCTCACAGGTAACTATAAATGGTTTAGGAAATCCATTGCCAGTTCGCCGAAGGAAGAGTATCTTGAGTGATCAAGCTCAATGTACCATTTCCCAGCACTCTCAATGAGAGCACGCTGAAACAATCACAACTGTATGGAGTCGTCTTTCAACGAATTAGATGAGAACCAAAGATGGAAGGTAGTCACATGATCTCATGGATCTTCGTTAGGTTTGGATTTGAACTTTGGGATGTCTGAAGGCAACTTCGTCGGCATAGGAGGCCAACGCGAATCATGATAGATAGGGTTATTCAACAACCTTGTCAAATCTGGCAAGTGCAAAGTTTCCAAGAAGGGTAGTTTGGGTTGTTGGTGATAACCTGGGAAAAAGGGGCCTGGAGTTTGACTGGCACCAGGTTGCCAGGAAAAGTTTGGCTGTTGGCCCAGATTCTGGTAGAGACCATGGCCCTAGCCAACGTATGGATTTTGCATATGTGGAGACATCATCGGTTGATTTCCAAAATAGGACATAGATGGTTGGGCATGCATTACATTCGAAGGACTTTGGGAAGGGTTGCCCCATGTCCGTCCTGTGGGGATAGGCATAGTAGTTTGTCCGGGGTTCCATTGATTGTGGACAGAATTACCCCGGATCGACATTCCGGAATAGGGAACGGATCCTTGCCAAGAATTCCAAGGCCCTGATGCAGAAGAAGTTCCTAGGTTTTCCCCCTGTGTAGGAATAGTACCCTGCATAGGAATAGGTTGTCCAAAACTGGGATTGCCCCCAGTCGGGAAGGTGGCTGACGAAAAGGCGTTGCTACCAAACGTTTCAATCAAAGAAAATGGTGTCGAACCTACTGACATATTATGCGAATGTGGTCCTTGACTCCCCGCTCCAAATAAACTATGGTGTGTAGGTTTCCTAGGGGATTGCTGATGCGAGCCACCGAATGAAGGGGACAAAGAAGGTATATGACCTCCTTCGTAAGGGAAAGCATTAAAAGGAGAAGGAGTGCCCCCCATGTGACCTTGCAAAGGAGCACTAGAGCTCCTTGGCCCCAGACCTGAAGTCTGTAAAGTGGAGTAGGAAAGTACAGGACATGTACCTGAACTAGGCATCCTGTATGAGAACGGAGGGCCTGTTGCACTTGGTGTGAAAGGGGTTGTGGCTGCTGCTAAAGATGGGATCGGACCACTATGCGATGTAGAGGCAGTTGAGACCATGGTGGCTCGGACCAATGACGGTGGGTTAGGAGGTGAAAACTCTCATGTGGTGACAACTGTAGTGGGAATTGAAGAATTCCCAGAAGGAATAACAACATTTGTTTTCATTGCTGCATGCAACACTATCTGGCAGTCGTAAGGATAAATCGGTACGATGGTGGGTGCCAAAAGATCAGTGGTAGAAATTTCAACCAAAAGCTTACGCTCCAAGGTCCAAGATGGTCAATTCCTCTGGATGTTGGTCAGGCACAATTTATTGTGACCCAGTCGCTTCAAAAGACCCTTGTTGGTCTAACTTTCGCCTTAGTGGTGGCGGGGGTGGCTCTAGTGTAATCGGTGGCAAGCCAAGAAGCCTTCGTGACCAGTGGAGATTGTGATCCTCCACTGTGTGAGAAGATCAAAGACACTATAGGGTAGTCTAAACATTCAAAAGTAACACACACTAAAAGAGTCCCTATAAGATAAGACAAACAAACACTAAATTAATTGGAAGAACAGGTACAACAATCAACACTAGAGAAACTTACCAGTGCAAGTGCAACTTGAAAACAGAAGCACCCTCTGGGTATACTCTGCAAAGCGTGGCCCGATGTCTGTCCTAGGTACCGTGATATACCCCCGCAGTCACCTGTGTATGTCCCTAGAAAAGATAGGCAACTAGGTTGCCAGCGCGTGAACAGTCACCAGGAGGGTACAGTCAAAAGTCGGGTAGACCACAATGAACAGGGTATCGAGCTCGAAACCTGTCAAGGGTATCGAAAGCAAGTGGTCCGAAAGACAACTGAGGACCTCGAACAGATTCGATACCCACGAATCCTCGTGGAAAATGCAATCGACGGAATCCCAAGACAAACCCTCTATATGTGTTCTCCACTATGATTGGTCCAGCTTTGGAGGGGTTATCTCCGCTTCCTTTCCGCACGTGATCTCGTGTTTATCCCCTATGTTAGAGGGGGGTCCCAGATAACTTTCACGATACTAGACTTAGACACTCCCTAACTCAAACTTCAATGTTTGATTGTAACGACCTTGAAGAGTTTCCTCTCCAACCTAATCCAAGGCCCTAATCTTGAACTAGTTGGTTAACCCTACAAACATAAAAGTCTAATAAATTTTAGATTTAGCATTAATTATGGCTTGTCTTATGTCAAGGGGTATGAAAGTGAAACTGATGATGTGTAAAAGACGAAAGTAAAAATGAATAAAAAGATGGAAACAAAAACTTTCACTTACTGTAAAATTTCAACAACTTTTCAATTTTTATTTTTTAAAAATTTTCTAAGATTTTGGACAGCAAACTCAAAAGGAATTTCACTCGACTATGAGATACTTATGATATCAGTAAGTTGCAAAGAACTTATGAAATAAAAGACTTTTCCCTGGTTAATAATGCAGAATCACACTCTTCAACCAAACAAGAAAATGAAAGAGATTTTTTTTTATTTAAATGTTGATAAAGCAAAAAGGAAAAATACCAACAAGTAAAAAACCAAGAAAAACAATTCTGGCCTAAATTGCAGATCGCAAAGAATCACTTCAAGAAATCACACACTAGAAACTTAAAAAATGACTCTCACACTTGTCTAAAAACCCTAAAAAATTCTTTTTTATGACAACTTTTAAATGAGAAAAAGCAAGCTAAGGCTAAGATTAATCCTAAGCTACTAACTACTAAGACAAAGATTCAAAAACCTGAGAGGTATAACTCTCATCAAGGGAAAGGATGATTGCCTTCCCCTCAACAAAAACTATCTTGCACAAGAACGCTACTGATAATCCAACAAAAAGCGTGTGAACGCGAGCTGTATAGAGCCAGAGGGCGTGTACACGTGGGTTGACCTTCTACAGGCCATGTGTATCTCTAAAACTCTGAAAAAAAATAACAACAGATAATCCAAACTAGGAAGAGACCACTGATATTGAGGACCAGGATCCCTTGAAGGCTTGGACACTCTCTTTAACAGAAAAAGAAAACAATGTAAGGAAAAGATTCGTAAAACAAACCAATCTGAGACAAGACTGCAAACAACCAAGACTTAGAAAGAATTCCAGAAAACCCCTGAGAATGTCTGATTCTGACAGGGAAGAGGATAACTGCCTCAAAAATTTTCTGGACTCTACACGCTACTGCTACTTCTTCAGCTAGCGTTTACATGCGGGTTGTAAGAGAGTAGGGCATGGGTACACACATGCAGACCTTATATAGGCCACGTGTACCTCTGTGGGTCTCGAAAAAACACAGTCAAGCAAATAACAGAGATAGATGGTATGGGAAACCAAACTCTCTGCTAGCTCAGATTTTGCAGAAACTAAAAAACAGGCAAGAAAACCAGTCTTTTAAAACTACCCAAAAAATAAAATTCCAAGAACCCTAGAGACTTCCCCAGTATTGTCGCCAATTCTATTGTGAGGGAAATCCCCTTACGAACTAGCAAATAGGGTTATCTTATGCATGCAGATATGACCAAAATAAATCTACTTTCTACCTTTGTCCCCAGACTTAAACCCCATTCCTTTTCAACAAATACATGGTTATACCAACATACCTTGTTCCAGATGTTCGATGTCGATCCCCCTTCACGTTTGATCACTTGTTGGCAATTATCCTCTCAAGATTAACCTGCGTACAAAACAAGCAACAAACTACACATGCATTTTACCTATATACTAATGGGTTAGAGATTCAAACATATATTTTCTGAACTATGAAGAACTCATATAGTGGGACGAGAAAAGCATTTCTTTATTATTAACTTTAATGAATCAACTTACAATGTCAAGACCGGCCACTACTCCGCGAATCTTGATCCTGGGCTCCTCTTCAAATGTCCTCCAACTTCTTTGCTTTGTATATCTTCTTCCACAAGGATGACTAAAGGGTTGAGACAATGGGAATATGCAATTGGACAGAGTTTCTTTACTATTTTTCTCATTTTCCAAATGGGACCCCTAGCCCTTCTTTTATAGGCTAGAAGAAGCTAGGTATTTGGATGAACCCCCGACCATGCATGGCCGAGAGTTTCAGTTAACTCAGCCAAAGCTGTGTGTTTCGTCGACAACTTTCCTTTTTTCGTGCTTTTGTCGGTCCACGCGGGCTGTTTTAGGTCAGCTAGCATGTACACACGTGCAGTAATGGAGTAGGGTGCGTGGGCCCTTATAAAAGAGGTTTTTTAAAGAGTTTTTCAGCAGTGCTTTGGAAAAGAAGGGATCTGAGATGGCCTGATGCCAGGTAAGCATGTATGGTGCAAATTAGGGTTATAATAGTGGGTGTAAGTGGCTCCTAGGATAAAAGATCCTTCATGTTGTTTTGTGCAACTTCATTATTGTCCTTGCCAAGCCTAGAATTCGTTTGCCCAGTGGAGTTTAGTCCCAGCTCAGGGGTGACCCACTGCTAAGTGTGATGAGCAACGTGGTCTATGGCTGGGAGGTTCATGGAAGGTCTTCACGCAGTTGGTGTACTTCAATTGAAAGATAAGTACCCATTTCTATGTTCATTTACATGTTGTGTATTTGTACATGCTAGGTTGATGAGTATTGCCTGTATATGTTGTTAAATTATGGGTTTTGCCTATGAGTACTGGATGTATTCTTTTATTGTTATTTATGCAATAATCCATGTATGAACACAATATGTTGTCTATTTATGTTTATATTTATATGCATATGATAATTTGTTTCTATGAGTAGCATGGCCTATCCTGGGTGTTTGGGGTGTGAAAAAATGGTATCAGAGAAGAATTAAAGGATTCAGGCGTTAAGTAGCGCTACCCGGTAGGGGTTGGTGGACGAGGACATTAAAAAATGGTATCAGAGCATAAAAACAATGATACAGTTGTTTAGGTAGCGCTACCCGGTAGGGGTTGGTGGTCGGGGACATTACAAAATGGTATTAGAGCGTGGTTTCAACACTGAGCCTAGATGGGCCGTGTAAACCGTTAATGAATAAAAGGTTTCAAAGTGAATTGTTGTCGAGAGGGACAAAATTCGAAGTTCATAGCGTTCATGAGTGCCAAGAAGCCATTGTGTGAACACTTGGACTGTGTTCAGAATCCCAGAAAGTATAATGGTTCAAGAAAACCTACAGAGGAAGGATACCACCGCAACCATGGTGTTGGGCCACAAAGTTTAGAATTGGACTGTAGGATATGTTTAGAAGAAGGAAGATCTTTCACAACTGTCAGATCTAGGACGAGGAACATGGTGGATAAGCATCGAAGTCCTTCGGGACTTCACCACTCCGGTTGTTTGAAGTTACTTGTCGTAAAAAGGGAGCAAAAGCGTCGAAGCTCCGAAGTCTCGGAGTGGATCTACACCGTAGATCTAGGGAAAATTGCTTGACCTTTGGGTCGTCCGAAGATGGACCAGAGTCGTTAGATCAATCCAAGAGAAGAAGGTAAGGCACAATGGGAATAGCATATCTCAAATGACATATCTGAACGCAAATGGTTGTGAGTCGTATATCTCACAACAGTTCGTAAATTTGGCACTTTGGGAGAAATGGAGTGTGAGAGCGAAGAACTTCCAAAGTCCCAAAGTTCGAAGTCAATCCAGACCATCTATTCTAAGGGATACTTGTCCAAAGATTAAGAAGGTTTGAAGTTTCGACACTCCACAAGAATGGTTTGTGGTTGCACGAAAGGTAGGAAATCCCCGAAGTCTCGGAGCGTCGAAGTAACGTCACCCAGGGTGACATGGACCAGTTCGTCAATTCGGTAGTTCGAGATCTTAGAAGAAAATGCCGAAGGCAGGAAATCCCTGAAGTCTCGAACTGTTGGGTATGATGTGGAAAGATGATGTCACCTAGGGTAACGTGGACCTACCTAGGTCTGCTACGTGTCACCACCTTAATTGATGACATATGTACTATGTGGACTCGGAAGATTAAGAAGTTCGGAAGTTCGATGTTCAGATGACTTGAGGTGTGGAAGTGTAAAATATTATGAAGTCTCGTATCTCTGAAGTCCTGAAGTGACATGAATTGTTGACGTCACTTGAGATGATGTGGACACACGATATGCATGCCACATGTCAGTGAGTTATGTACCCTTTGGAATATTGAAATGTAGTTAGAACATGACACAAGGCAGTTAAACTTGGCGAAGAAGTTCGTTGGATCGGGCCCACATTAACTTTGATAACGATCTATCAAGATTGATGGCTGGGAGGAATTGCGGAGATCGAAGATGCACGGAATAAAATTATATAAGGAGGTCCCGCAATCCAAACCATGGTTTCCCGAAAGGGGTACGTGTCAGTGTGGGGAAAATTACGGAACGATCAACGAGTTACTCCAAAACCGCTGACCCATGTCCCCGCAGTTTGAAAAGTATAAAGTTTGATGTGACATTTTCAGTATTTATTAGTTCAAGCATGGAGACCGTGGGCCCCAGTGGAGGCATGGTGCATGATCCCAAAATATGGAGACTTGGTACTCTAGAGGAATTGTGTTGCAGTTGCGTTGAGTCGAGAACTCCTGAAGGCTAGAGTTAATATCAACCATTGATCGGGAGAAGGTGCGTGGAAACCAATACCACAGTTCAGAGACTGGGCATTCCATAAGGTTGGATATTATGGACAACCCATAACTTCCAAAGCCCGAAGTTCCGCAATAAATCCTAGCCATTGGTTGTTGAGAAGCTATCGACCGTAGATCCACCATCCTCCATAAATTCTCCAGTTCAAGGTTATGTGATGTTTGTGATATGTGGAAACAGAAACCTTTGAGGCTCCAGAGCCTCGAAGTTTCAAGGCTTCAGATAAGCACCTATCTGATAGCACCGGGTCACAACCCATGGTCACATGCAATTGAGGGATGAAGAAAAAGGGCTAGTGCCTGAAAATTGTGTTAAAGAATGGAAAAAGGGTTAGGAAGGAAGCCCGTGGGTTTTTTCTGGTTAGAACCTACATCAAAAGAGGTAATTAAGACCTGGGAACTTTTTATAGGGTCCAACAAAGATCTAAGAGCCATTAGCTCAAAGAAAAGAGTTTCTTGCACAAGAAGTGCATCAGAGAAAAAACACAAGTTTTAAAGGGTCATAGATTTATGCTCAAGTCTCAGAATTGAGCAAGGAAGGTCATTGGAAAGGTCTTGGAAGGAGGATTATAGGTATTCATCCATATTTGAGGAGTGAACAACTTAGATCGCAGGTAGTAAGAATGCATATTTTGGGTGACCATAAAAAGGAAAAATTGTGCATATAATACCAAAATGGTATATCGTGGTTCTAGCTAACAAAAATTTGTTGTACGCCCATTTATAGATGTAATGGTTACATTTAAAACATAAAAAAGTGCTAAAGAATGTTAAGCTAAAGAAGTACATAGTGGGAAGATCTAATCTACACAGATTGATATATATCAGAATGCTAGTATTTTGATAAAGAAGGATGATATGTATGCATGGATAAAGTGACAATATCTCCAAGGGGCAGTCCTACAGATTGGAGATAACACCTCCATTATTACTATCAAAATGCACAGTGGAAGCATGGCATGAAGGTCATCAAATATGGCATGATAGAAGTTGAATATGCATGCCATAAAGCTAAATCAAATTGCTTCAAGAAAGAAGTTGGTGTTAACTATCCAAGATTACTCATAGAACATGACTGGAAATATAATTGGGACATGCAGGAGTTGGATCAGAGTAATCCAAATAATAATGGATTGTTGAAAACTAATATCAACATAATAAGTGGTGGTAAGTATGCAAGGTAGACAAGGAAAAAATATTGGATGGAGTCAAGTCCATGAACATCCTAAGATAATGGAAGAAGAAATCATGAGATAGATATCAAGCTAATAGGAATACATATTAACACTCCAGAAAGGAAAGCTAGAATAGTACAGGATTGCTTATGCACTCCAAAGGTGTGAAGTTATTTCCATAATAGCATGGATATATAAAGTCAAGAATAATTTAAAAGTGAAATGAATTTTAAAGAGAAATCAATAAGGAACCAAGAAGAAGAAAACGGTTCTATGCATGGTTTTGAATGTAGAGGAGATGGTGCCTGACAATAAGTTGTCTTAACTAACATAGAGCCACGAGTGACAACCCAAAAGGTTGGAGGTGTCACTTGAAGCTATGATGGTAAGGTGAAAGAAGGACTTTCATTTAATTCTCATAAACTGGAAAAGGGGGCATATGTGCATCCTTATAGTATGCTAGAGATTGGATAGGTAAGTCAAGTTTGAAGTCTTCTGGGATCATCAAGGAAAAGTTGCACATGGGAAAGAAGTTTCTGAAATTGTGGTAGAAACAGTTGAATTAGGGTTGGTTGAACAACCATAAGAAGAAAAAGAATTATTTCATGTTACAAGTGTTGTTGATGATGTTGCTACATATGGAAGGAAGCAACATGAACTTGAAGGTTGGTTAGGTTTGATAAAAGAAGCATGAAACCTTCTACTTCCATCAACCATACATGTAACATAAAATTTATTATTGGAAGTCATGCATGTATGAGTTTTTATTACTCTTATTGCATAATTGTTGAAGGGAATTTAGGTAAGAATTTCCTCAGCCAAAGTTATTTTATAAAATCACATGATTATATTCTTTGAATGCATACCACTGGATGTGTTAAAGGCTGGAGACCTATATTAATTCAAATCTTTTTAGCTTATGAATGCACACATTGACATAGTAGAACATCATGTTAATTTGGTTGTGGGGTAATAACCAAAGAATTAAAAGATAAGAACTTGTTATAGGAATCAATGTCAATAATCTAGTCATGTATGAGACCAAGACATGGTTGGATATGTCAAGGTATGGATATGGAAAGGTTATGATCCACACAGGTACTAAAGGATTCCTACCTTTAAATAAAACTTGGACTGCAACCTTTTTTCTAACACTAATGAATACCACAAAATTATATTCTTGGTGTAGTGTTCAGGGCGAAAAGGAAGGCATCCAATTAATAGAGAAGACAATAGGAAGTGTGTGGAGAATGTTTCAACACATTGGCCATAATTCCAACTTATGGATGGTGAGATACATGACTGAGATAAAGAGCATTATGTAATTCAATGCAAGGTGCATTGAATAAGTATGCATTGAGAATTGCACTCATGCATAGTAAATGATAGAATTGCATACTAAATGAAATGGCTGAATTTGTTTTGTAAGTACATGCATATATATTATTGCATGGAAATATTTTTTACTAACGACTGAAATGTTGTTAATTCATGAATTTGAGGACATTTCATGTAGGTGTTAGACATTGCAACAGGAAAGTTGCAAGTCAAGTAGTCACATGAGCATTGACTACAGGAAAATTTCTTGTTCAAAAAAAGAAGTAATGAAATTACAGATATTACTGTGAACATGCATATGCATAGAATGACGATTCATTCTATTTTATTAAATTGTTGGGTGATTGTGATTGAATTGCTAGGTGCGGAAAATTCTAAGATCGTTGCATAAGATTTTGTACATATTGCAATTGAATTATGATGTACAACAAATGGTGACAATTTGTTGGTTGTATGCAAGATGAAGGATTACAGGAAAAATGGTATGCAGTTGGTGCCTGTGGAAAACCACAAGGAAGGTTGCATATATAATATGGCAACAACCAAGAAGAATTATGAAATAGAATTTCATGTTTTGGGGAAAAAGTTGAAATTCCTTTTGAACTAAGTTTGAGTTCCTAAATGAATTATTTTATGTTCTCTCAGGATAACTTCATGCGGGTGATGTAGATGAGATGATGTTGATTAAAGTTAGAATGTTGACTAAAAAGAGTAGCTCGGGGAAGATGCTGATTAGAAATCTCTGAGGGCAGCTGGAACTCCTGGAGCCACAGTGCTCTGAGACTTCTAGTCCAGCCTGTTGTTGAATCCCAAGGAAAGGGAGGTGTAGCAGCCGATGGACTATTACAGTGAAGGTGTACACTCCTAGGGTGGGATAGGAATGTGGGGAATAGAGACCATTGGTTGGAGTGCTGTTGGAGTTTGGTACCTTGGCCTAGACCATGTTGATATGGAAGTCTTCTCAATCAAAAGATAATTATCAATTCTCTATTCATTGTATGTTATGTATCTCGTATATAGGTTATAATGTTATTAGAATTTTCTGTATATATATTGCATGTATGTTCTAATGTTTCTTCCAAATGAATATGTGTACGAGCAGAGTGTTTACGTCTATGGAGTCATAGCCCTGCTGAGAGTTTATCAATAGTGAGATCTAAGGCTGGGTGGAACATCGTGGATCTATAGCCAGTCGATGCTTTCAATGAGGTTTAATTGAAGCATGTAACAAGGAACAGTGAGCTGAACAATTTCCTAAAGAAACTCTATGGAATAAAAAAATTGAGTTTCAGTTGCACTATGAACACCCGAATTGGTGCTTGAAAGTAGAGAACCAGATGGATAATAGGCTTCCATTAGCTAAAGCTTGGATCTTTTTAAGAATTTTTGAATTATATATGTATAAACAATGTAACATCCCCAAAAATAAATTATTTTTGAATTTGTGATTTCTTAGGAAATTTATTTCGTTTTTGGTAAATTCGAAATTGGAAATTTTTTGCCATTTATGGCAATTTCGAATTTTGAATTTGGTTAATTGTAATTAATGATTATGTCTGTTGGGCAGAGATCTGATTTGACCCAACTAACTACTTGACTGTGACACTTGTATGAAATAAAATATTTTATAATTATTGCAGGAGGACAAATGGAACAACCATCTTAAAATCAGCTGACCATGACTCCATGAGTGGGGAACATGTTGGAACTACCTCAGGGTTGTTTTTTACAAGTGGAAAATTAGGAATTTGTCCATTGGCAGCCCCTGAAAATCAGGGATTTGGAAAGCTGCGAAAATTCCCAAGGGGAAAAAGACCTAGGCATTTTGTTTTTGGATACATAGCATATGTGAGGAGGCAGGGCGTTGCCTAGTATGTTGGGGAAAAGAATTACTGATTGCTTATTGTTATGAACACTACTTGCTGAGTGTGAGGCAAGGAGAAGACTATTGATACAGGAAGACATTACTAAGGAGGAACTCCAAGTTATCCCTCATGGATTCATGGTCAGGCTAGGGGGTGAACAGGACAAGTGATTTGGCTATCCTATTCTAAGGTTGGGAGGAACCTGGCTATTCCATTTGTTATTCGACAAACTTTATTCAAATATGTCCACTTTCTCCTTCTCTATTTACATGTCGTGATGAATTATTGGCTGATGAGATATTTTTATATGAGATATTCTGTTATCAAATTCTGAAGGAATCATAATTGTGGTTGTAAGAACCCCACTCCATTATTTTATTTGAGATTTCTGTCAGAATCCGATGTATCCAATATGGCTGCTTATTTTATTAGTAGTCGCCCTTCGGAAGAAAACCTGAAAAATGTCTTTCAAACATCCCACACTTTTAACCTTGCATTTTGAATTTGATTTGAGTTCAGTGACCCTATCATGTTAAACTACTGCTACGATTAGTTATAAATTAATGGGAGGTAATTATATATACATATATGAAAATATATAAGATATAATGATGTAGGAAAGTCATATGTGAAATTCAAAAGCTTTCATAAAACCTACAGTATGTATATATATATATATCAACTGGTATTGATGATAAATTGTGAAACAATTAGATCTAGTCTATCACATATTTAAGTGTTGGAAATAGTATCTAGAATAAATCAATTAACACAAACAAAGCTTCTGGAAATATGGATCTATGAACTAGTTTACTGTTGTAATAAGAAATATTGTTGGTGGAAACCTATCAATAAAATGTGTTGGAGAACTTAAGAATTATATATGTTACACAAGGTAAATGAAATCGAATAATATAGCCATGTACATACAACTATATGCTTACCAAACTGGAGGAGAATGACTACAGAAATATATTAATTGAATTGAAATTTATTTCATGTCCATGCTAAATCACACAAATAGGAACTCTATGTATGTACAGAATAAGAAGGAGGATATACGTTCGTATCCCACTGTAAGGAGGATACAGAGTCACAGTACTTATAAAACACCGAAGTAAAGTAGAACAATATAGAAGCTTCATTTAGCACAATGGACATTCATATGATACGATTATATATATATATATATATATATATATATATATATATATATATATATATATATATATATATATTTGTGCAAGCAGATTAGAATTTCGAAGTATAGACCTTCAGAAATGAATAAGTTCATTTTCTATTCAGTGCATAACTATAAATTTAGATTATACAAACTGTAGGTATTGAATATGAAATATAAAACGACAACCCTGATAATTAAATTAAGAATAGGAAGAAACTAGAATGGCAAGAAGATACGAATAAAAATGTATCTAACAGTCATTGCATTAATTCAAATAGACAGGGAGGGGCCCTATAGTGTAACTTCAAAGGAACTATTACAAATATCAACCAGTTCCACAGAAAAATCAAGAACACAATTGGGAGTTTTCCCCCTTCCAGCCACTACAGTAAATCGAGCGAATGTTGTTCTTCATATCATTAATTGAGATTGAAATTGTGCTTTCACTGTGTGAATGCCTGAAGAGTTTACGAAAGGAACTCGAATACCTTTTGTGCCGAGGTTAGGAACATAACCTTTCGAATTTTTGTGCAGATGAAAACTATGCAAAGTTTTACCATTATGTATCAGTATTTATATGAAAGAAAGGAAAACGAAAACATCAACAAATGACAAATTCAGTAACAGAGCATTTCAAAAGGATAGTTAACTTATACACAGTCTCAGTTTCTTTCCTTGACGCTCCTGTCTGTATAGGCGACCAAGACGAGGGAGAAGGGTTCAACGACTCCCTAATGGGTACCCTTACATCAACAAGGCCCATCATTAGTGATTGATACCGTATCTCCAAAACCTTTTAATCACGAAAAAAGAAATAATCGACAATACTAGGTTTCTTTAACATACAAATGGTATAAAGCATACTGTGCAAAGACATAATATAAAATTTTACGCAGAACATATACTACCTAACTGGTTGAGTTTAAAACCTTCCAGAACCAAATTACAGAATATGTATTTCTCATAAATTCCTCAATCGATACAGGGATAATTTTTTACTGAACATAAACAGTGTAAGTCACGATAATGACAATAAGGTCTGTAAACTCAAAAATAATGTATTCATACTATAGGGTATCTCTAATAGACTGTTCGGAAGTTATAGAGGGCACATTTTTAACAACACCAGACAATAATGGATTAGACATAAAGAAAAAATAACATATGCAAAGGAACCAGTGAGAACTTGCTGACTCACCCCTTTACAAAGGAAGGAAGAAATTATACAATGCATTATGCATGACATAGTGGGACTATTCTTCCTAAAAGAGAACTTCTCTCACAATCTCACGAATATTCGGCTTCGGGCCTTGGCTTACGATAATAAAGGGATCGTAAGGAACCCTGATAACAGAGAGTTTACAAAACCCTAGACCTCAAAACATAGACAAAGAGAAACAAATACATTCTCTCTAAACAAGAGGAGGAATGACGATAACTTCAAAGGAAATCACTTCACCAGGAATGGGGATAACTCAGAAATTATTATAGAGAAGTAACAATAAAGGGAGGTTTCAACGGAAAGAAAGAAACATAACGGTAGTTACAGAACGACTACAACTTTCACTATAATGATTTTCCGAATGAGGCACCTTATCTATTCAACCATAGTAATACGTTAAAGGAAAGACTTACCAGGGAAACCGGACCACGCCGTCTGATACAATGGTGAAACGACCTCCATGAAAACATTCTTCGTTGCTAAGAAATTATACGCAAAGCCTCTTCGCAGAACTCAACAATGAAAACTGTAAACCCATTAAAACCCTAAGTGACGCCTTGATTTCTAAGAGTATATGCGAAGAGTACAAATGAAGGGTTAGCCATGTGATAAGGGCAGAGTCGATGTGACATGTTTGATGAAAATCAAGGTGAATACAATGTAACTCGTGCTCGCAAGACTGCCATTAATGGTGGTTATAGATCCTTAACTACTCCTGACAATGGACCATCCCTTCCACATAAAGAATGCCGCAAATAGACCCCTCCATGACTCGACAAGTTTGAATCGCGTGCACATCCACTACATTATCTTTAGTTAGCAGTTCAATCAATTTAAGTCTTCGTTGAAATGTCTTTTAGATAAGTTGGGGTAACGATAGTTAACACGAGTCCTCGTTTGTCGAATCCCTTTGGTGTTTGGACTAGGAGTTCACTAAAACCAATGCATAGGTTCTAAGAGCCATTAAATGAATGAGACTTTGTAGTTGTACTAGATACATGTTATTAAGCTCGAATCCATAGCTATATAGATGGAAACACAATATTTTCCCAAGGACAAATTAATTAGGTAGACTTGCACGTGAACTTAGAAATCTTATGTTAAAGATTGAGTTCTAATGTGAATCCTAAGTCTAAACACTATATATAGACCTACATATGTATATAGGTAATTAGAATGGAGGCAAAAGGGAATTACTAGAACCCTTGGTGACTTATCCTTATAATCACTACTACCCAAAGTAAGTTAAGATGGTGTAGTTATAATATCTTTTGGTAAGTAAAACTTAAGAGTTACACCACATATATATATATTTTTTTTATGGAAAAATTTGAGGTACATTACATATGGTATTAGAGCAAAGGTTACAACACTTGGACCTTGAACAGGGCCACCTTATTTACTTAGCACATATTTCTGTTTATGTAAAACTAATAAAACTTTACTGTTACAAACATAAAACCTTTTATGTTTTGTGTTAATCATGGAAACCTAGGATGATGCAGAAATCAGACTTGATGGGAATCCTGAACAAAGACCTCCTGAAGACCCAAGACAGAATAGTGACATAAGTTCACCTACTGAAGTTTTGGAAATGATGAGGAATCTCATTGTTGAGCTACAGGTTTTCAAAGCAGACAATGAGAAATTGAAAAAGGCATAGCAAGAACATAAAGAAATAAATGAAGTCTTACTGCCAAGTATAGTGACAAAGAAATCCCCAAAGGACGACAACCAAGAAGAAGAGGTCAGTAAAAGGGCCTCCAAATTTTGGTCCTAAAGCAGAAAGAGGGGACAACTCATCTGAAGGTACACCTTCAGCTGAAGATAAAACAAAAACAGACAGAAAAAGAAAACAGGTAAACCACCTTGAAGGAGAATTTAAGAAAATCAAATCGGCTACCTTTGATAGGGAGTCCAGAACAGGGGAAGAAACTGAAGCATAGTTACTGGACATCAAGAAGTATGTCCATATATACAACTATTCCAACAATATGAAAGTTAGAATGACCATCTATAATCTGAAAAGAAAAGCCAACATTTGGTGGCAAGACCTGAAATTGGCCAAGGGACTAAAGGAGAAACATATGGAATGGTCTGAATTTAAGAAATAATTTAAGAAACAATACCTATCTGAAAGCTACTATGAAAGAAAAACGAAAGAATTTTATGAGTTACAACTTGGTCAAATGTCTATGGAAGATCTGATAAATAAATTCCTGGAATTACTAAGGTTCGTACCTTATATCCAGGAGGATAAAGTGAAAATCCAGTGGTTCCTAAGCTGTCTACCATAGTCCTACAAGGACATAATAAAATTTGATAACCCTAATTCCTTGAGTGAAGTATTTAGGAAAGCTCGAATGTGTTATGACCAATAAAAACAACAGACAAAATTTCTCAGATCTTGGAAGGATAAGAAACAAGACCGAATGAACTAGCGGAAGAAGGAATACCAACCAGCTCCTTATCGGAACGCAACAAAAATCTTTCCCAGAAAATCTTTTCACTCCAATAATCCAAATACGCAAGGCAATGGTAAATCGGTAAATCTGCGAACAAAGATGTTTGGGGACAGTCCCCACAAACCATTAAAGTGCTAGGAATGTGGAGAACCTCATCTAAGGAGGAAATGTCCACATTTAAATTCAACAAACAAAATTGATGTTCATAATTTGCAGGAAGCCTCAACAGTGGGTGATGTGGGTAGAAGCTTGCATCGAATCAATGTAGTCGTAGATGGTCGGCAATCTTACCACTAGTCCTCTGTGGGGGAAATTGAAGGTAAAATCAATAACACTCGAATTTTTGTTTTAATTGATCCTGGTGCTACGTTAAGTTATATCACTCCTGGTGTAGTAGAGTCAAATAAACTTAAGAAAATGAGACACACAAAATCATGGTTGGTACAACTAGCAACAAGAACTAAAAGGAAACTGGTCGACTTTATTTCTGATTATGAGTTCAATTTAGATGGTCAAAACATAAGAACAAATATGAACATTCTACCACTAGGATCTTATGATGTGATTATCGAAACGGATTGGTTAGAAAAGCACAAAGCAGTACTAGATTGTTATGCAAAGACACTTAAGTATAAAGACAAAAATGACACTACTAGGACAGTTGAAGGTATACAAAAACCAATATCAATTAGACAAGTTTCAACAATGCAATTAAAGAAATGCATGAGAAAGGGGTTTCAAATTTACACCATCCAAGTAACAAACCTGTTAGAAAAAGAAGATAAACCCAACTTGAAAGACTTTGTTGTTCTATGTGAATTCAGAGACGTGTTTGTTGATGAAATACCTCAATTACCCCCTATAAGAGAAATAGACTTTTCTATAGACCTGCTACCTGGTTCAGCCCCTATCTCTAAATCACCTTACTGAATGAGTTTGTCAGAATTGACAGAACTAAAAATTCAGCTACAGGAATTGTTGGACAAAGAGTATATCAAACAGAGTGTTTCACCATGGGGAGCACCAGTCCTCTTTGTGAAAAAGAAAGATGGTACTCTAAGACTATGTATCTATTATAGACAATTGAACAAAATGACTATTTAGAACAAGTACGCCTTACCTAGGATAAATGATCTGTTCGATCAAGTAGGTGGGGAAAAGATCTTTTCGAAGTTGGATTTACAATCTGGTTATCACCAAGTTAGGATAAAATATGAGGACATAAGAAAAAAAACTTTTCGAATAAGATATGGACATTATGAATTTGTAGTTATACCTTTCGGACTCACTAACGCACCAACCACGTTCATGTGTTTAATGAACAATATTTTGAGTCAATATTTGGACAAGTTCGTATTGCTATTTATTGACGACATTCTGGTATATTCTAAAACAGAAGAAGAACACGAAGAACACTTAAGAATAGTTCTGCAAACTTTAAGGAACCACAAACTATATGCTAAATTTGATAAGTGTGATTTTTATCATAAAAAGATATAGTACCTAGGACATGTAATATCTGCAGAAGGTATTACAGTCGATCCTGAGAAAATAAGGGCTATTATGGAATGGCCAATACCGAAGGATGTAGCAGACATTCGGTCATTCATGGGAATCATCGGATATTATCGCAGATTTATAGAGGGATTTTCCAAAATTGCTTACCCTATCACATCGCTGCAAAAGAAAGGAACCAAGTTTAACTAGTCACAGAAATGTTAAGATAGTTTTAATAAGTTAAAGGAATTGTTAACAACCGCACCCATTTTGAAGGTAGCAGATCCGGACAAAGACTTCACCATATGTGTAGATGCGAGTAAAGAAGGACTAGGTGGTGTCCTAACCCAAGAAGGGCATGTTATTTGTTATGAGTATCGAAAACTAAAGGAACACGAGCGAAACTACGTCACTCACGATTTAGAATTGGCATTTGTAATACATGCCTTAAAAATGTGGCGACACTACATAATGGGCAGAAAGTTTGTATTATTGACTGACAACAGCGGTGTGAAATTTATGTTTAGTCAACCATATCTTAATGCAAGGCAAGCAAGGTGTCTAGCCTTCTTGAGCGAATTCGACTTTGAAGTAAGATATATCAAGGGTAAGGAAAATAAAGTAGTAGATGCATTAAGCAAAAGAGTTCATGGGTTATTTGAAATAAATGTCAGCAAGGCAGAAACTGATCTAGAACAGAGAATAAAGACTGCAGGTAATAACGATGAAATTTACACTAAGACAGTGGCAAAATTACAAAACACTACAAAGGATTCAGACAAAACAACGTTGAGTATTGATAAAAATGGCCTACTATGATTTAAAAAACAGAATATACATACCAGATTCGACGGAGTTAAAATTAACAGTTTTGGATGAAATGCATAAGAAACCATATTTTGGTCATCCAGGATACCAGAAAACGATAACAACACTTAGATAATTATTTTATTGGCCTAACATGAAGGGCGAACCAATAGAATACTTAGCTAAGTGTCAAGATTGTCAGCAGGTAAAAGCCGAACACCAGCGTCCAACCAGCCTATTACAACCCTTACCAGTACCAGAATGGAAATGGGAGACTATATCACTGGACTTTATTACAGGTTTTCCTAAAACTCAGAAACTGAATGATTCTATTATGGTGGTAATCGATAAACTCAGTAAGTCTGCACACTTTATTCATGTAAAGTCTACTTTTAAAGATATTAACATCGATGAAATATTCATGAAAGAAATTTTTAGACTACATGGTATTCCTAAAATGGTGATTTTGGATAGAGACGTAAAATTTACATCTGCTTTTTGGAAATAATTGTTTGCAGGGCTAAATACTAATTTGAATTTTAGCATGAGTTATCATCCACAGATGGATGGACAGACTAAACAAACAAACCAAATCGTAGAAGATATGATCTGCATGTACGTAAGAACAAAACCAAGAAAGTGGGAAGACTACCTACACTTGGTAGAATTTGCATACAACAATGGGTACCAAACTTCGGCTAAATTGAGCTCCTTCAAGGCACTGTACGACAGAAAGTGTACGAATCCAATTAGCTAGGATAACCTGGTTGACAAACTCATGGTTGGACCAGAGATGCTCCAAGAAATGGAGAATACAGTAAGAAAAGTACAAGAGAACTTAAAAGAGGCACATGACAAACAGAAGAGTTATGCGGACCAGAAAAAAAGACACGTGGAATTTCAAGTGGGAGACCATGTTTATTTAAAAGTCAAAGCCCGAAAAAGTTCACTGAAGTAAGGAAATTGTGCCAAGTTGGCACCCAGGTTTTCTGGGCCCTTCTAGATACTAGCTCAAATTTGACCTGTAGCATACCAACTTGCACTTCTAGCCAATCTGAAAATTCATAATGTATTTCATGTTTCTTTGTTAAAGAATTATGTTCATGACCCTACTCATATGATTGATTGGAACTTGGTGTAGGTGGAACCAGAAGGAGAGTTCCAAGTGGAACCCCTGCATATTTTGGACCTGAGAGAAATAGCACTTCGAAACAGAGTCGTCGCTCAGGTAAAGGTGGAATGGAATCACTTTAGCCCGGAGGAGGCCACTTGGGAGTTTGAAGGAGATTTGCGGAAATTTCATCCAATCTTGTTCCAAGAAAGGAATGAATACTGAGGACAATGTTTTATTGAAGGGGGAAAGGATGTAACATCCCCAAAAATAAATTATTTTTGAATTTGCAATTTCTTAGGAAATTTATTTCGTTTTTGGCAAATTCGAAATTGAATTTTTTTTTCCATTTATGGAAATTCCAAATTTCAAATTTGGTTAATTGTAATTAATGGTTATGACTGTTAGGCAGAGATATGATTTGACCCAACTAACTACTTGAGTGTGACACTTGTATGAAACAAAATATTTTATAATTATTGCAGGAGGACAAATGGAACAGCCATGTTGAAATCATCTGACCACGACTCCATGAGTGGGGAACATGTTGGAACTACCTCAGGGCTGATTGTTACAAGTGGCAAATCAGGAATTTGGCCATTGGTAACCCCTAAAAATCAAGGGTTTGGAAAGCTGCAAAAATTCCCAAGGGGAAAAAGGCCTAAGCATTTTGTTTTTGGATATATAACATATGTGAGGAGGCAAGACGCTGCCTATTGTGCTGAGGAAAAGAATTACTGATTTCTTGTTGTTATGAACACTACTTGCTAAGTGTGAGGCAAGGAGAATACTACCGATACAAGAAGACATTGTTGAGGAGGAACTCCAAGTTAGTCCTCATGGATTCATGGTCAGGCTAGGGGGTGAATAGAACAAGTGATTTGGCTGCCCTATTCTAAGGTTGGGAGGAACGTGGTTGTTCCATTTTTTATTCAGCAAACTTTATTCAAATATGTCCACTTTCTCCTTCTCTATTTACATGTCGTGATGAATTATTGGCTGATGAGATCTTTTTATATGAGTTATGTATATATGAGATATTTTATTATCAAATTTTGAAGGAATCATAACTTTGGTTGTAAGAACCCCAATCCATTATTTTATTTGAGATTTATGTCAGAATCCGATGTATCCAATATGACTAGTTATTTTATTAGTAGTCGCCCTTCAGAAGAAAACCTGAAAAATGTCTTTCGAACATCCCAGACTTTTAACCCTGTGTTTTGAATTTGATTTGAGTTCAGTTACCCTATCATGTTAAACTGCTGCTACGATTAGTTATAAATTAATGGGAGGTAATTATATATACATATATGCAAGTAGATAAGATATAATTATGTAGGAAAGTCATATGCAAAATTCAAATGCTTTCAGAAAACCTACAGTATCAGTATATATATATATA
>ML779071.1:431580-480429 GCA_009831015.1 Picea engelmannii | reverse complement strand
GTGTCTCATATTTAACAAGAGAACGGTCACGGGATCGAAACCCAAGAGGGTATTTCCAAAAAATAAAATGAAAAATTCTATAAATCAGATCGGAAGCCATACCTCGGCCTTGACATTGGGATCTATTCCATTGGCGAGAAGGGAATTCTGTTCAACGGGTCCTTCGGTGGCCTGCGTTCAAATCCTCCTCCAATCTCAAGCCCATCTGTAGTTTCCTGAACATCTGAGGCAATCTGCGAAAGGTTTTCCTTGAAAGTTGCAATGGTAGTCCACATCGTATCCAAATTCAAATCCCAATTTGGTTTGAGAATTTGGCTTCAATTAAGGGCATTTCTCCTATATTGCAGATGCCTGCCTGTTTTATCAGAATAGGCTGCGGGAATCTGCATGTGCCCTCAAATTTGGTCACCTACTAGCTTTAGTTTTTGAGACAATTGTGAATTTATTTTTCCAGCAATGTCGGCTCCGAGATCTGTACAGATTTAACACGGAGAAGATTTGAAAATGATACAACATAAGACCCTCTGCAGCGCCTTTTTAGTGATATATAGCGTGAATGCAGTGCATTAGTTTGTTTTTCGGGGTCTAGCTTCTACCCAGCGAATTTTCAATGGAAATAAATGCACGCGAATTTCATGGTTTTGGGCATTCTGGACATTCGGACGGGTTGTGTGTTTTTTCCCTATGTTATACATGGATGTCCCTCCTCTTTTCTCTATTTTTGACGTTTGGTTTAGAAAATTAATGTGGTTTTTTTTTCAATGAAGTTCCCATCAATTATATATAAATGTGGAAATTTTCAAAGTGAATGTTTTTGCTTTTTTTGTTTTTTACAAATGGTTAAAAATACTTTCAATATTCACATGGTTGGAGTGTTGGACATCGGTGCCATGACACCCCTCACATTTTGAATGGTAGGCGATGTGCAAATTAGTACCCTATGTGGTTATGGAAGTTCAAACTATTTGATGATGAATTGGTCCGCCCCAACAACCTACAAGGCTTTGGAAACCTATTATAGAAATGATAATTTGCATCATGGTAGCATTAAGGGAGGTTGGTTTCAAATGGCACAAGAGGATAACCAATATAGAATGTCGGCATTGGGAAAATGGAAATCGGGTTCATATGGAGGAGACGAGGATGGCACTCAGGGTCTCAACCTCCCTCGTTCAATCACCAATGACAAGCTTCTTCCCCTGGGAACCATTTTCCTCTGTCTAATTATAGTTCATTTTGTTTCTTTAGGTACCATGGTTTCAAGAATTTGTGGGAGGGTGTCATGGGAAGTCAACCCACAAAGTCTCAAGGGATATTAGTGCTTTTGTGGCCTGTGGATGGAGGGTTCGACCTTTTTGAAGCAGCCCACCAATTTCCCTATCATCCCCTAGTGCCTTGAAGTCAAACCCATAGGCCACGTCTGTGTCTTGTCGTTTACCCTACGATTTTCCCACTATAGTTTTTATTTAGCAACAATGACCAAAGGAAATAGGTTCTCGTCCAACGAGAAAGAAAAAAGCGTGGTTGAAAGAAGACCTAAAACCTGCTCTATAAAATCCCCTAAACATAAAGAGCCTTGCTATGTCACCAGGGCAAAAAAAAAAGCCGAGGCAATAGCCAATTTCTACCACGACTGGTACCCTGAATCAATTAAGACAAAAGTAGAACATATGGAAGATACAATCAAATAGAAGAGACAAAAACTATCCAATGAACAAATGCAAGAGGAGTTTGAAGGTCGGGTTCATGACCTAGGGTTCTCCAGAACAAGGGATACTAAAATCTTTAGGATTATTTAAATGTACTAGTTAAACAAGACCCTTATTGCTCAGGTTGTTGAGGGAAGGGACCTGTTACAAAATTGACTCGCTGGTTGGAAAATTTGAAGCAATTTTTAAAGCACTGTGTGGTGTGGATATTGTGGTTTCCCAACCCCAAAATGGAAACAAGGATATAGTGGATATGAAGGAAGGCTCTCCTGATTTTGTGGGTACACAATTCAACCCAATCTTCATAGAGGAAGACCCCTTGTCTTCTACAACAAATCAAGAGGGTCACGTGGAACCTAGTGACCCAAATGGCCAGCCAGCGGGAGAAAAATGTATTCATCCTCTTACTTAATATGGGATTGTCTTTACTTTATATAGCTTTTGTGTCATGTTATAATCTGCTAGTGTACACAATTATATCTTCTTTTTTCTTAGGGAAATATGTTGATAACTAAAAATATCATTTAATGGTATTGTTCTAAGAGCAGAAAAAAATGATACAGTTGTTTAGGTAGCGCTACCCAACAGGGGTTGGTGGTCGGGGACATTACACCTGATGATGAATCCTGATTCGGATTCGAAACGTCGATGACAAAAATGACACCAACTGTGGATTATCCGGCAATTAACCTCGAAACTACTCACCACATAAATCTGAAAAAAGAAAAAAGCTTCTTTCCAAGGAAGAAAAAGTCTTTAAAAAAAAAAAAATTGAAACACAAAGGCTTGTGTTGTGCACTAGAAGCCTGCGTATTTACATGGGATGTATACTATGAAGACCATGTGTGTACGCGTTCTATATAGAGGACATGGCACGTACACCTCTGCAAATTTTCAAAAAAAAAAAGGGTTTGGATAGTCAAGTGGGTAGGGAAGGATGGTAGGCACCTGGGAAGTGACGAAAGACCCTAACTGACTCAGTAAACTTGGAAAACTAAAAAATAAATTGAAAAAATCAAATCAAACCGAAATCCCCCACTAAGACCCTAGAGAGACTCCTTAGTGGAATCGCCAATTCTGCTATAGGGAAAATCCCCCTAAACTGGGTCTAAGGAATTGGCATAGCGATAAACCCCTTAAAAGAATGATACACCTTTAATCTACCCTGAAATCATCTAAACTAAGTGATATGAAAAAGAGGAAAGAGAGGGTTAATGAGTGCACCTTCAATCCTTACCATTGGTGTAGACCTCTTTCGCTTGTTGTCGCCCCCCTAGATCACAGATCTCCTCCCAAAGATGACCTACAAGAGGTTAGGAATATAATGCAACAACATATATAATATCTAATAATCACTTTAAAAGTCTAAACATAGCTATAAATGCTCAAATTGACAAGAACATGTAAACATAGGGTTTTGGGACAAAGATAATCCCTTTTATTCAATTCAAGATAAAAAAGGTTGCAACCTTGGCTGGCGACCGCTCTACCAACCAAGTCTGGGCTCTTCTATCGTGGCTCCAAGTGCATCAATCCCACACTAGCTTCTGACAACCAACATACCATCAAGGGAAAGAGGAAGGGTTGCATAGGAATAAAGGTCGAAGCAAAAAGATGAGGCTAAAACTCATAATGAGATGCAAATCTTGGGAAAAGAAAGGGAAGGGATTTTGGCATAGTTTTCCTATTCTCTTCTTCGTGTCTCTAAATGACTCCCCAAGACCTATTTTTATATGAGAAAAATATGGTTATTCGGTTTGGGGACAGGCTACAAGGGGTAAAATGGTTAGGAAACCCTCCATAGCTCATAAACTCCATCAAATTTCACGCAATTTTATATTTTTTTTGCAACTTTTGGATGTAAACGCAGGCTAAATAGCATAAAACATGTGTGTGTATGCGAGATAACTAGCATGCAACACACATGTGTATGCAGGCTATCCGTGCAACATGGTGCGTACACTATCCAAAAAAAGGATTTTTTAGAAGGAAGCATCAACAATATTTTTGGAAAAGTATGCAAATGGATGGGCCAATGTCTTGTATGCCCAAATATGGAATTTTTGGACTATAACAACTCTTTCATTTCAAACATCGACTCTACTTAGAATAATTTTAAGTAGCGGGTTTGAGGACTCGCAGACTCATGGGTTTCCATTTTCTTCCTCCCTGCAAATTTCGTGATCACTAAAATGTACCTTTTATTTCCACCATCTACAAATTGCACTCTACTTAAAATTATTTTATGTGGTGGGTTTGCTAACTCACGAACTCACATATCTTCCTTTTCATCTCAGATGTCATCAAAAGTTACGCCCAACTTCTGCTTCCTCCATAATGAACCATACTTAGAAATTTTTAAGTGATTGTTTTCAACGGTGGCACATTCGCGGGTTATTGTTATCCTTTATATGAGTTCAACCAATAGAATATGATACTTAGCCATTTTTTGAGGTGCACATCAGACTCACGGATTCATGAAACACTTCCTTTCAACATCCAACTTGATAGGGTAGTGTCGACAATGTTTTATGTTCCAATGTTGACGATTGGCTTTTCAATGGAGACAAAGACTTAATGGAGTAGACACTAAAAAATAATTTGAGATATGGTTTGGAGGGAAGATGTTAATTTGTCTCAATGAAAATAATGGTGACCATATTGATCCTCTTTGCATCAATTTCAATACCAACATCATATATCCTCTTTGACATCAATGCCAACACCATAACATCATGTTCAACATATGATAATATTTCTCTTGATAATTTAATGTTTTGAATTTTATTCAAATTCACATTTTAGTTGTTATTTCTTTTTTTATTTAAATACTTCACTACGAACTTGAATACATGGAATGTTTAATGTATATGTTGTCAAGTTCACATTACTTTATTTCCACACAACTAAATCATTTTCATTTTTATTACAATTTAAATTAAAATCTTTTGGAGTCTTCTCTTCACTACATTTGAAAGAAACACTCGATGAATCATTGAACAAGAGGTTTCCATTGAATTAGATGCTTTTGAATAAAATGTTGATAAACAATGATAGCACAACTAACCAGCCATATAGGGTACAAAGATACAATCTTTAATGTGAATTTGAATCCCAACCTTTAGTATTTAACATCTACCTACACACTACAATAATAATCCCAGAATTAGAACCAAAAGGTGGCAAAGAATAATGCAATGCTAAGGTAAAAAATTCTTGAGGTCAAGTTCCTAACGTCAAAGTTCATGAGGTCATAGTTCTCAAGGTCAAAGCTCCCAAGGTCAAAGTTTTGGAGGTCATAGTTTCCGAGGCCAAAGTTTCCGAGGTCATAGTTTATGAGCTCAAAGATCCTAAGGTCATAGTTTCTTAAGTTGAAGTTCCTTAAGTCAAAGTTACTCAGGTCATAGTTCTAAGGTCAAAGTTTTGTAAGTCAAAGTTCATCGGGTCATAGTTTTTTAGGTCAAAGTTCCTTTAGTCATAGTTTATGAGGCCAAAATTCCTCAATTCATAGTTCTCGAGGTCAAATATCCTCAAGCCATAATTCCTGAGATCAAATTTCTCTAGGTCATATTTCCTTAAGGTCAAAGTTTTCATGGTGAAAGTTCCTAAAGTCAAAGCTCATGAGATTAGATTTATTGAGGTCATAGTTTCTGAGTTAAAATTTCTCGACATTAAAGTTTATAATATCAGAGCTCCTAAAGTCAAAGTTCCTGAGGTCATAGTTCCTAAGGTTATAGTTCTTGAGGTCATGGTTCATGAGGTGAAAGTTCTTAAGGGCATAGTTCCCAAGGTCAAATTTCTTAAGGTCAAACTTCCTCAAGTCATAGTTACTTAGGTTAAATTTCCTTAGGTCATAGTTTCTTTGTTCAAAGTTCATGAGGTTAGATCAGTTCCTTACATCGTAGTTTTTGAGTTCAATGTTCTTGAAGTCAAAGTTCCTAAGGTCATAGTTACGCGGGTCAAAATTCCTAAGGTAAAATTTACCAAGGCTATTATTCCCGAGGTCATACTTCCTGAGGTCAAAATTCTAAAGGTTAAAGTTCTTGAGGTCAAATTTCTTGAGATCATAGTTCCTTAGGTCATGGTTCCTAAGGTCATAGTTTATTAGGTCCTGAGGCTATAGTTCCTCAATTCACAGTTCCTGAGGTCAAATTTCTTGAGATCAAAGTTCCTGAGGTCATAATTCTTTAGGTCAAATATCTCGAGGTCAAATTTCTTGAGGTCATAGCTCCCGAGGTCAAAGTTCCTAAGGTAAAGTTACTCATGTCATAGTTCCTCAGATCAAAGTTTCTGAGGTCAAAGTTCCTGATGTCAAAGTTCCTCAATTCAATGTTCTTGAGTTCAAAGTTCCTAAGTTCATAGTTCTTTAGGTAAAAATTCTTAAGCTCAATGTTCCTGAGGTAATTTTTCATGAGATCAAAGTTCCTTAGATCATTTTTCCTGAGGTCATTGTTCTTGAGGTCAAATTTCCTCAGATCATATTTCTTGAGGCCAAATTTCTTGAGATCATAGTTTCTTAGGTCTTGAGATTATAGTTCCTCAAGTCATAGTTCTTAAATACAAATTTCTTGAGATGAAAGTTCCCGAGGTCATAATTCTTGAGGTCAAATTTATTGAGATCGAAGTTCTCGAGTTCATAGTTCTCAAGGTCAAAGTTCCTAAGATCAAAGTTACTCAAGTCATAGTTCCTAAGGTCAATGTTCCTCGGGTCAGAGTGCCTGATGTCAAAGTTCCTCAATTCAATGTTCTTGAGGTCAAATTTCCTAAGTTCATACTTTTTGAGGTAAAAATTCCTAATTAAAATGTTCTTGAGGTCATTTCTCCTGAGGTCAATGTTCCTCATATCAGTTTTCATGAGGTCAAAGTTCCTGATATCATAGTTCTTGAGGTAAACATTCCTGAGATCAAAGCTCCTGAGATCATAGTTCCTAAGGTCCAGTTCCTGATGTCATTATTCCTAAGGTCACAACTCCCAAGGACACAATTTCTGAGGTCATAATTCCTCAAGTAAAATTACTTGAGGTCAAATTTCCTAAGGTCATAGTTCTTGAGGTCAAAGTTCTCTAGGTCAAATATTTGAGATCAAATTTCCTAAGGTCATATTTATTGAGGTCAAAGTTCCTGAGGTCAAATATCCTAGGTCAAAGTTCATAAGGTTAAAGTCTCTAAGGTTAAAGTCCTAGAGGTCATATTTCTTAAGGTCATAGTTCACAAGGTCATGATTTCCAAGGTCATAGTTCCCAAGGTCATGGTTCCTGAGGTCAAATTTCTTGAGATCATAATTCTTAAGGTGAAATTTCTTAAGGTCATAATTTCTCAAGTTCTAAGGTCATAATTCATGAGGTCAAAGTTCTTGAGGTCATAGTTCTTGAGGTCAAAGTTCCTACGGTCAAAGTTCTTTAGTTCTTGAGGTCAAAGTTCATGAGGTTAAAGTTCCTAGATCATAGTTCCTGAGGTAAAAGTTCATTACGTCATAGTTCTTGAGGTAAAAAATTTTGAGGTCATAGTTCCTTGGGTTAAATTTCCTAAGTTCAAATTTGTTGAGGTCAAAGTTCCTAAGGTCATAGTACCTGAGCTCAAAGTTCGTGAGGTCATAGTTTTTCAGGTTATAGTTTCCGAGATAAAATTTCCTAAGGTCATAGTTCTTGAGCTCAAAGTTCATGATGTTAAAGTCCTGATGTCATTATTCTTGAGGTCAAAGTTCCTGATGTCATCATTATTGAGGTCAAAGTTCATCTTGATGATTTTGGATACTTGCATAATCTATTGACTGTGCATTGGTTGTTCATATATCCTTTATTGATTCCAACTTTTTTTTATATTTCATTTTATTATTATGATATCTTACATCCCCCATGCACTATTTCTATTTCTTTATGTTTTTTTATTACCATTTATACTAAATTAACCACTAACATTTTGAATGTCTTTGTTTTCTCACTAGGCATTAGGACACTGAAAATAAAAAAGAGAGTGAAAAATATTTTGGCAGTTGTGGGAATAGCATACATTGATCATATATTTGTTTTTGATACACATAAGATTATACAACCATAGTGAAAAAAAGGACAACACAATAATGTTCATGCCTAAGAAACATATTACAAATTTACAAACTACACTGCTTTTTTTTTCTATAGAATTTAAAGAGTCTCTTCCTACACAATCTCTCTCTATATATTTATTCTTTCTATAAACATTGTATGACTATAGATGTTGGGACTGTTGTTCAACTTCAATATTCTATGCTCCATTGATATCCAGAATATATATCTTAAATGCAATATTGTTTCTTTGTCATAATAACTAATATGATACAATTTTTGTCTACAACTTTCTCTTTCTCTCTTCCTTTTCTACATTATATGTGTACAAAAATAATATTAATGTTATTCTCTCTATCTATCTAGTGTTTCAGAATCTCCCTACATAAAATGTTGTGAAAATTGGTTTTCTTTGTGTCTTTTCAAGTTTATCTATATGCAAATCACCTTCATCTAATGCTCTATTGGTTTCTACTATTTCAAATCTCTCATAGGATTTATGATACACAAAGTTAACTTGTTAGGTGTGCTACCTGCAAAAAATGTTATGGATTGATTTATTTCCTTTATTTGAATACTTGTAATGAAGTTCTATCCATTGGCTTAGTCACATGTACCCTTCTATTCTTTCTTATTGTTATGCCCAATGCATTTAAGCTTTTAAAGAATATAGGCATCTATTTTTTACATGCAATCTTACTATATTGTATTCTTTCAAGCATGTCACATTCAATAGTTTTCCTCCTTTTCTATGATTTTCCACTACTCACATGGGTTATCATAGACATGTTGGCAGCCAAATATTCAAGTCAAAATTTATCATGGTAAAATGTCGTCGTCAATGGATAAAATTTTCTGTAGCTGCCTCCTTTTTCTTGCAAACATTTTTATCATCTTTGGCTTTGAAAAATTCATTGGACTAGTTGTTTGTATGAGTTCATTATTTTTAATCTATTGTTCTCCTTGTTCAATTTCATGACTGAAAACATGAAATTAGAACAAGCTATGGCTTGAGGGCATCATACAATTTATGGATTTTTCTTTTGCAAGTTGGGTAACAGTTAGGGGCATCTAATATTTTCATAAACCATAAACATTGTGAACTTATCATTTTATTAGTTGATCCCTTACCATAAATTTTGAATTATCCACCTTGGGGGATATGACTTAGTCATTTATATCCTTGATTATTTGGTTTTCACATTGACATATAATGATTGCGCAGCTAGAAGAACTTTGGTTTATTCAAAATATAAATCATATATTTTCTAGTCATTTCATAGTCTCATCGTCCTAGTACATGAATGACATTCATACCTTCAAACATCACTCCTTAGTTTTGCATAGGACAAGCATGCATTCATTGTTTCAAGTGGTAAGTTTTGGTGCTGGGGTTTGGCATTCATTTCACATAATGGTTTTTCGTTTTGCGTGTCCTCTGGTTTAGTACCCACTCAATGCTCCAAATGGTAGCTGTTGGAACAAATATTGAAATTTTGGCTTTTGGTAGATTAGGAGGCAAAAATTTATAGTGTTTAGCTACCAAAAGTGAAGACTTTCGGTAGCTTAAATCTTGGGTTTCATATTGCATTAGCTGTCGAAAGTGTATTGTCCGAGACCAAGCGTTCAAGCGCCACACATCAAGCCACATGGAGGAATATCTCATGAGTAGGCACGAAAAGAATGCAATAAATGACATAAAATCAATATAATAGGGTTTAACATAAATGCCACATCACCATTTCAGGGTTTCAGCCATCGGAGGTTTGGCCGACGTAAAGATTTTAATCACTGCTCTGTTTCTCGAAACCAGAAATCCCGAAATCGGGGTTTTGGGACTTTCAGTGGCTCACGAATTTCCGAAATCGCACTGTTAGCCACCGAAAGCCAGGACTTTCAGTAGCTAAGATACCCTTGTTTTTGGCCTGATAGCCACTGAAATCACAGATTTTTTTCGGTGACTAAATTGCCTTAGCAAAAGTCAGTTTTCTCAGCTGTGGAGAGGTTGTTTTGTGCACTCAAATGGTCTATTGACATCTACAGATCCTAACCTTTCTAGTGGTGCATTCATATTTTCATTTGGATCTTGGGAAGGTATTCACAAGTCCCCCACAAGATGAGGTTCATTTTCAGAAATGTGGCGTTTTTATTGTGCTGAGTCATCATTTTCAAATGATGATTCTGAGCGATTGGAATATCATTTTGAGAAACGGTCCAAGGTTTTTGTGCCTAACACATCATAGATCAATAACCTCTCTTGGTTTTCCTACAGGTATCACATATTGGGAGAATCAAATCCATCTCTGAGCCCTAATCTTCGGATCTCATATTTTCCTGTTTTGACACATGTTTGTAAAATGCAGATTTGGGGAAAATGGAAATAGATCTCAGGGAACTGAGAGAGGTTTTTTCTCAGAACAAAAATATTCACAAAATCCTCTTTTAGTTTATACATAGATTTCACGAATTGAGATATACAGAACCATAATCCCAGCCACAATTTTCAGCAGTTTGGTCCGTTTTCTAATGGCATAAAGTTTCTGAAATTGATGGTAACTGTTGTTGTCTTTCAGGAGGATTTAGACCTTAATACCTACATGAGATAACGATTCATTTCCAAAGGGTTTTCTTTATAATTTGAATCATTTTTCAGTTATTCCAAAGGGGGCATAAGACTTATATTATTGTATCTTCTTGAAGAAGAAAAAGGGGGGAGGGGGGGGAGACACACAGGAGTAGTACTCCTGGGATGTAGCTTTCATTTTCAATTTAATAAAATATTGCAGAAGCATGTTTTATACATATCAGAGATTCTTATGATGTTGCTTGCAGATTTTGTCTGTTTTCTTAGTTTCAATATCACTCCATCTATCTTTTCTTCTCGATTTGTAACTATTTTGTAATAGAATTCATCCTCTGTTAGATGCTCTGTTGCAGACTGGTTATAGGTTGTTTCTTGCAGAGATCAAGGTTCATAATTCATCCTCTGCTATATGCTCTGTCCCAACCATCTTTTTCCACTGATTTATGCTTGGAATTCACTCATTTCTAAGTGTTCATTGTGTATTGATATGTTTTCTCTTTATTCTGTTGCCATACTTTTATAAATCCTTCTCTTTGTAATCAGATTCTACCTTGCCTCTATTCCATGGATTTCAATTGTCGAAACACTCTTATTATTTACTTGATTATTTGACTCCATGCCCAATGGACTACCTCCCAGTCCAACCCATCATCCCTAAAAACCTCAAAACTGTTTGTTACCCACAGATCTGCCCACTGTTAAGCTTATTGGATATCCTCTTGTGACATATATTCGAGAGATCCCTATCGGGTTGGAAGGGACAACTTCTAATCAAAAGTGGTTCGTGGTTATCTCAGAATTTACTTGCATGCAACCCAAATCAAGTTATGAGTGATAACTTATTTTTTCATTTAAAATGTTCTAAGGCTTGGCTCAATTACAGCCTAGAGTCAACTCTTGTGACAACATTTTCTGGCGCCATTGCCAAGGACAGAGGATGAAGTTATCTTCCCTGGGATACGAAAAAGTTTAGATCTATCTCTTGATGGTGAACAAGGGATAGGCATTCAATTGGTTGTGATCATTCACTTGGCAACTCCTTGGTTCATAGACTCTACATGATTTTGCTGGAGACTCCACTGGTCTCAAATGTCGAATTCGTTTGTTGCTCGAATTGCTGCAAGGTTTTCTCCTTTGGAATTTACAAATGTTTATGGCTTTCTAAACACTATTCCAGACATTAAAATTTGGGAAGATGTCCTTCCTAAATTTGGAGAATATGAGGACGACAATCCCGCTCAACACTTGTTCGAATTCCACAAGCTCATGGAGGAATTAAATGTACATCATGAAGATGTCCTCATGAAATTGTTCATGTTTTCATTGGAAAAAGATGCTAGACTCTGGTATAAATTTTACCCCATTCCAGTATTCCTTCATTGAAAGATTTTCACATACTTTTTCAGCAACATTGTAAAAGAATCTACTTAGTTGAAATACTTTTTGAATATTGTTGTAATATAGAATTCATAAGACAAAATGATCAAACAAATCCTCTTGAAGAGGAGGAAGAAATATCAGAAATTTCTCAAGTTGATGAAGATGATCAGTATGAGGAAGAGTTGGCTCATAAAGAAGTTGGATCTTGTGAACATACTCAAGAAGAAAATATTCAGCATCACGATCAACCTGCAGAAGAAGAGATAGACCTGCCCCTGAACAACTATGTTATAGCCCCTACTCACACAGATTTGCAACTTTCACACAGTCCCGGATATGAGTGTCAAACTTCTTCCATTTCTGAAGATGTAAATCTGTTTTTAAATGATGACAATCATGTATTTGATGGAACTTTACAGGAAGTTAGTGAACCTATTAATGACAATTTCTTGCCAGGAGATCAGATTTTAGACTATGTTTCGTTTCGTGAAAAAGATATGGCTTCCATGTTTAATGATCCTGAAGAAAGTTTCTTGTTCGAGAATGCTTTAGACTGTGATTTGCAGAAGTATGATTATGAAATAAACAGTATGCCAGAGATAGTAACAGAGTTTCCTTTGCTTGAGAGATCCACAGTTGATGTCCCAAGTTTTTGTCTAACTGATGACCCTCTTGAGTTATCTACTGAACCTAAATATGATGAGTATAGTGATGATTATTTCATCGTTTCTGTAGAACAACTTGCTGTAGATTTTTCATGGAGGGATGAGGGTCTTCAAATAAGATTGTGCCATGATTTTGGAGATGCCATTGCGGATGATCTTGAAGGGTGCTCAGATATTCTCTTTGAGAATGATCTTGAGCATTATAAATCAGGACATAGAGTAGTATTGGATGTTTTAAAACCCCAGGACCATATATTTTTCCAAGATCCTTTTGTTAATATTTTAGTTTCATTTAATGGAGGAGTATGCTATGCCATGGATATTTCTCATAAGAATCGATGAAAGGTTTGAAAATTCATGATCACCAATAGGTCAGATGGGAGTTCTCAGTTTCCTTTTTCAGCCTGCTCAATATTCTCTTTGAGAATGATCCTGAGCATTATAAATCAGAACATAGAGTAGTACTGGATGTTTTAAAACCCCATGACCATATATTTTTCGAAGATCCTTTTGTTAATATTTTAGTTTCGTTTAATGGAGGAGTATGATATGCCATGGATATTTCTCATAAGAATCGATGAAAGGTTTGAAAATTCATGATCACCAATAGGTCAGATGGGAGTTCTCAGTTTCCTTTTTCAGCCTGCTCAAAGAAAGTGTGAGAAAATTTCAAATAAGTAGACAATTATTGGATTGGCTTCATTGGCATTTTCATATCATTTGATTCAGTGGGAATTTTTCAGTATATAAATAAGCTTGACTTTGAGCATTATATTACAGTGGTGGTTTTTAATATGTTTTCATTTTAGTTTTGAATCTAGTATGGTTTTGTTTTAAATCATTACGACTCCATAGATCAATGAATGAACAAGTGGTTTTTGTTTCAGAAAGTTGCAAGTAAAGTGACAGGGTTCAGAGTTTGATAAGGATGATTTCGAGTCGCCCAGTGGATGAAGGCATGTGGTCTAATGTTCTTGGCACTTTATAGGAAAGCACCATCCCTAGATGGAGCCTATGTTGGAACAAATATTGAAATTTTGGCTTTTGGTGGATTAGGAGGAAAACATTTATAGTGTTTAGCTACCGAAAGTGCAGACTTTCGGTAACTTAAATCTAGGGTTTCATATGCCATTAGCTGCCGAAAGTGTATCGGCCAAGACCAAGCGTTCAAGTGCCACACATCAAGCCACATGGAGGAAGAGATCACAAGTAGGTGCAAAAAGGATGCAATAAACGACATAAAATCACTATAATAGGGTTTAACATAAATGCCACATCACCATTTCAGGGTTTCGGCCATCGGAGGTTTGGTCGACGTAAATATTTTAACCACTGCTCTGTTTCCCGAAACCCGAAATCCCAAAATCGAGGTTTCGGGACTTTCGGTGGCTTACGGCGCTCCAAAATCGTACTGTTAGCCACCGAAAGCCAAGAATTTCGGCAGCTAAGATACCCTTGTTTTTGGCCTAATAGCCACCAAAATCGCAATTTTTTTTTTCAGTGACTAAACTGCCTTAGCAAAAGTCAGTTTTCTCAGTTGTGGAGAGGCCTTTTTGTGTGCTCAAATGGTCGATTGACATATACAGATCCTAATCTTTCCAGTGGTGCATTCATATTTTCATTTGGAGCTTGGGAAGGCACTCACAAGTCCCTCGCAAGATGAGGTTCATTTTAAAAAATGTGGCATTTTTTACTGTGCTGAGTCATCATTTTCAAATGATGATTCTGAGCGACTAGAATATCATTTTGCGAAATGGTCAAAGGTTTTTGTGCCTAACACATCATATATAAATAAACTCTATTGATTTTCCTACAAGTGTCACATATTGGGAGAATCGAATCCATCTCTGAGCCCTATTTTTTGGATCTCATATTTTCCTGTTTTGACACATGTTTGTAAAATGCAGATCTGGGGCCAATGGAAACGGATCTCGGGGAACTGAGAGAGGTTTTTGGTAAGGAAAAAAATATGCACAAAAAACTCTTTCTGTTTATACACAGCTGTCATGATTCGAGAGATACAGAACCATAACCACAACCACAGTTTTCAAAAGTTTGGTCTGTTTTCTAATGGCAGAAAGTTTCTGAAATTGATGGTAACTATTGTTGTCTTTCAGGAGGATTTTGACCTCAATACCTACATGAGATACCGATTCATTTCTAGAGGGGTTTCTTTGTAATTCGAATCATTTTTCAGTTATTCGAAAGGGGGCAAAAGACTTATATTATTATATCTTCTTGAAGAAGAAAAGGGCGGGGGGGGGGGGGNTTTCATTTTCAATTTAATAAAAGATTGCAGAAGCATGTTTTATCCATATTAGATATTCTTGTGATGTTGGTTGCAGAGTTTGTCCATTTTCTTAGTTTCAATATCACTCCATCTATCCTTTCTTTTCAATTTGTAACTATTTTGTAATAGAATTCATCCTCTGTTAGATGCTTTGTTGCAGACTGGTTATAGGTTGTTTCCTGCAGAGATCAAGGTTTAGAATTCATCCTCTTCTAGATGCTCTTTCCCAACCATCTTTTTCCACTGATTTATGCTTAGAATTCACTCATCGCTAAGTGCTCCTTGTGTATTGATATGTTTTCTCTTTATTCTGCTGCCATACTTTTATAAATCCTTCTCTTTGTAATCAGCTTCTACCTCAACTATGTTCCATGGATTTCCATTGCCAAAACACTCTTATTATTTACTTAATTATTTGACTCCATTCCCAATGGACTACCTCCCGATCCAACCCATCAGCCCTAAAAACCTCAAAATTGTTTGTTACCCACAGATCTGCCCGTTGTTAAGCTTATTGGATATCCTATCATGACATATATTCTAGAGATCCCTCTCGGGTTGGAAGGGGCAACTTCTAATCAAAAGTGGTTCGTGGTTATCTTGGAATTTACTTGCACGCAACCCAAATCAAGTTCTAAGTGATAACTTATTTTTTCATTTAAAATGTGCTAAGGCTTGGCTCAATTATAGCCTAAAGTCGACTCTTGCGACAACAGTAGCGATGGTGGCTTTCTGAATCCTTAGGGATCAGATCTCCTCCAATTACATAGATCTCATCCTCTATTTTGTGTGTTTTCAAACACGCTCCTCCCTTCGCTACTCTTGTTGGTATATCGTAACCAAATGATTTTGAGTTTTTACAAACCCATAATTGTATAACAGAGACATGTTTTTGCGGGATGAGTTCTGAGCAAACGGTTGACAATTTTGAGAAACCTTCAGAAACCCATTTCCGAAATGGGCTCATTTACTTCCCATGCAAGAAGTTTCATAAAAAACTAGACCATTTCTGAGATACAAATCATTCTTTGAAGGACAATATCTCATAAATTTTGTTTTGGTTGAGGTAAGTGTTTTTTTTTTCATTTTTCTCAGATATTCAAGCTAGTTCTCAGGTGTCTAGGTTTATAGAATAGTGAGATCCTCCCTCTCCTCACATCAATTAATTAATTCGTGCCCTGTTCCTCTATTTCACCTGAAGCGAGGCTAAGGTAAGATTAATGCAATTCGTTGCAATGATGGGAGGGTTTTTCAGGCATTCAAAATCGTTTTGTACAACAAAAATCCTCTCTTGTTGATGAATAACAACCATTTCCCAATCTGATCACTGTCATGGCTGTCTGGCTTGGGTACAAAATTATTATTCTAATGTGCGTTATCTACAAATGCGATTAGATCAGGTCAGCACACTCAATAGGGAGATTGAAAAGAATAATTGAATACTAAAATTTGAGCAAGGTATTTTTCAAGCCAACAAGAAACCCAATAGACATGGGAATATCATCTTAAAGAAATCAACCAACATTAACGTTGTTCTAAGATCTTATCTATGCAAGTCTTCTTTCTCGAATATTTGATTTGGTAAATCTGTTTTAATTTGTGTATAGTAATTATTAATTTCCCTATTATTATTCTAGATTAGCTCAGGAACATTCTTTTCAGATGGATTGGCAAATATGTTTTCATTTTGATTATTTTTTAATTTTTCTTTCTTAAGATTTCATTTTTATTTTTAGATTCAAACCAACTACAAAATCAAGGATTATGTGGTAGGTCTTAAGTTAGTGAATGAGATTTTAATTGATTCTATTTTGTTTCCTTTCCAGATTCCAAGGAGCAGTTACAGGATTGTTTGCTCGCTGCTTATGGAGGATTACAAAGTTCCTGAGTGAAAGACTTGGAGTTTTTTTACAAAGTTTGAGTATATTTTTTGAAACTAGGATAACGGACTTTTAATTAAGATATTATAAACACTGTTGTTATAGACTCAGATTAGAAAGTAGTTTTGAAAATCTATTTTTTTTAGATTCATCCATATCCTATGGATATGAGGGATTCAATCAACGTTGTGTTAAATACTCTCATTTTCTTTGACACAAAGGACACATTTTTCTATATCACAACATGGACATATAATTTTGGAAGTGATATGGGAAAGCAGTTTGTTGTTTGGCTTTAGACCTATGTAAATTGTGTAATGCTTGTTTCATTGTGTTCTCCTATTATTTCTATGTTATGAGATGTTATTTGTGTTGATTTAGCTTTAGTCTTTTCTTCACATAATATTTCATATCGTTGATTTTTGGAATGTTGTCCATGATCTGTTGGTTTAGTTTGTGCTTGTGATCGATCAACTATTTAGTTATTTTTGAGTTTTCTTATGATATTAAATGGTTGATAACATCAATGCCTGGGATTGAGATTTCTTTTGTCCTTAGCTATTGGTTATCTTGAGGTCACAAGATATTTAATTAGTTATCTTTTTGTTGTTATAAATTCACTCCAAAGCATGAAACACTTCCTTGAATTTCTTCGAAAAGAACTATTGATTGTTCCTGTAATAGCTTTCTCTTAAATACAGGACAATCAGGAGCTCATACAACACAAAGAGAGGAACTTAGTTTATTTTTTTATTAGTTAGAGGTTAGTAGATGTATTGTTTTCTTTTATTTAAAGTTGTTTACATATGGATGAACGATGATTTCATTAATTATCTTTGTCTATTTTTGTGTCATCGTTACAATCGTATTAATTCAGTATTCATTAGTTTAATATCTTTAAACATAAAAAAGAGTATTGTTCATATTTGACCTTGTCCATAAATTTTATCAAACAATTTTTTTCGCAAGATTTTATTTAAACCTTGTAAATTGTATATAGTCTTTGTATATTAAACACTATTAACTCAACATTTTGTAATTAGTATGTCGATTGTTAGAATCATAGTTTTAGATTAGTTTATTTCATTTCATTGTTTTTAAGACCCTAGTTGGCCAATAGATCCATTAAACTCATCATGTTAGATCATACCAAATGGCTTGGGTTAAATAGACAACCATGGTCTAGATCTATCCCTCCCGTTGATGGTGTGTCATAAACGCCCGTAAAAAAATGGCACTAGAAGGAGGACTAAGTAAATTTAATGATTAAATGTTTTCCCCTCAACCTGTCATAATTCCAGATTTATAAATTATTCTTCTCTGTCATCTTGAAATGCACTAGAAGGTAGGCCAAACTGAACAAGCTGGCCTTGCAAGAGTCTTTGTTTTGAATGTATTTAATTCCCCATGGCTCCCCAAATCACTATGTTGGAACATGCTTTCCACTTCTTATTACCCGATATTCCCAATGAGACAATCTCTCGCTTGTCCAAACTCACCTTTGATGGTGGGGCAAATGTGTCTGCAAAAGACCATCTTAACAAGTTTTGGTGTAAATGCATCAAGCATGATATTTTTTATTTAAAAGTTTTATGCAGATTATTCGCTTTTACTTTTAGGGGTCAGATTAAACATTGGTTTGAGTCTTTTCCAGCATATCACATTATTGATTGGTTTCAATTTGTAGAGGAATTTTTAGATGCTTTTGAAATCTATGATTACAATCAATTATGTGAAGAATTTCAGACTATACTAATCAATGACAATTCATCTCCAGAAGGATTTTCAACAAGAATCCATCATGTTCTTTGTAAATTTAATCTTGATGACATGTCATTTGTACTAAATCTCCTCTATGATGCTTGCGCCCCTTTCATCCAGTCATATTCAATTGCGAATGATGAATCAATTACAAATCCTATCATTCAATTGCAAGAAGAATTTTGTTCACAGGATGAAAAGAATCCATCAGAAAATTTTGAACAAGCAAGGGAGGTAGAATCTATTGAAAAGGTTCTTATTGACAATCAAACTTGTTTTTCCTCTAAATCATTGTATATCTAGTCCTCAAATATCATGGAAGAATATTTGATGTTGGGTCAAGGTGAATGTCCATATTCTTCGAACTCTTGCTCTAATCAGTACTTAAATTCAATTATTGAAGAATACTTAGATGATGAAAATGATCTTAAGCATTCTAACACTCCTATGACATTGACTAGAGATGTAAATCTGCAATTTGAAGAAGAAACCTTATACCTTCATCCACAAATCATACCTTATCCACATGAGAGATTAGATGTTTGTCATGAAAGTTTCAAATTTTCTATCATACATGAGGCAAATTTAGATGATAATATTATGTTGAAGGATTTATCACTAAAACAGAGTGAAAGTTTTAAGGAAAGTGAAGAGGAATGTCTTGAGAATACCATTGTTAAATATCATAGCTTAAGAGATTATTTTCATGTGCTCATTTTTTATTCCTTTTACTATTTATATCCTAATCTCTTCTTAGATTTTGGTGGACATGATACTTTAACCACAATATCTTACTCTTTTCCATCACAATCAAATATTTTCTATATGCCAAGATTTGGTGAAATTAATTCTAAACATAACATTTATGAATTTGGATTTGACGCTCTTTCACTTTCATCACTTGCATGGAAAAAAGACATGTTGCAAGATGATTTTACACGATTTATTTTTGAAAAAGACAATGCGTTCATTCTTCTGGAGATTAGATATTCTACATTGCATATTCATTCTTTGGTTAGTTCGAATTTTAATGATTATGCTTCACGTTTTAAAACGATCCATCTCATAAAAGGAAACTTGTTCAAACCAGTAATCTGATTGATGTCATGAATCCTCTTTTGATGTGTTTCTCATTGATAGAGCTAGTTCGTCGAAGTCATAATTTTCATCCTAAGTTTTATGAAAATATTGTAGAATGGTTAGAGGATTCATACATCAAGAACTTTCAAAAGAATGGTAAGGTCGTGCTTGGTTTGTTTTTAAATGATTACATAGGAGGTAAGCATGACATATTTCTTTTGTATCTACAAATACTACATTCTTTTATTCTAATTTTTGACTTTCTATGCCTTGCAGGATTGAAGATGCTCTTGTGGCTGCACTGGAAATACGATTTTACTTAGCGTTTTGATCTATTTAGGAGTCTACAGTAGGTTTAGGAGTAGGTTTCCTCTAGTTTTATTTCACACTGTTTCTCTTTGTAATAATGTAATTATGAACACAAGTGGGTACACCAAGAGAACCATAATATGAAAGTTGTCAGGGAAGTCCACTTTAAATCTTTTTCTCTCTGCTTTTCGTGGAATATTTCTTTTCAAAAACGTAGTACCATCATGAAAATTTAAAATGGAAAGTAAAGAGATAAGTAAATTTGAACTATCAATTCAACCCTGACCCAAGGTGCCACGAGTAGGACTGCACTCATATTAATAAGGATTTTTATATTTTATTTAGTCTCTCAAGAAATACTTCGCCTGAGAAAAGTCAGGTTTGCCCCCATGTAAATATTTTTAGTTTGCATGTTCTTTTGTTTTTATTTTTATTTTTCGTTTGGATTTTGTTTTTCCCAATAATTATTTCTAAGTCATCATTCATTATTGAAGGGAATTGGATTTTTCATTAGAAACAGTTGATAACAGTTCAAAACATCTGAACATCAAGTTCTAAACTCAGATTAGTTACCGTAAGTTTTTGTCCAGACATTGTTCCCGGTTTTCATTGAAATCTCAGGGAAACATTATTATCTTTAAAAAAATTTGACGCCATCCCTATTTTAATGAGAAAATCTCATAGTGATTCCCCATCCCGGAGATGATTTCTTAGCTGAAATTTTAATGTCCAAATTACGATGAAAGTCATCAAAATGAGAAAATAATTTTTAAAGATCGATCCTATCATTTGCCTTGCTGTGAAATCTTCAGTATCACCTCGCTCTCTTAATATCATGAAGTTTTTGAAAAAATTATAAACATTTTTAGAGAGTTGGAAGCACTGTAATGTGTGGGAATTGTGTGTAAACCCGTCGAGATACTGAACAGGTCTGTTGGTAGCGGGTAAATGCACACATGATACCAAGACAACTTCGCGAGGGTACTGAACATGCCTACTGGAAGCGAAGCAATGTCGGGTTCGAAGATCCTCAAGTATATTTTGAAATTTAGATTAGATGTCATGATGCTTTTGTCATAAATGGAGAACTCTTGGTCGAGATAGGAGCACTAGAGTGGGTTAAATGACATCCTTGCCGAGGCTATGGACGCCTGTTGGCAGCAGTGGCCCTGTCAATGGTATTCGAGTTATCTGTATAAATATCGTTACCCCTGTGATCGAGACTAAATGTTAGATTACAATTTTTGGGCAGAACTTTATCCAATACTATGACTATGTTATTTTTTCTGAGTTATTGTCGAAATGCTTGATTTGTCTTTTAATTGTTTCTAATAATTATTGTTGAGTCACCTGTTCCCTGATATAAAGTTCTGATTATGTAAAGATAAATGCTTCCCCCAGTGTGTCACCATTGTTGGCAGCCAAATATTCATGTCAAATTTTATCATGGTAAAATGTTGTCGTCAAGGTATAAAATTTTTTGTAGCTGCCTCCTTCTCCTTGCAAACATTTTTATCATCTTTGGCTTTGAAAAATTCATTGGACTAGTTGTTTGTATGAGTTCATTATTTTTTAATCTATCGTTCTCCTTGTTCAATTTCATGATTGAAAACATGAAATTAGAACAAGATATGCTTTAAGTGCATCATACGGTTTATGGATTTTTCTTTTTCAAGTTGGGTAACAGTTAGGGGCATCTAATATTTTCATAAACCTTAAACATTGTGAACTTATAATTTTATTTGTTGATCCCTTACCATAATTTTTGAGTTATCCACCTTGAGGGATATGACTTAGTCATTTCTATCCTTGATTATTTGGTTTTCACATTGACATATACATGATTGCATAACTAGCAAAACTTTGGTTTAATTCAAAAAATGAATCCTATCTTTTCTAGTCATTTCACAGTCTCATCGTCCTGGTACAGGAATGACAATCATACCTTCAAACATCACTCCTTAGTCCTGCATAGGACAAGCATGCATTCATTGTTTCAAGTGGTAATTTTTGGTGTTGGGGTTTGGAATTCATTTCACAGAGTGGTTTTTCATTCTGTGCATCCTCTGGTTTAGTACCCACTCAATGCTCCAAATGGTAGCTATGGTGGCTTTCCAAAGCCTTAGGGATTAGATCTCCTCCTATTACACAGAGATCATTCTTTATTTCTTGTGTTTTCAAACATGCTCCCCCCTTCGCTACTCCTGTTGGTATAACGTAACCAAATGATTCCGAGGTTTTATAAACCCATAATTGTATAACGGAGAAATGTTTTTGCGGGATGCTTTCTGATAAAATGGTTGACAATTTGGAGAAACCGTCAGAAACCCATTTCTGAAATGGGCTCATTTAATTTCCATGGGGGCAGTTTATTCAGAAACTAAACCATTTCAAAGATACGTCTCATTCTTTGAAGGACACTATCTCATAAATTTTGTTTTGGTTGAGGTAAGCATTTTTTTTTTCATTTTTCTCATAGATTCAAGCCAATTCTCAGGTGTCTAGGTTTATAGAATAGTGAGATCCTCCCTCTCCTCACATCAGTTAATTAATTCATACCATATTCCTCTATTTCACCTGAAGTGAGGCTAAGGTAAGATATGCAAGTCGTTGCAATATTGGGAGGGGTTTTCGGGCATTCAAAATCGTTTTGTACAAGAAAAATCTTCGCTTGTTGATGAATAACAACCATTTTCCAATCTGATCACTTTCATGACTGTCTGGCTTGGGTACAGAAGTATTATTTTGATATGCCTTATCTAGAAATGTGATTATATCAGGTCATCACACTCAACAGGGAGCTTGAAAAGAATAATTGAATACGAGAACTTGAGCAAGGTATTTTTCAAGCCAACAAGAAACCCAGGAGACATGGGAATATCATCTTAAAGAAATCAAACAACATTAACGATGTTCTGAGATCTAATCTGTGCAAGTCTTCTTTCTCGAATATTTGATTTGGTAATTCTGTTTTAATTTGTGTATAGTAATTATTAATTTCCCTATTATTATTCTAGATTAGCTTAGGAACATTCTTTTCGGATGGATTGGCAAAATTTAGGTTTTCATTTTGATTATTTTATAATTTTTCTTTGTTAAGATTTCGTTTTTATTTTTAGATTCATACCAACTATAAATCAAGGATTCTAAAGCAGGTCTTAAGTTAGTGAATGAGATTTTAATTGATTCTATTTTGTTTCCTTTCCAAATTCCAAGGAGCAGTTACAAGATTGTTTGCTCGCTGCTTATGGAGGATTACAAAGTTCCTGAGTGAAAGAGTTAGAGTTTTTTTTACAAAGTTTGAGTGTATTTTTGGAAACTAGGATAACCAACTTTTAATTAAGATATTATAAACATTGTTTTTATAGACATAGATTAGAAAGTAGTTTTGAAACTCTATTTTTTTTAGATTCATCCATATCCTATGGATATGAGGGATTGGATCTGTGTTGTGTTAAATACTCTCATTTTCTTTGACACAAAGGACACATTTTTCTGGATCACAACATGGACATGTAATTTTGGAAGTGATATGGGAAAGCGGTTTGTTGTTGGCTTTAGACCTGTGTAAACTGTGCAATGCTTGTTTCATTGTATTCTCTTATTATTTCTATGTTATGAGATGGTATTTGTGTTGATTTAGCTCTAGTATTGTCTTCACATGATATTTCATATCGTTGATTTTTGGAATGTTGTCCATGATCTGTTGGTTTAGTTTGTGTTTGTGATCGATCAACCATTTAGTTATTTTTTAGTTTACTTCTGATATTAAATGGTTGATAACATCAATGCCCACCTGATTGAGATTTCTTTCGTCCTTAGCTATTAGTTATCTTGAGGTCACAATATATTTAATTAGTTATATTTATGTTGTTATAAATTCACTCCAAAGCATGAAACACTACCTTGAATTTCTTCGGGAAGCACTATTGATTGTTCTTGTCATAGGTTTCCCTTAAATACAGGACAAGCATGAGCTCATACAATGCAGAGAGAGGAAATTAGTTTATTGCTGATCAATTAGAGGTTAGTAGATGTATTGTTTTCTTTTATTTAAAGTTGTTTACATACGAATGATTGATGATTGCATTAATTATCTTTGTCTATTTTTGTGTTATCGTTACAATTGTATTAATTCAATATTCATTAGTTTAATATCTTTAAACATAAAAAAAAGTATTGTTCATATTTGACCTTGTCTAGAAATTTTATCAAACAATTATTTTCGCAAGATTTTATTTAAACCTTGTAAATTGTATATAATCTTTGTATACTAAACACTATTAGCTCAACATTTTGTAATTAATATGTCGATTGTTAGAATCATAGTTTTAGATTATTTTATTGTCTTTCATTGTTTTTAGGACCCTAGTTGGCCAATGGAGCCATTAAACATGTCAGGTTAGATCATATCAAACACCTTGGGTTAAATAGACAACCCTGGTCCAGATCTATCCTTCCCGTTAACAGTGTGTCATAAATGCCCATCAACAAGACAATTAGGTCTTTTTTTTCTCACTATTCAAGTCAATTTATATGTAAATGAATCATTTTTGTATTCAATTGTTCTCCTTTGTATCTTTAATGATTCACATTACAAAACCACTCAAGCATAAATTTGCATAAGATAAAAAAAATAATTGAAATAATTTCATGTTGAAAATTTAATTCATGTGGCTAATTTGAAGTCATTGTACATGTAGCTTTATATTCACTTCATTTTTCTTCAAATTTTCAAAACAACATTTTCCATTGGAGACTACCTTCAATACTCACTATTGTTTCTTGTATTCTAACCAATGCAATTATTCTCCCAAGTGAAATTACTTACTATAATACTTTACATGAAGCTGGTACTACTTATTAACAAATTAGTATAGTCAACATGTTAACATAAATATCCTATATGTTCTGACCCATTATACCTCACAACTAATTTGAAATAGCACATAATAAATATCAAATAATACTTATTAATTTTGTTTTAGTGGTTGGGATAAACACATTGATAGTTTGTGTACATGTTGAGAAACATATTTAACCTTGTAAGGTTGATATCCCTCTACATTTACAAAACAAACTAACATGTGAAATAATGTAAATGGTCCTTCATAAGAGAATGTTTCCTTGTTTCATAATTTTAAACGATGCTCTATACATTTAGAACACAAAAGACAACTATTTGGCGAAAGTGATTTAATCATCTTCCAGGCTGGGTACCTATAGCAGCAAAATGCCCATTATGTGGAGAGACAACAACTCCATATCCACTGGATATATCAATACCAACACATTGGTACATCTTATTAATTATAGGATTCCAAACGTTGCATAAATCATTCATCTTGATGCAAAATTCTTGGCGGTTGGAAATTTGGTTTTGATCCAACCATTGAATAGTTTGTTCAATAGAATCCTCAATGTATCGTACATTGTGCCTCATGTCACAAGAATATTTTTCCAATGAATTATTGGCAATGATAGGATTGCAAATAATCTCCAGCTCCTTCATCTTGTCATCAAACTCATTGGCCTTGGCAAGCGAGTTTTGATAAAGACACCTAATATCTAATTCAATGGAATATTTGATCTTTCATACAATGTTCTTCATGTTGTAACAATAATTCTCCAAGGATTTCTTGGCCTCCACTTTTTTCCTGTTCTTTTTATCCTTGCAGCTATATTCCTCAGCATCCTGAAACATTTTCTCAATCTCCCCCTTACTCAATCTACCCTTGTCATTTGTGATGGTGATCTTGTTCTTATTACCATTGTTTGTGTCCTCAACAAACACTTTGAGAATACCATTGACATAATATCGAAGACAAATTTGATTTGGGGAAATTATGTGGGAGCAAGGGGAATTCTAGAGAGATAAAATATTTCCAACAATTTGTTGTCTCGGGCTCAACCTTTCTCACCCTTGTACACCTGAATTGATGCATAAAGTGTATGTTGGTTGAATGATTGAGTTTCAAATAATTTCTCCATATTTGTGGGGATGACAGTGTTTATGTGGATCACAATTGTCATAGCACCACCTACAGTTTCAATCCCTACTGAAAAAATAGTAACATCAAAAAGTAGCATATATTAAACTTTCTCATCATTCTCTCTACTCAAAATATCATTCCCCATCTCTGTATGAAAAAACCTCATTGGGGTTAATACTTTTTCAGAGTTCCTTTCCATTAAAAAAGTCCCACAATAAGGACTGCACTTTAGGAATCCTAGTAGACCCACTAAAAAAAGATCTGTAAATCATCATGGATATTCCATTGGAATAATTTTTCACAACAGATCTAAAAAAATACTGAAATCTTTACTATTAAGGTCATTTTTCCTTTAGATCTCCAGAATATTTAATTACTGATTTTTCACTTATGCATGAAATAGATAAAACGCGAAAAATAGACAATAGTAAAATACAATCACACCATCCAAAAATAAACTCAAGATATGACTTGGGAAACCCAATATGGAAGAAAAACTAGCCAGAAGGTGAGACTTCTTTGCTCTCGTTTCTCTAGTATAGAAACGATGTAAGTACAAAGAAAGAGGCACTCTTTGTAGAGTTGCCTTTGAATAGTACCATGTATGGATTCTACATAATCTATCCTCCTTTGTTATGCTCACATAATACCACTCTCATTTTTTTTTCTTAGCTATGGAACAAAATACAATGCAAAAGAATGGAACCTCTTCTCCTCCTAGTGGCTTGATATTTAACAAAGCCCGATAGTCATCTAGGGATAGGTTTTTGACTTCTTCAACCCTCAATTGTGATAGGTTTTTTGATCTTCTAGAATATTCTTGAAATTACATACATGGATATCCTCATATGCATCAGTAACAAGGGATAACGTGGAATCCTCTCGTGCCATGGTGGCCAACATAGTAGGTCAACTTGTGGGAGGCATAAATTTTTCATACAAACTATGATTGGTGCGATGTTTGCACCGTTGGAAACGTATGGATGTGAAAAATAGCCTCACAAAGTCCCAATTGTGATGGAAACATTTGAACCCCAAAAAATTTCATTTTATGCCTCAAAATGGCCATAGAAGATTCCAGACCCCAATTTTCCAAACTGGGACCTACCACTAAAATAGCCCCGCAAGTTTATTCCTCCAATGTGTTCCACTTTGAAAGGATTGAGATAGATGGAAAACAATGTAATGATCCAATCAGAATAAAAAATAATCACATCATGGATCAATCTCTTGTCTATCTTTTCATCCTCAAGGAATTTTTCAACAGGATTCATGCACATTCCTAAACAAATCCATTTTCAACTCTTCAAATTTAGCCTGAAAAAATCCATGTTCAACTCCTCCAATTTATCCTGAACAAATCCATGTTCAACTCTTCCAATTAAATCAATATATTCTATTTGATGAAGTTATATCATGAAAATGGATCGTCGATTAAATAAAGGAAGCATTAATGTATGGTAGGAAGTTGTCAGGACTTTAAACCATAGATGCTCTAGTCATTTTCAAACAACAAATTGATACTCAAATATTTTAAATTCAATATGTACAACAACTTCAACTATTTAAAAAACAATTGTTTAGTATAAAACTAATTACACAAATTCAATCCCCCCATAACGCAAATAATGTCATTACCTATATCCTCAACAATGTTCTTCAAGAATTCCTTGCCGCTTCAACTATTTTTCAAGGGTTTGGATATAACGTTTTCAAGTTTTTTAGAGGACAAAGCTACTACAAGGCCAAATAAGGGTGAAATGCTCCACTTGGAAGGGTAACTCAAGGTATGGTTTTCTTTCCTTCCCCCTTAGACCATTGAATTATTGTTCCATTACATTAACGTAAGATGTCATAGGGCTCTTCCCTTTTTTCCTTTGCCAACCTTTGAGATCACCTTGTTAGTACTTGGAGAGGATTATTCATGGATCGATCCCCCTTCCAATATTGAGAAGAACTATCTAACCTGGACAATGCTTGAGAGAAAATCCTCTAGGTTCCATCAACATTGTCACATATCAAACCCTAAGCCTCACCTAGATACAGTGTAGAGACCCCATAGCCCTCTCTAGGCATTGGTCTATCTTAGTCTTCAGCCACTCCAAAAACAAAAAAAATCATTTTTTCCCTTTTTCTCTTTTTCTTATTTTCAATCTAGGGTTTATGAAATTTATCCTTGGATATAGATTGTTTGAGTTTCATTGGTATATATTTTATTAAATCCATGCTAAAAAAGATTTCAAATAAAATTATCCTAGTTGGAATTTAATGGGGTTTTGATCAAATTTTATTGTCTATCTTTTGATATATCACTTTGTATGTTGAGGAATATTGAAAAGAAATGAATCCAATCTTGTGTGGATTCCCTAATGTAGCTCTTTTCCTTGGAACGTTTGCATCAAATGAATTATAACTAGACCCTTTGTCACATTCTCGTGCAATTCTTTGGATGAGTGGTTTTCTAGAACATCTCAAGTAACCAATAGGAATCTAAAGGGGTGTGATGACCTACCTCAAACGGAAAAACACCATCACTATTTATCATTGTTTAAGATATGTTTATTGTTGTTTATAACTACACAGATTTAAATATACTATGATGTTGGTGTTGATTCCATAACTTGCAAATGTTTTAAGACATTATTGATCATTTTCATCTCTGGTACCCAAACAACATCATAGGGAGTCCAATGACCTTGTCAACTATCGAATGTTGTCATTTATTTAGGGTCTTTTTCAAGGTCTGTTTATTGTCATAAAATGCAGAATAAACAGTTTGTAAGTGAGTGTGGTATAATTATTCCCTATGATGCATTTTAGTAGTTTCTTAGTTCATATAACTCTTGCTAATATATGGATGTCAAAAAATTCCAACGACCTTACAAAAGTGCTTATCATTGCTTGTTTTCATGAATGTATAAGAGTTGGTTCACTGTCTAAAATTTGCAATTTGAGTCTCAAGTAACATTGATGATGCATGCTAGTCAAAGTTAATTTTTTCCAGTCTTTAAAGATAATACTTGTAAACAATTGTGACAAGAACTTGATGCAAAATCTATCATTGTTAAGCGTTATAGATTGGCACTAATTTGAGAAAAGGTTTAACATGGTAATAGTTTAAACTTGTAACAATTGATGTATTTTTCTATCATATAACATAGTTGAAATATCTCCTTTTGCAATATCTAATGCTTAGACATGATCATGGATGATGAACATTATTTATGATACACATTCCGTGAACCTATAACTAATAAAACATTCTCATTTATTATTGTGCCACTAGTCTAAAACACTTCATAATTTCATTGACTTGGATAGTGATCTATGGTTTGGATGCTCTCATTTATATTGTTTTCCGAGTGGTACATTTCATGGTCTAAGATAATTTTATGCTCAACACTAAATCTGTCAAATCAATTAAGAAAATTTTAGCATTGGTTTATATGTTTTGAATGGTATAAACAAGAATAGACTTTTTGCAATTTGATTGGTAAAAAAATTGCGTTTCATTTTTTGGATGGTAAATGGTGAATGGTACATGGCTATGATACATTGAAATTTAATATTTGGATGAAATACAAAAATTTTAAGTTCCAAGAATCTTTTAAGTGAACATTGTTGTTTGCATCATATTTTCTTCCATCTCATTATCAATTGTCTTCTCTCATACTTAACATTCTTTACACCTAAGAGAAGATACATATCCTAACTTGAACCAATTCCAAAGACTTCCCCATATAAATACAATGACATGGATTAGTTTTTACCACCTTAGGGAAACCCTCCTTAGGTTAGCAACCCTTTCATTAAAGCATAGAGGAAAGGCTACTGAGGTGATAGTGGGTGGCTTTCCAATCTGTTTCCCCATGATCTTCTTTGCATGGTAGGGACTTGCCATTAGCATGAGTTTGAGTGGTAGCAAGGAGGATTCTAGATTCAATGAGAGGTATGCTCCCCGAGAAACAACCATTATGTTATACACAACCTCCCAAGATAATTATAAACCAATTCAATGGTAGTCTTCAAACTCACAACTTGAATCAAAAAATGAATGTGTTGAGAAAATTCCACATCCTTAAAAAATTAATTTTAAAGATACACACATATTTAAAAATAATGTCATAAGATATGTAAATCCCAAAAAAATATTAATATAGGTTCAATAGATGTCAGACGGTTGGCTTATAATGGTGGATAGTTGGTATGGATTGTTGGTTGTCATTGATGTCAACCATTTTAGAGTGATATTGTATATTGATGTCAACCCTCAGAGAAAGTCCGGTAGCTAATTCTGGTAACACAAAGGTTTGGGTAATGGACCCAATATTGTTTCATGTATAATGGTATGTGTTTTAATATATTTTAAGGTAATACTATTCTAGATGGATAGTACATGTCATTCCATTTCCAGTGGTATGTGAAACGTCACATAACTCCTCACGGTTAGAGAGTTATGGCCATGAGAACTTGGAGAACCCAAATTTGGGTAATGGACCCAAGTTTGTTTGATGGATACTGGTATGAGTTTTGATATATTTGCAGGTAAGACTATTCTATATGGATATTACATTTCATGCCATTTCTGGTGGTATGTCGAATGTCACATAACTCCTCACGATTTGAGAGTTATGGCCTTATGAAGTTGGAGGACCCTCAAATGTTGGCTTGAAGCCTCAAAAGGTCAAAGAAGTCAAAGAGCTTGAAAAGAAGAAATTGTTATTTAAATCATAAAGTAAAGTGACAAAGTCAAGAAGGATTATTTAAATAATAAAGTGAAGTGACAAAATCAAAGAAGATTATTTAAAGGATAAAGAGAGGTGACAAAGTCAAGGAGGAATATTTAAATGATAAATTAATGAAGAACTTTCTAATTATGGAAAGTGGTTAACTCTAAAAATGAGGAAAATAGGTTAAGTGACCTAGAAATGGGTTAAGTGACCTAGAAGATGGGGAGTATAAATAAGAGGCAAGGCTATCTAAAATCACACTTGAGAATATTGAATATATCTAGGTGAATGAAGTAACCAATGGATATCTAAGCTGAATTTCAAAGGGAAGGTGAAGAAAAGAAGGTCAGAATTCAAGGGAGGATAAATTCTTTTGATGATGCTTTCTAAGGTATGTTATTTATAGGTCATCTCACCATTTTTGCAATAATTTTTTTTCTAGAATGATTCAGACCATGAAATTGCTATTCCATTGAGGAATCATATCCAAGTATATGTGGTAAACAATTAATCTTGTGGGTCATTGTATGTTTGGAGTTACACTATGTGGAAAATAAGGTTTATGGCTAGTCCTGAAAGTAGTCTAAAATAGGTGTTTTGGGTACACATGTCATAACTTGTTCATAATAGATCCAAATTCAATAATACCAAATGTTTTCATTAGAGTACAATCTATGGTATGTTGTGTAACATTTTCAGATCGATTTAACAAATATTTCATGCGGGGCACGCTCTACAAGGTCTCTCTCTAGAATAAGCAAGAATTAAGCAAGGTAGGCCATTCTTTCTATAACTCCTTTTATGAGAGGTTCCAAGTAAAGACACATGGAGGAATTGCATAAAACACACTGAAGAACATTGTATATCATTTTCAGATCTTTATTCATTACATGTACATAGTTATGATTATTTCAAGTTAGGGTTGTTGACTAATCCAAAACTAGTCATGTGAGACTAAAGAAAAGTTTGATGAAAATGCTAGTCTCTTATTGCTAAAGTTAAGGAAGGTTTGCAGGTATGTGATCATATACACCAGGTCTATTACAAAGTTACAAATCATATTGGGTTGATGAAATTTATGAGGGCTTTTGGTTGAGGTACATGTTGGGTACATGGTTGAGACAAGTAGTTGATGAGTTGGCACATACACGAGGTGTATAGTTGATGACGTTGGTACATCTTGATGAGTCATAGTTGATGAGTAGTTGATACATGATTGGTACATACTTGGTACATGGTTGGAGGTACTTTTTAGTAGTATTGTTGACACATGATTTATGGATGATGTAGCATACCTGTATTGGTATATTATTAGAATCATATATTGATCTTGGTGATGATTATGAGTTGTTTTGTTATGCTTGGTTGATGCACATATTTAAGGGTTGTCTTGGTGATTGATATTGGTGAGTAGATCTAATTTAGTTGATAATATTGATGAGACAGGTTGTTGTGATAGGATGTTTGGACAACTTGTTGTGATATGTTATTTGTACTGGTTTGGTGCATGGTTGATGCACTTGTTCATGGTACAGGTTGAGGTACAGGTTGTTGCACGGTTGATGCACTTGTTTATGGTACAAGTTGATTACAGGTTGAGGTACAGGTTGATGCAAGGTTCAAGTTATTGGTACAGGTTGTTTCGTACAAGTTTATTGGTATAGGTTTACAACAGTATATCTCATAGTGATAGTGTCACGCTGGTTCTATCATTCTAATTATATGTCAAGGTGGTTGGACGGGGCAAGGACAAGTGGTTGTAGCCACCTTTTGGTTCTAGCTAGAGAACATAGTGGGTTGCAGCTTCCTTCTGGTTGTAGCCAGATAATTGGCGAGTTGGAGCTTCCCTCAGGTTGTAGCCTGAGAGACTAGGGGGTTGGAGCCTCCTTCCAGTTGTAGCTGGAAAACAAAGGAATTTGGTGCTTCCAATGAATGTAATTCTTCAAGACATATAAGAAAAATCATTTCATGGTTTTCTCCCTCTTTGGGTTTCCACGTAAAACACTGGTGTATTGTGTATGTGTATGATTGTTCATGTGTTCATTTCTTATTTACTCTATAGTTATTGGATGATAATGCTACATGGATATAAAACTTGGATTATATAGTTAAAAATGATTAAATTGCTCTATTATTGATTCACCCCCCATTTCAGTAATCCAACAATTGGAATTAGAGTGAGGTTCCTTCAAGAAACAATTTATCCATTGGAAGGAGATCATGGACTATTCTGAGAATGAAGTACCAATGTTTAATGGTCAGAATGTTTTCAAGTATGATATGTGGAATAGAAGGACAAAAGTATTTTTACAGGCACAGGGACATTATATTTGGCTATCATTTGTTACAGGATATGATAGTTCAAAAAGGGCAAAGACTACAGGCAATAAGGAATTGAAGAAGATAACAAAATAGAAATGGATTTCATCTGGGAAGGATTACCTAATTTGGTAAGAGAAAAGTTTGGTAAATGTTCATCAGCCAAAGAACTTTGGGATAAGTTACATGACATATATTCTTCACCCATCACAGATTCAAAAAATTCCAAAGAAGATGGAGATACAAAACAAGAAGAGATATGCTCATCATGTCAGACAGATTCAGAAGAGGAAGAGTATGAAGAAGCATAAGTTGATTACAGATAAAAAATGATCAGTGCAATTAAATATCTAAGGAAATAAAGAGAAGAAAACAAGTCATGCAAGAAATAATTGATGAAGAAAAAGGAAAGTGTTCAAGGTTCCGAAAAATATTAGTAGGTCATCAAGAATTTAAGAGCTCAACTAGAAGAGTCCAGAAGAATTGAAGAAACTCTAGAATATCAAAAGAAATGTTTAGAAGCCAACATAGCAGCTCAAAAGGAAGAAGCAAAAAAGAGAGAAAATATATTGATGGATCATCTCAAGGAAAGAACCAATGACTTAAACCAACTTGAGGAAGAGTTTGGTCAAGAAGAGAGAAGACTGGAAGAAAAAATAATTACATTGAAAATCCAACTTGAAGAAGCAAATAGAACAGAAGAGGTCATGAAGTCTCAGATAATGAAGAAAGAAGAAGAGGTTGAGAATATTGAATAATAAGTTGTCACACTAAGAGTCAAAATTGTCAAGATCAAGAAGAACATTGAAGAGATAGAAACATCCACATCAGTTGTAGAGAATGAATAGAAGCACTCTACGTTGCTAGAAAAGAAGACTGAAAAAAATAGAAAGAATTATGCATAAGTACTCAAAGGAAGGAATCATGGTCAACCATAATCTAAGAAAACTGTTGAATATACATCTTCAAGAAGACCATCCATGTTCAAGCCACAAAGAAGATTCAATCATGATCATGATTAGTCAAGGAAAAAATTCAGAAGGACTACACCACAAAGAAGATCATTCATTCCCAGGTACGGAAATTTATTTTATGGTCATTTTTTTTACTGTACTAACTATGGACATAAGGTTGCAGATTGCAGGGATTGTAAAATAAATGTTCAAGCAAGAAGTGTCTATGTGGTTGCATGTAAGATTGAGCGTTACAAATGTCATAACTATGGACACATAGCCAATGATTGTAGAAGCATGATTGATACTTCCATGAAAGAGAATACTGATATCAGATATAAGAAAGTATGGATAAGAAAATAGGAAGAACATGTGAACAAATACCAGGTACCAGAGATCAAAATATTGGCAATAAAACGAGATGAAGAAAATTCTACAGAGAAAGAGAAATATGTCTGATACAGAAAGGTTTGGAAAATAACTGAAAGAAAGGAAGGACAGGTAAATAAGTAACAGGATCAAGAGATTATACTTTTAGGCATTTTATTGAAAGATGAATCCATAGACAGAAACAAAGAAGTCAAAGCTCAGAGAGATAATGAATCTACTAATGAAGATGATGATGAATACACACTAGAGAAAGAATTGTTCTGAGCCATTCGATTTAGATACTCCTAGGTAATATAAATATTAGACAAGGGGGGTCTATGCGATAGCTATGAAAGACCAAAGAACCATCCTTTGAGCAACTTGTTGAGTTTGAGAAGATATATCTAGAGAAGTCTGTTAGCAGAAGTACAATTTGATGGATCAATCAAGACTTCATGATAGTATAATGATAAATGGGTCAACATTATGGAAAGTTGTGCAAGTAGATTCTTGGACAGTATGGACAAGAACATGGATTCATAGATTGGTTCAAAGAGTGGTTCGGAGACAAAGGAACATTATCATAATGGATGATAATTACACAAGAAATGGCTCAAACAATGCTAATGGATTCCAAACTGACATAATTTTTTTGGACACATGAAGTGCATACAACAGTTCACATTCAAAATAGAGTAATTCTCAGAAACAACAATGAAAAAACTCCCTACGAACTATGGAAAGGAAGCATAGACAACAACCTCTACATCAAGGTAACTCAAGGTAGTATTTTATTAATTGAAATTTATGTTGATGATATTGTTTTTGGAAGTACTAATGACAGGTTTAGCCAGAAATTTGCAAAGGATATGCATAATGAATTTGAAATGTCATTACTTGGAGAACTATCCTTCTTTCTAGGTCTTCAGATACGTCAAAGCAAGCAGGGATTTTTTTATTTCTCAAACCAATTATATCAGAGAAATGCTAAAGAGGTTTGGAATGGAATATTGCAAACCAGTTATCACTCCCATGCAAACCAGTTGCAAGTTGAGAAAAGATGATGATTCGAAGTCTACAGATCAGAGGCAATACATGTCAATGATTGGTAGCCTACTATATGTGACAACATCCAGACTAGATGTAATGCAGACAGTTGGACAGGTGGAACGATTTCAAACAACATCAAAGGAATCACGTGTATTAGCAGTGAAGAGGATTTTCAGATATCTCAAAGGAACATAAGATTTTGGATTATGGTATCCAAAAGGAAAGGATCTATCACTTATTTCCTACACAGATGTATATTGGGTAGGTTGCATTGATGACCGATGAATCACCAATGGAGCAACATTCTACTTGGGTGAGTGTTTAGTATCTTGGCTAAGCAAGAAACAATCATCAATATCCTTATCTACAGTCGAGGCAGAGTATATTGCAACAACATCATGTTGTGCATAGGTTCTATGGATGAAACAAAATTTGACAGATATACAAGTTGAGTATGATGAGCCCATTACAATCTATTGATAATACAAGTGCTATTAGTATCTAAAAAATCCCAGTGATGCACTCCAAGAAGAAGCACATTCCAATCAATTATCACTTTCTATGGGAACAGGTTGCAGAGAAGAACATTAGATTTGAATATGTGGAAACAAAAGAACAGTGGCATACATCTTTACAAAATTGCTTCCACAGGAATCCCTTGAGTATCTTTTCCAGAGACTAGGAGTAATTTCTACTCCAAAATGAATTCTTTTGAATTCTTATCTTATATGTCTTAGATGTACACGAGGAAACACCATAAATAGGACAAAGTGAGACATTTATCAGATGCAAAGGTAAATGCTTGGAGAGATAGCATAGAGGCATGTTTCTAAGGGGATCGATTGTCACAAGGGAAGAATGAGTGATATGACTTCAGAGTGATACCCTTTGTCAAAGGGGGAGATACTATTCATATGAAGGGAGAGAGAGTAATTAGAGGCTTATAAACACAAAGAAAAATCAAACACACGTGGACAGGGGGAGCAGCCCCAAGGAGATTTTAGTAAGGGGGAGCAGCCCCAAAGGTAGATACCCTTTGGCATTGATGTCAAAGGGGGAGAGATAGAAACAATGATGAAGAGTATAGGAATGAATTTTATCATGACTAAGTGTTGCCATCAATGCCAAAGGGGGATATTGTGAGACAATTGACTTAGGTTGATGGATAGTTGGTATGGATTGTTGGTTGACATTGATTTCAACCATTGGAGAGTGATATTTTATATTGATTTCAACCCTTATTGATTGATGTCAACCCTTGGAGAAAGTCTGGTAGCACAAAGGTTTGGGTAATGGACCCAAGGTTGTTTCATGTATAATGGTATGATTTTTAATATATTTGAAGGTAAGACTATTCTATATGGATAGTACATGTCATTCCATTTTCGGTGGTATCTGGAACGTCACATAACTCCTCACAGTTAGAAAGTTATGGCCGTGAGAAGTTGGAGAACCCAGGTTTGGGTAATAGACCCAAGTTTGTTTGATGGATAATGATATTAGTTTTGATATATTTGCAGGTAATACTATTCTATATGGGTAGTACATGTCATGCCATTTCTGGTGGTATGTGGAATTTCACATAACTCCTCACGGTTTGAGAGTTATGGCCTTAAGAAGTTGGAGGACCCTCATATGTTGGCTTGAAGCTCCAAAAGGTCAAAGAAATCAAAGATCTTGGAAAGAAGAAATTATTATTTAAATGATAAATTAAAGTGACAAAGTCAAGAAGGATTATTTAAATAATAAAGTGAAGTGACAAAATTAAAGAAGATTATTTAAATGATAAAGTGAGGTGACAAAGTCAAGGAGGAATATTTAAATGATAAAGTAATGGATAAATTTCTAATTATGGAAAGTGGTTAACCCTAAAAATGAGGAAAATAGGTTAAGTGACCTATAAATGGGTTAACTGACCTAGAAATGGGTTAAGTGACCTAGAAATAGGTTAAGTGACCTAAAAATGGGTTAAGTGACCTAGAAGATGGAGAGTATAAATAAGATGCAAGACTCTCTCATTTTAGATAACACTTGAGAATATTGAATATCTATAGGTGACTGAGGTAACCAAGGGATATCTAAGCCAAATTTCAGAGGGAAGGTGAAGAAAAGAAGGCCGGAATTCAAGGGAGGATAAATTCTTTTGATGATGCTTTCTAAGGTATGTTATTTATAGGTCATCTCACCATTTTTGAAATAACGTTTTTTATAGAATGATTCAGACCATGAAATTGATATGTCATTGAGGAAACATATCCAAGTATCTATGGTAAAAAATTTGGCTTGTGGGTCATTGTATTTTTGGGGTTACACTCTGTGGAAAATAGGGTTTGTGGCTAGTCTTGAAACTAGTCTAAAACCAATGTTTCGGGTAAAAGCGTCATAAAATATTCATAACATATCCAAATTTAGTAAGACAAACTATTTTGGTTATATTACAATTTGTAGTATTCTTTGTAACATTTTCAGATCGATCCAACAAATATTTCATGTGGGGCACACTCTAAAATAAGCCAGAATTCTGCAAGGTATGCCATTTTTGCTATAACTCCTTTTATGAGAGGTTCCAAGTAAAGACACCTGGAGGAATTGCATAAACAAAAATGAAGAACATTGTGTATCATTGTTATATCTTTATTCATTACATGTACATAATTATGATTATTTCAAGTTAGGTTTGTTGACTAATACAAAACTAGTCATGTGAGACTAAAGAAAATTTTGATGAAAATGCTAGTCTCTTGTTGTTAAAGTTAAGGAAGGTTTGAAGGTATGTGATAATATACACCAGGTATATTAAAAAGTTACAAATAATATTTGGATGGTGAAATTGATGAGGGCTTTTGGTTGAGGTACATGTTTGGTACATAGTTGAGACAAGTAGTTGATGAGTTGACACATACATGAGGTGTATAGTTGATGATGTTGGTACATCTTGATGAGTCATAGTTGATGAGTAGGTGATACATGATTGGTACATACTCGGTACATGGTTGGAGGTACTTGTTAGTAGTATTGTTGAAAAATGGTTTATGGATGATGTAGCATACCTGTATTGGTATATTATTATAATCACATATTGATCTTGGTGATGATTATGATATGTTGTGTTATTCTTGGTTGATGCACATATTTGAGATTTGTCTCAGTGATTGATCTTGGTGAGTAGATCTAATTTGGTTGATAAGATTGATGAGATAGGTTGTTGTGATGGTTGTTTGGACAGGTTGTTGTGACATGTTATTTGTATAGGTTTGGTGCATGGTTGATGCACTTGTTCATGGTACAGGTTGAGGTACAGGTTGTTGCATGGTTGATGCACTTGCTTATGGTACATGTTGATTACAGGTTGGTTGGTATAGGTTGGTGCATGGTTGATGCACTTGTTTATGGTACAGGTTGATTATAGGTTGAGGTACAGGTTGATGCATGGTTCAGGTTATTGGTACATGTTGTTTGGTATAGGTTGATTGGTATAGGTTTACAACAGTATATCTCACAGTGATAGTGTCACAATGTTTCCATCATTCTACTTATATGTCAAGGCAATTGTACGGGGCAAGGATAGGTGGTTGTATCCACCTTCCAGTTGTAGTCGGAGAACATAGGGGGTTGTAGCATCCTTCTGGTTGTAGCCAGAGAATTGGGGAGTTGGAGTTTCCCTCAGGTTGTAGCCTGAGAAACTAGGGGGTTGGAGCTTCCTTCCGGTTGCAGCTGGAAAACAAACGAAGTTGTCACTTGTAATGAATGTAATTCTTCAAGACATATAAGAAAAAACATTTCATGGTTTTCTCCTGCTTTGGGTTTCCACGTAAAACACTGTTGTACTTTCTATGTGTATGATTGTTCATTTGTTCATTTCTTATTTACTCTATTGTTATTGGATGATAATGCTACATTGATATAACACTTGGATTATATGGTTAAAAAGAATTAAATTTCCCTATTACTGATTCACCCCCCCTCTTAGTAATCGAACAATAGAGTCACTCCCCACCAACAATCATGAGATTGCTTCGTGAAATACATAGTTAAAAGTAGAATAATTATTTTACCATGCTTGAACACACAAATACTTCAAGTACACATCTATACCAAGTAACTAGGCATGCATAACAAAACACATTAAATATTTATTAGATCCAAACCAAGAAGTCACAAAACATCCCCAAAGTTTAGTCAAATGCCATGTTGAAGATACGACAAGCATTCCAAGTGATTAATTTCAAAATAATACAATACCTCCCACCCCTCAACGTGCTCACGACCAACTCATGATCCACTGCCCAATGACTCAAATTGGTACCTTGTGCCTACCAAACAATCAAGGTAGTCATAATGGTTGAATTATGTACAATGACTATACAAATTTCATTATATTACTAGGACAATGTGTATATGTTTTCCATCCATTATGTTATGTTTGTGGCTCATAAACAATACTCCACCCTTTTGAAAATTAAAGTGGACAAAGCAAGCTAGTATAGATGAACCAATATACTGAGAAGTACACCACATCACTATAATAAGCAAGAAATTAAGATACCATTGATTCCATTGCTCAATGTCTTTTACTCAAATAAATTGAATATCATATACGATAATGGTGATTACCACATATTATAAATGTTTTAAAATACCTAATCTTAACTCCAACTCTACCAACCACTATGAGCTCTAATTAGTGATCCACTAATGATTTACAAAAAATATATTAATCATAGCTCAAAGCTGACTAAGTCAATATCAATCACTACACTAATCAGCAATATGAAAGGAGTTATAAATATATTTTTATGACCAATAAAAAAAAAATGATCTTAAACTAAAAATAATTCAATAATTAAATTCACTCAACCCCAACAACTGAGTTCCCTTTCACAAGAGTGGAGTTGACAAGAAAGACATACCACAGTGAAAAAGTTTAACATAATGAAATTCACTATAGACCTTGAAATAAAGGTTGGACAATTAAATAATAAATTATGAGAAAATAAATCCTTAGTAAGCCTGATTGATGCCAGTAAACTGACTTAGTATTTCATTCTAGGCCGTACTTGAAATCGCCCTTTCTACATCCATTGTCTAATGCCCCTGAACTTGAGCCCGTCCACAAAACAAACATGAAAAGTACAATGTGGGGCTGCCCTGGGAAAATGCAAGCGACTCCCTAGACATACAAAGAATTTATTAAAAAAACAATGATAGGTTAAACTTCAAACTTAACTTTCTCTTAAGTGTTAATTTTGTTTTCCAAATTAAAAACAATATTAAATGATATTAATTCATTAAAAAACAAAATATATATGACTAGGTTTAACCACCTTGTGACCAAAAAGTATCTTGAACATATATATATGATAAGTACAAATGCAAAATATAAACACTGCGAAAAATATTAAAAAAAAATGTGATTGTTTCTAGCCCAATGATAAGTACAAATGAAAAATATAAACACGACCAAAAAATATTAGAAAAAAAACGTGATTGTTTCTATCCTAAGCCTTTTTTTTTATAAAGATAAAAATGGATACTTAAAGTTTCCTTTGGTAACAAGAGGAGGAGACAACATTCCCTCATTAATTTATCGTTGCAGATGCCAGATTGCAACTCCCCTTTCTCCTTTTCCTGCTGAAGTTGCAAATATAATTATGTTTCTCTTCACATTCTCGGGTTCAGTAATTATACAAAAACAAGATCAATAGCTCAAACCTCTAACGTGTAAGTATCTACAACATGTTTTGATGGGAAATCTACACACATCAATTTGACGTTTTTGGTATTTTGATGTCAATAAATAATAATAACATGTGTATTTATTTCTTATCCACGTGTCAAATACGAGTTCAAATAAAAACTATGTAATCTGAAACGTCAAATTCCAATAGCCTCTTCAAAATTTCTATGATCTCATTTTCCCAAAATGGATCATTTATATCCTTTAGTTTCCTCCTTTATTTCCTTGTATAGGAATCTTACTAACTACAGGCTCTATGGTATTATAATCAAAATGTCATGACTATACATATCATATATAGGAAGAGAGAGTGCTCTTCTTATTCAATATAGGTCATGTGAATTGTATGCAAGTCATTCAACTTCGAAGGAAATACCAATGAGAGAATGACAACAACTTCAAAAAAACATGGATTGAACTTTAGTGACGGCCTAATAAACTAATTCATTGATGAGGCTCCAATTTGGAAATTGGGTGTATTAAAATAGTAATACAAGCCTTCCTAATTCATGGATCTATACAACATTATTTTTAAAATTTGTCTTTTGAAGAATCAAATACAAGACATATCCCAGACCCGATTGTGAAATGGGATCTCGAATTCACCATCTAGCCACTATAGAGATTCATATTTAGGAAGGGTTCCATTTGATGATTGGGGTTATTTCAAATTATGATATCAGAGGGTTTCACTAAATAAATTAAGAATCAATTAAAATTAAAATAATGAGAAAATACAATATGGAAAATACAATAAATAAGTGACAAAACATATTCATGGTTCACCTAATGTGAGTTATGTTTATGGAAAAATTATCTAGTGTTTTTTCAGAAAGTACACTATTGTACATTACATTACTAAAAATACAATGAAGTATTTTAAGCCTTTTAAAGGCTTTATTACATGTAATTCATGGGCATAAAAACTACATGAAACCAAAAATCCATGAGTCACCAATACCGTGGGCCAAAAAAACCACTTCTTTACTTAAAATGTATTTGACTCTTTTACTGAACCACTTGTTTACCCAAAATAGATTTGATTCTTTTACTAACAATCAATTGTTTAAACTTGACTTGGGGTTTCCCTTGACCAAATCTGGCCAAATTGCCTAAGTCAGTATTTACAATTCACATCCAATCCCAACCTCCCTCAAATTTTATAACCATATATCTGGGAATCCAGCATGCGCCCCTCCACCCCCACCCCCTCCCCCACCCCTACCCGCCCCCACATTTTCCACCTAGGTCTAAATCTTAGACTTTAGAGATGATTTACTAGAGGTATGCATGTCTAACTAGGTTTTATAGTCATATGCCCATTTACATGCAAAAAATTTGGTTAACAATCCATTGAATCAGGAAGATAATCAAGCTTCATAACCAAAAAACTCCCACTTCAAGACTGATCACAACAACTCCATTGATACTGTACTTGTTGGACTATGCTCCAATCTTTGGATATGGAAATTTTCTCATTTTCACCTTCATGCTTGAAGGAAAACCAAAACTTATCTGGAACTCAATTTCTCCCTTGTTACTACCTTTGTTAACATGTCTACGGGATTCTATCTATTGTGTATCTTCTCCAACCTCAATTGTCCATATTCAAAAACTGATCATATGAAATGGTACATGAGTTGTATATGATTAGTCTTAGAATGGAAGGTTGATTTATTTGTAAGATGAATGGGACCCTGGCTATCACTGTACAACCTACTATTCTCCAGCTTCTTTCTCAATTCCTCCATAAACCTCTGTAACCAAATGATCCCTTTAGTATCCTTTGTAGCAAAAACATACTTTGCTTCCATTGTTGAAAGTGCAACAAGATTCTACAATTTTTAAATCCAACTTACTTTTGTTCCACCTAAAGTAAAAACATACAATGTGGTGCTCATATGCTATCTATATCATCTACCATATCCGAATGAACATATTTCTATAGAAAAATGCTTGAACCTCTAAAACATAATTCCTGAGTAGTAGTACCTCTCAAATACAAGAAAATACACTTTATTTTCTTCCCATGCTCTTTACCTAGATTGTTCATATACCTCCTCACAACTCTCACTGCATATGCAATATCTAACCTTCTACACATCATTGCATACATCAAGATGTCAATTGTCGATGAGTATGGAACCTTGGACATTTAGTATATATCCTCCTATTTCTTGGGACACATCTCCTTAGTCGATAATGACTGGACAAAGATGTTCTAATTGGTTTTTCATATTTCATTTGAAACCTTTCCAACAAGTTCTCTATGTACAGACCCTAAGAAAATGTTAATTTATGTTTTTTCTTGTTTCTTTTTATTCTCATACCAAGGATTTTATTTGCATCAGTGAAATCTTTCATCGCAAATGAATTAGCTAATTTTCTTTGAGAATGTTGATATCTTGCATGTTACACCCTACAAGAAGTATGTCATCTACATACAATAATAAGACAATATAACTTCCATTATCTAGTCTCTTAAAATAAACACAGTGGTCAGAATGACATCTACTACAATATTGTTCTTTCATAAACCTCTCAAATTTTAAATACCACTACCTTGGAGCTTTCTTTAGGCCATACAAGATCTTATTGAAGATGGATACTAATTTATCCTTCCCTTTGACCTCATACCCCTGTGGTTGTTGCATATAAATATCTTCCTCCAAATCCCCATGGAGAAAAGTTGTCTTTACATCAAACTATTTATGATGCAAATATTCCACTGCCTCTAGGATTAATATAGTTCTAATTGAAGTCATTTTAACAACAATAGAACAAATTTCATCAAAATGTATTCTTGTCTTCTATGAAAACCCCTTTATTACAAGTCTATCCTTGTACGTATGTTTTCCTCCATCTTCTTCCTTCAACCTGTAAGCCCATTTATTCTACAATTCTATTTTACCTGCAGGAAACAGACCTAAATACCAAGTCTAGTTATATACTAAAGAGTCTATGTCCTCTTTCATGCCTTGCTTCCACTTCTTTCTAGTTTCTACCTTCATTGCTTCTTCATATACTTCTGGTTCACTAGAATCAATCAAAAATAAATAATCCATTGAAGGAGAGTAGCATTGATTAGGTTCACCGGTCCTGGTAGATATTATTGGATAAGTTTTAGGTTCTTCTTGTTGTAGATGTTCTTAAAAATTTCAATTTTATGGCATCACTAGGATTTAATTTTCTGTAATTTCATCAAGCACTATGTATTTTGTGTTTTCCTTCTCCTGATTCTTTACCTGCAACTGATATTTGTACATGACCTTCTCATTGAATACCACATATCTATTCCTAAGGATTTTGTAATTTTCATAATCCCATAAGCGATAACCAAAATGATTAACTTTATATCCAATAAAAGTACACTTCTTGGATTTTTCCTCGAGTTTTGTTCTATTTTCTTTATCAATAAGGACAAAAGATTCACAACCAAAAATATTCAAAAATTAATAGTTTACCTTTTCTCCTGTATGTGCCTCCTCTAGAATTCCACCATCTAAGGAACTTGAAGGCCTTCTATTTATGAAGTAAACAACATTATCCACAGCTTCTACCCAAAACTATAAGGGAAATCCTACATGCAATTTCATACTCCTTGCATGCTCCATGATTTTCCTGTTCATCCTTTCTAACACACTGTTTTCTTGTGGTTTTCCTGAAATCGTCTTCTCTATACAAATCCCTTGGTATGAACAGTAAAAATCAAAATCCATTTCACAATATTTTCCTCCATTGTTTGATATGAGAAACTTCAACTTTCCTTTCTTATTCTCAGCCAAAGTTTTCCATTTCTTAAAGGTATCAAAAACATTAGTTTTTTTTTTTTTTTTTTTAATTTAATAAACCCAAGTTTTCCTTATTGCACCATTAATAAAATAACATAATAATAAGAGCTGCAAAGAGATGATACTTGAGCCGATCTCCATACATATTTATGTGCAATATCTAACTTTTTACTTTTCTTTTACTTCCCAAGTATAAGGAATCAAACTCTTATGTTTTCCATAAACACCACATAAATCCAGACCATCTTGCTTCAAATATAGAAACAAATTCCTTGAGTGGAGAATTTGCATCCCCTTCTCACTGATGTACCCAAGCCTGTGATTCCATAATGTTGTATTCATTATTATGGAAACTAAAGAAATAGAGGAATCAACATTGCTAGTACATAACCACAATGTACCTACCTTCTCTCATTTTTCTATTACCAATGATTCTTTAGTGACCTTCCATGAATTTCTAATAAATGTAACTGCCCAGCCTTCACTATCCAACTACCCTATTGAAATTATATTGTTTCTCAATTCAGGAAAGTGCTTCACTAATTTTAGCTGCCATTGGTTTCCATTCTACAATTGTATATGTACCTTACCCTTTCCAACAATTTTACACGTTTTGTCATCATCCAATTAAACCTTTCCAAAATCACCTTGAACATAATATTGAAAATATTTCCTATGTAGTGTGACAGGAAATGAATCCCCTAAGTCTACCACCCATTAATCGATAATATTATGTAATGAAAATATCAAAGGATTTTGAAACACATCACCTGTTACATTTTCTTCCTTATTTTTCTATTATTGTTTGTCTCATTTTTTTCCTTTTGGAAGCCAACAATATTTCTTCTTATGTCCTTTCTTCTTGTAATGAAAAAATTCTAGTCTCCCTCTATATTTGGATCTTCCCTTCTTAGACTTTTCATGATTCCCTATAATCTTTCCTCTCTCGCTTTGTCTTCCTCTTTCCTCCATGATCAAACAATTACTCGATGTTGGACAGTTGGTTTGGATAGTTGGATGTCATTGATGTCAACCTTTAGATATTGATATCAACCCTTAGAGATTGAAGTCAACCCTTGGAGATGTCTATATATGTGGATACAAATTATTTATAGTTGATTGACATTTGTATGATCAATATTGATGATGATTTAGTTGTGTGCATTTGATGTAGTCTACATGTATCCTCATAGGTGTGGTTATGGGACCCAAAGTTGATTAAGGAATACGGACATGAAGAACAATGAAATTGCAGGTAATACTATCATATATGGTTATTACATGTTTTTATGTTTCTGGTGATATGTGGAATGCCATGTGGCTCCTCACGATTAGGGAGATATTTCCTTGTAAAGTTGGAAGCCCCGAAGAGTGGTCAAGAAGCCCCTAGTTGGTTACAAGACTTAGTCAAAGGGTAAAGTGGTTGCAACAAGAAACCCCTAAAATAAGGAAAAAGGTTACCTAGAAAAAGTAAAAATACCACTCAAGGAGTGATTCACAAGTACACTCACACACTTACGATTGAATATCTATCTTGTGAATATTATGGTCTAGTATTGGGATCTTTTGGCTAGTTTGTGACGACATTTTTCTGAGGTAGCAAAGGAAGGTTGAAGGTGAAAGTCTTGGAGTTGTAGAAAACATGAGTAGACCTAGTTTATGAAGTTATCCACGGGTCATAGTGAACAAAGTAGTGAACATTCGTGAGTCACATTGGAGAAAGTAGTGGATATATGTGGGTCATAGTGAAGAAAGTAGTGGACAACTACGGTTCACAGTGAAGAAAGTAGAGGACATCTGCGGGTCACAATGGAGCAAGTAGCCGATGCTTTTGAAAAGGCTTGAAGAAGGTTCCATATTGTTGATTCTGAAGTTGAAGAAGGTTTGTTTGAGATGATATGCACCAGGTCCTCTTCATGAGTAAAGGTATGTTTTACATGTGTTTGTTTGAGGCTTGTTTCATGGATGGTATGGCACATGCTTAAGGCATGTCTTCGAACCCTTCTGGTACACTATACATGGTTGCATATGGTTGAGTTGATATTGATACATGCTTGACACATATTCTTGGTACTTTTTGCATGGATATTATGGTTCATTATTAGATTCACATATTTGTATTGGCATATGGTTGAGACATATTTCTTGGTATATGGTATATGGTATGGTACATGTGTTTTTGTACATGGTTGATGTAGATGGTTGATACATGGTATGGTACATGATTGGTACTTGGTATACATGGTTGATGGTTGAGGCATATGGTACAGGTTGAGGTGCATGGTTGATGCATGGTTTGGTATAGGTGTTGGTGCATGGTTGATGCACTTATTGTGGTACGTTATTGATGCTTGGTATGGTATAGGTTGATGCTTTGGTACATTATTTGGTACAAGGTTGAGACATATTCCCTTTGATGGTATGTTGGTGATCTTGGTACATTATTGGTAGAGGCATGTCTTGGTGATGTTGGACATCTAGTTGAGAGGTGTCCCTGGTATATGATCCATGTGAGAGGATCCGGTTGAGTATCAATGATAGTGATGGGTTGGAGAGGTTGATCAATGATAGGTTGATGTGAGAGGTTGATCAGTGATAGGTTGATGTGATAGGTTGGATACAGTGACAATTTGGATATAGTGACAAGTTGGATACAATGAAAAGTTGGATATAGTGACATGTTACAGGTTTATGTGACAGAGGCAGTGACAGTGACAATAGAAATGACAGTGGAAGTGATAGTGGTAATGATAGTGGCAATGTTTTTGTTAGTGACAATTGTTCTACACTTATATTTCAGGGCGACAGGATGAGGCAAGGAAAGGGGGTTGTAGCCTCCTTCTAAATGGAGCTGGAGAATCAAGGGGTTGTAGCATCCTTTTGGTTGGAGCTAGAGAATTCAAGGAGTTGTAGCTTCCTTCATGTTGGAACCTGTAAATGGGGGGTTGTAGCCTCCTTCCAGTTGCAGTTGGAGAATTTGGAAGTTGGTGCTTCCTATGAATGAATTATTGATATATATAAGAAAGTATTTCGTCATTTTCTCCCATTTGGGTTTCCACGTAAATACTTGTGTACTGTATATTTGATGTGATGTTGCTTATGACTATATGCTAATGAAATATTGAATGCAATCATAGATGATACAGTGATGATAAATTGTTGAACATTGTTGATAAAGTGAAAGAATATATATTGTGTTTAAAGTGGTATAAAGTGCTCATACTGATTCACTCCCCCCTCTCAATATTCCTACAATTGGTATCAGAGAAGGTTCCTTCAGGAATAGTTTAACCATTGGAAGGTAGATAATGGAGTATAGTATGAATGGAGTACCAATGTTCAATGGTCAAAATGGTCTGGACTATGGGTCATGGAGGAGAAGGACGGAAACTTTTTTGCAGGCAAAGGATATGATATTTGGTATTCAGTTTTTATAGGATATAATGGTTCAAAGAAACCAAACACTACAATCAAGAAGGAATTGAAGAAGAAAAACAAAATAGAAATGGATTTCATCAAGGAAGGATTACCTGATTCAGTAAAGGAAAAAATGGGAAAATCTTCATCAGCTAAAGAACTTTAAGATAAGGTACATACATCGGTTATCCTCCCATCACAGATTTAAAGATTTCTAAAGAAGATGTAGGTACAAAACAAGAGGTAAGATGTTCATCATGTTAGATAGATTTAGAAGAAGAAGAGTGTGAAGCATACATAGGTGAGTATTTTTCCTTTAATTGTGAAGAGTGCTAACATCTTGAAATTGAATTCCTTTATATGAAGATTGAAAGTAATGAGATAGAAAATCCCAATGAAACCAAAGTTGGAGGGCCCATGATTGTATGTGGAATAATGAGATGAAGATCAAGGAATTTGTCAGGGAAACTATCCTAGATGTATTTTTCTATGTAGAGCATCACATAACTCCTCACGGTTAGAGAGTTATGGCCATGAGAAGTTGGAGACCCCAGGCTTGGGTAATGGACCCAAGTTTGTTTGATGGGTAATGGTATGAGTTATGATATATTTTTAGACAATAATATTCTATATGGATAGTACAAGTCATGCCATTTTTGGTGGTATGTGGAATGTCACATAACTCCTCACGGTTTGAGAGTTATGGCCTTACGAAGTTGGAGGACCCTCACATGTCATCTAGAAGCCCCAAAAGGTCAAAGTAGTCAAAGTGGTTTAAGGGATTTTAA
>ML779071.1:380960-391605 GCA_009831015.1 Picea engelmannii | reverse complement strand
CGAACTGGTAGAAGAAGAAGAAGAAGAAGATGATGGAGGAGGAGAGGGTGGTGGAGAAGCACCATTCCCTCCATTTCCGCCTGGAGTTTTGTCACCACCGCCTCCCTTATGCATTGAAGGGTTGGACCCTTCACCCTGCGACAATATGTTCCATTCCATTAAGATCTTCATCATATCTCTCAACTCCATGACAACCTCTCTGAGATATTCATTTTCAGCCGGAACATGTTCATGACTTTCTGCACGAGCCATGCTTGGTGAATGTCTCTCTGAAACTTGCGGTGAATGAATATGCTTCCTCCTTGTCGGATGAGAACTTGGCTCCACAAGTTGACCTTCTCCTCTTGTGATTTTCAACCTTGTGAGCATCAGAAACAAAACTTGCAAACAATCAAGTCTTCAAAACCAGTGCTCTGATACCAACTTGATCTAAAATTGAAGAAGACTTGAAAAACTTGAAATTTATTGCAAGTGAATGTTATGTGTTTAAAGCAAAAGGATCAGTTTGAAACACATAAATTAAAGGATTAATTATGAAAATTATACATAGACAGCAGCATAATCATTGAACATAAACACATAAGCACAACAATTGATAAAGGAGTTCACCCCTCTCTTGGGCTACATCTCCTGGTCCAGCTTCCAATGGATCATTATTATTAATTGCTCAAAAAGTTCTCAAAAAAATGTCTTACAATGCTCAAACTGGAAAACCGACTGCTCCAATGGCTTCAGAGCGTCCCAAAACCCTTGTCTGGGCTCTTTCAGCACCTCAATCGGTCGAAAAATGAAGAAGTTATGCCTCCTGAAAGTCTCCCTCTTCAAGCTTGCTGTCTCTGCATCTACAAAACACACCCTTTCTGATTGAACCTGGCTCACACGCATTTTAAAGCGTGAAAAACCAGCACCGGGCGCAACCGCGCCAATGGTGCAAACCGTAGGACGATTAAGGGTGCACCAGCCCCTAACCGCCTACGCACCTGGGCGTATGACTCATAGGACCATATGCTTGGCAAAAAGGTGGTTAAGTCGTTACAACAGATGTAACCTCCTTGCGCTCCGGATTAGGGTCATATGGCAATAGTAAAAACCGTGGGCTATACCAAACCCCACGCACCAACAACCGCATGCATACATATTAATATGGTCATATGTTTATATAATAGGACCATGGGTCGGGGCTAAGCCCCGGCCCGACCCCCCTTTCCATTTAAACTACAATCAAACTTAAATATATATGCATTGGCATACATAACAAGGCACATGGCGTAACCCAATGGTTGTTCGAAGTTTGTTGAGACTATGCAGTGTGAGAGGTCTGGGGGTCAAACCCCACAGACTCCAAACATTTTTACATAACAACCACACCCAAATAATGAGTGACACGTGGTGCCCATGGATTGGGCCACGTGTCCTCATACCATTTTCCAATAAATGGACACGTGTCATCTCCTGATTCACCAACTGTCAACCAACCAACATCTACCACGTCACCATCTGACACATCATCATACAGTCTGTATGGCCCTGCCATGTCAGACCGTACAGACTGTACAGATTGGTACAGTCAGCATCAATTTTTTTGCCTATTTGTCTTGATGAACAGATCGCGATATCTTCTCCATACGGAGTTCGTTTGACAAAGTAAATATACCGTCGGAATCAAGAAGACGAGACGAACACAATGGCACTGGTTTCGTCACATTTCAAGCACTTTTAAATTTGAGCAAAATTTGATCCCCTGATCATGCATGCACTTGATGATGGATTGAAGCTGATACTTTTGGAGACCAAAAGTTTCTTTTGTGGGGAGGTGTGATCTGAATGGATCTTCGCACGTGAAAGAACTTCGTAATTTGCGCCATGTTGATTTTAAGGTGGCGACAAAAGTGTTTAAGTGATGCTTTCTTGAGTTTTATTTCTCACACATTTAATTATGCATTTGTGGGAAAAATACTTCATACATTTTTCATATTGGTTTGATTAATGCTTTATGAAGTGCTCATGCATTTAATTATGCATTTTATGAGCTTTAATAACTCATGCATTATTATTATTCACTTGTAATTAAAATGATTAATATTTGTGAGAGAAAATTTGTCTCAATATTATTCATTTATTAATTATGGAAATTGGTTTTCATGTGAGAAACCACCTCACACCAATTTGCCATTTTTTCTCAATTGTAGGTTGAGAGAATCAAGGGCATGGTTGGAAAGTCTTTGGGTAGTTTTGAGAATTTTCCATTTTTGAGCCTAAGATGGTTGAAGATCCTACTTTTAAGGATCTTGTTTTTCTTTCTTTGTAATCAGATCCTACAATTGTGGATCTTGTAATTAATGCTCTTAGTTGGAGAGTGAGTAAGGAAAAACTATATATATTCCTTATGTGAGCCATGTTGAGAAGAAGGAGAGAAAGAAATGAGAGAGTGCTTAGCTATTGAAAGCCATAGTGTTGAGCTAATGAAGAGACACAGTCCTTGAATGTAAGAGAGTTTTGAGAGCTCACTTTGAAGAAGGAATATAGAAGATCTGCGATCTAGTTGGAGCAGGTCCGGAGACATAGCCCCAGAGATGGAGGGGTGAACTCCGTTATCAACATCGATTGTCTCTCTCTTATTTGCCTTCATGTGTTTTTCTCTATTCTATGTTCATTTGTATTATGTTTATGTTTGTAATGCATTATGATAAATGAACTAATATGCTCAATAAAACCTGTATAAGCCATAGTCAATTTAAATATCCTCACATTTTAAACATTTGGGAGAGTAGTACTCGACCCATTTACAGATCAATATATATATATCCCTTCACCGGATCTTCCATTTTCTTTTATTTTGAAATGTTGAAGGCCACCAACAATGTGAGGCATGGTCATATTATTCATAGTTCCTTTTTACCAATAATATCCCTTACTTTTTCTTTCATAGTCACCGAATTCTTTTCCATTCTACCCAATGGTAATAACAAATTATTTTGATACACATAGTCTTCCATTTGCATCTTCCATAGCTGGTAGTTTTGGCCATTAAACTTCTCGACCATAAACTTTCATTATTCTTCCATTACTTCAACTTGAATGATGAACCCTATTTTTCCTGTAAGTTTATTATCCAAACAAATCGTTGAACTTGATACCAGTTGTTAGGAGATTAATCATGGAGCAATTAAAATTAAAATAACATGAAAATAAAAAAATGCAAAGCACAATAGACAAGAGACAAAACATATATGTTTTTAACCCAATGTGGGCCATGTCCACAGAGAAATTTCCAGTCCTTATTTATTTTTTCCAACCAAGTAAATATATACAACCTACATCACACCCACTATAACTTCCTCTTCACTCATTTTTATAGTCTCTTCCCCCTTTTTACCATGCTCTCTCATAATACACTCACACTATATTACACACAATATAATGAATTATCCTAATCCTTTTAAAGGCTTGATTACATGTAATCCATGGGCATAAAAACTATGGGATACCAAAAAACCATGGGAGACAAATACCATAGGGTCACCAATACCATGGGCCAAAAAAATTCTTTTTTATTTAAAACATATTTGACTCTTTTGTTGAATCACTTGTTTAAACAAAATATATTTGACTCTTTTACCAAGTTAATTTTATCATGTTATCGTGCAATATATACTTTCCCAACGAATAAATGAAAGTAGGCTTAGATTGACGTAAAATTGAGGTAACCCTATCATTGTCACCACAATAGGGTACCTCTTTCTCTTTAGGAGGAGGAAAACCCGACTCCAAGGGAGACGTCCTAGGACCTAGTTGGTTGAGGAAAGGGAAAAGGTGAGCCTAACCACCCCTCTCTATAGGTCACTCAAAATAGACTTAAGTCTTGTTGGATGAAGAAAATAAGAATAAAGTGTTCTTGGACCTTACCAATACAACAACAAAAGTTATGGAAGCAACAAGTGATGATAAATTCTTCAACAAGACTTTAAGTTTATGGAGATGATTGTTACCAATCAATGTATGAAGCAAGTGATAAATATATAGAAACAATAACTAATTAATGATAGTTGTAATAACATCCATAAAATGCACTTGAATAGACAATATAACAAGATGTTGTGAAGTCCTAAAATGATAACACTTGTCTCATAATATTTCTAGATATATGTCAATCATAAAATAAACTCTAACAGGCTGCTAGTGATAACTGTAGAAACAACAAAATAAAGTAATTCCAGCATAAGTAAAATCTTTAGAAAAGTATTTAGAAAGGAAATTTGATGCACACTTTAGCCTTGGTTGATTGTACCTTTCCTTATGCAATTTATGTAATGATTTAAGTGGTCAAAAAAGTTTGTATAGGCTGCAAAATGATGGTTGTAGCAGTTATTATAACAGTAGCAACTTAGTGGTTAGTATTCCTAGACTAGGTTAGCAAGTTAGTTTAGGTTAGTAGGGTATCAAGTAGAGAGATTGAGTTTGAAGTTTGATGATTCTTGTCAAGAAACAAGGGTTGAATACTAGTTCCTCTTAGGGGTAAATGCAGTCAATGTGGGTGGCTCCTTCTAAGGATGCAAATTAATGATGATACATAAAAGTCTAATAGGGGAAAATTCTAGGAGGAGTAGCAACTTAAGTCCTCCTAGATTTTGACCTTAAGAGACAAAGTGATAGGGTGTAGGAACTTCAAGGCCCTAGTGCTTTACTCTCCTTATCCTTTCTATGGAGTATAACTTATGAAACAATAAACAAATGAAAACCTCTAGAGCGCTAGCAATTTAGGGCTCTAGGGTTTCACTAGTTACTAGATCAGTTTACTAAAAGCTTAGAAAATAAAAAGTAAGAAAGTAGAAACTTAAGTTTCTTACTTCAAGCATTAAATACACCATACAATTTCATAATATTGTATGAGAAAATAAAATCATACCTTAAACCATTCAATAGATGAAAACATTTGTATTCTACTTACTTGCACCAAGAATAATCATGAGTATACCATGAAAGATCACCATAAAACTCCAAAACTTGATCCAAGTTACAAATACAAGGCTTAAACAAGAGTGGGGCCTCACAATTTCATCCAATAACCCTAAATAGGGCAAAAATTTCATACCTCTTGTCTCCAAGGACAAGTTGTTATGAAAATGAATGCCACTTTCTGCTTATTTATACAAAATTTAACCTAAAATTAATTTCAATTCATAATTACTCGATCAACCTAGCCAATTATTTACACAAATTTAATTTGGACAAAATAAAATTAATTTGGATCTAAAAATCACTCCAGGGGTGACGTCATGCCCATATAGGGTGATGTTTAGCCCCAAGTATGGAACATCGGGTAGGGAAGCTAAAATGTTGGGCCTCCAAAGGCTTGAAACCATGTCCATATGTGCTAATGCCTCATAAATGTCGTCCAATATGAAACCCTAGATTTGGATGATGTCTAGGGATATCATGGGGACATCTAGGGCCCTCAGGGTATAAATTCCATGTGGGAAAATCAAGATCCCCTAGGTCTAGGTATGTCAGGGTTCCTCCAAAGGAAACTTCCTTCTTTCTCTTGATGAAAGTTTTCAATCTCTTCTTACCCTTTCGATGGGGTTTCAACATCAATATGTGGGCTTCAAGGCCCCATGAAGGTCTGAGCTAATCATTCCCTCATGTGTACATGTCCACCAAGAAAGGTCCTGCAGCAACAACAAGTATGTCCTTTAGGGGTTCATAAGTCACAAGGATCATAACATGTAAATCACATCCAATAATTAAATTACCCAAACATCTACATCAAACCCCCTTTAACCTAGACAAATGCTCAAATAAGTTATGCAATTTGACAAGTTAGTTTTGGAGAAGGTCTCAAGGTGTCCTATTGAGCTAACCTCTCTTAATTTTGGGGTGTTTCCCACATGATTTTTATTCCAATTCATGTAAGTATATGAGGTGGCATGGGGTGCATGTAATAATAGGGAAATGTAAATTCTTACATGTGGGTGTATTTGTAGAGGGTGAGATACACCTTGTCATAAATGCAGTTGTTTCATATCCCATTCATTGCCTTTTACTATTAGCTTGATTTTTTTTTTTTTTCATGTTGTGCTTCAAGGAAATAGTTGAGGTCTATTTTATTGGCTTAATGACCAGAGGTAACAATGTTATCCAAAAAAAAATCATGAAAACGAGAAGGTTGGATCATGATGAGAGCCCCTTTCTCTTGGCTATTCCACCAAGAGCCACTACCCTGGCTTGGTGACTAGATAGGAGGTAGTTTCATACCTCTACACGCCCATGGTAATAATAGGTCATCTTGTCATGAGACCTCATATCCATCAACTACTACCTTGAGTGTGTATGTTATCTTATGGGTCCCCTTTTCTTACTGAGAAGTGTTTCACTTCTTTCTTGGGGATTCCTGGGCGAAGCATCTCGAAGGTTTCCACATTGGATTTTAACTCTTGTCAACTACTTTTACCCTTTGGGAATTTATCCCCTTCTTCCCATGTGGTAAGGTACAAACCTTTCTACTGTATCAAATCCCAATAGTTGTGTTGGTTTTTTCACTTGGGTGAGCAAAACAACAAGACTTGCATGTCTAGATAAGCCTGCTAGACAAGAAATAAGTTTGTGAGTGGGTTAGACAAACCAAAAACACATGAAAAAAAGAAATATAACTAAAAACAACTATGAAATAAATGTTATGAATCTTGATAAACTTAGAACCATGAAAATCAAACAATGACCAACATAATGCTACCAATGGATCAACAGATTAGCCAGCAAAACATCGTAGAGAAAGTCAGGGACTTATGAGTCCCCTCTTCCTCCTTGGGAGGGCTCTTGAGTTCCCTAATTGAGAGGACTTCTCTTCATACAATATAAGAAATGAAAAATGGTGAAGAAAAATAATGCATATTCCCTCAAGAGGTGAGTGGAATGGCCTATTGCAATGGTACTTGAAGGCTTCAAAGAGAAAAGAGGATTCTCAAGGAAGAATTCTTGCAGCATAACAATACCTTGAAGATCTTGGTTTCTTAGCACACCTACGGCTCTTATTTATAGCATCCATTCATGGAAAATTTTAATTGGTTCATAGTGTGAACAAGGGGCCTTTTAGGGAACCTACTATCCCTTGACCATCCCCCAAGCTAGATTTCCCTCAGATGTGAGTGTCAAATCATGTTTGGAGTCAAACTAGAAGTGGTTTAAGGGCCAACAAGATCCATAAATGTGTCATTCATAGAAGTGAGTGGTGTTTCTTGCAGACAATCATGCATTTTTTTCACTGTGCACGTTGAGGGATGTGTTTCCCCGTGCATACTGTGCACTTTGCGCACACTTCCTTTGGTGAATTTGCGCACTTTTATTTTTGACCCAATTGTATAGTTTTCTTCCTTTTTATGGACTTTAGTGTTGTAGGTGGACTTATTGCTACTGGCTTTGATGTGTTTCTTCAACCATTTGCATGCAATTTTGCGGTTGATTTTTCAATGATAACATATGCCCCCTGATGTGTGAGGTTAGGATCATATGTATAGACGAAATACATCAATGTTGCTTTTGCTGATAGTACCATTGTAAGGAATAATGAAGAGAGGAACTACAAGAGAGATCTGCTGGAGGGAGAGGGAAAGCTATGGGACCCAAACCTTTCTCTAGGGAGAAAAAAGAAAACCTATGTACAAATGAGGCAGGTATGCCCCATGATCGTGTCATGAAACCAAAATGTGAGACTGTAACTGAAGATGTAGATTGATGTAGATAACTGCAGCTCCCTCGAGGGCGGTTGATAACGATAGATGACAGTTATGAATGATGAATAGACTTTGAAGTGAGGCAAGGATGACTGTAAGAATTGTTGATGACTCGTATGCATTGATGGCCTAACGAATTCAGAGGTCTTCGGCTGGTATGAAACAACTACAATAGTCGCATAGTAAGACCCACCATAGCATGAGAGTTTGTCGAAGTCAAATGTTATGGGGGTCAATGAAATCAAAGAGCAATGATGATTCTCTATGTGTTGTCCGAGACTCCTCATTGTAAAGGTAATGAGAGTCAATATATTGTCGCCCTTCTAGAAACTATGATGATGTCAACAGGAAGGGAGGCACGACTCCAAGAAGCAAAGGGCTTGATGAAATCCATTGAGTAATAAATTATATCAGGTATTAACGGGTAACATGAACGAAGTCAAGATGATGTGAGACTCAAGACTTCCCTTGGTTGAGGAATTTTGGAGGATGATCGAAAGCAACCATAAAATTCAATCTAGTGTTAGGGGGATGACTAGATATGAGGTTGACCTGTTCCAGAGGCTAACAAAGTGGACAAACTTAGAGATCATGAGCATATGGATTTGGGATACTCAGGGTTCGTGAATGATGTCAGTATAAAAAGAGAGTGGATGCCCCATCCAAGGGTGACATGAGTTTTTTTTCGAGGGAAAAGAAGGCCATCAAGGGTGATGAAGAAAAATCTATGTATAGGATGGAAACAAAGGATTTATACAATTACCAAAGAAATAAAGAATAATTTGGGTTGAGTATACAGATACAGAAATGGGTGCCCCAGTGAAAGATGGCTTGGCTTGTTAAGGCACAATTTTTTGAAAGAAAACTGGTGGAGGGTGGGGGCCCTATGGGTGGGTTTTTGTATTAGGTAAATGGATGGAGGACAATCTACAGATGGGAAAACTAACGGTGGGTGAGATGGAGGGAGAATGATACTGTGGAGATGCAGTCAATAGGACCAAGATGATATGACCTGGGATTCCATTGGGAAGGTTAGTAATATGATGAGAAGGAGTATGGGGTTCATTCTCAAAAGTGCATAAGACTATCGGGACTCCCATGCCTAGGGGGGTGAAATCAACATGAGTGTCAAGTTGCCAAGGGGAAATGTGAATGGGACAACTCATGTGGGGGAGAGTGCTACGAGTGACAATACCAAATGCGGCAGAGGTAAAGGTAAGGCAGATCTGGATGTAAGGGCCCTAAAGGTAAATGTCATAGGGTGTGACTGGGATATGAAATTGATTTACAAAGGGAATAATTACATTCCAGTGTCAAACATATACCTGAAGGGGATAGAAGCATCTGAAATAAGTATCTGCACACATGAAAACCAAATACCTGACGTGAACAATATCTGATGATAAAGAACATATAACAATTATTTGATAAAATTGAAAGTGAGCATGTGTACCTGAATGTGATGTGAGAAAAATGATCCTCTGGGGCCAAGTGTAGATGATGACTCGGGGAATGTGAATGTGTAGATGGTGGGACCAGGATACCATGGCTAAGAACGGATCAGAAAATAGAGGCTCTACGCTCCCGTAACAGAGTATGGAAGTTGGGTAAAAGGGACTATATATGGCTGGTGGGCCCACAATTCCACCTCATTTGTACCTGTCACTATTGTTGAACTCACGAGATAGCTGTGAGGAGATTTCAAGATTATAGGATCATGATGCTACCAATCTAGGAGTGGCGAGAGACAGGTTAGTGGTCCTAACATCCTACATTTGGTGAATTTCCTAGTAGGTAGGGAGGGGTTGTACGGAGGTTCATACAGGGGGTTTTGGGTAGGGGCCCACCAGTGCGCAGGAAAAGGAGGAATACCTGCGCATATGTGTGTGGGTATAATCCCTTTTCCTACGGATAATGTGTGGTTGTGTTTGACACAACTGCGCATGTGGTTGTGAGGGATGGGCATACAAGCATGCACGAGATGCGCTCCTTTCTAACTAATAATTGCACACTCATGCACAATTGTTTCTTAGAAAGTTGTGCATTAGTGCGTAGACGTGCAAAGAACAGGTGCGCACCTGTCTGGGTGAAAGCTACACACTGTGAAAAAAAGGAAAAAACCAATGTGAAGAAACACACTAAAAGAAAGACTGAAACACAAGACAATCAACCAACCAAGACCCAGACAGGATTCAAAAAGCCCCCTGAGAAGATAAACTTATGACAGGGAAGAGGAGATTGCTTCCCTAGCTTCCTGAAAGCTACACGCTACTGAAACCACTATAGCCCGTGGATACCCGCGTGCTATAGAAAGTTAGGGCGTGGGTTACCCACATGCAGGCCTTCTGCAGGCCGCGGGTACCTCTGTGTGTCCCGAAAAGAAAATGTCGAGCGTCAATCAAAGAGAACTAGTATTGCTAACCAGGCTCTCTGCTAGCTTTCGACTAACAGAAAACAAAAATAAGCAAAGAAACTGAAAATTAATTCTCTAAACTACCAAAAGATCTTTCACCAAACCAGGAGACCCTAAGAGTAAAAATTCAATCCCCAGCGGAGTCGCCAATTCTGTTGTGGGGTATTCTACCCTACGGACTAATAAGCTAGGGCTCTAAACTTATACACAGATCATGACCCTCAAGACTTAACTTTTAACCTTCTACCCAAATATGAAACCCCAATTTTCACATGCATACAAGAGAAGAATGAACCAACCTTTTTCCGATGGCTGAAGTAGATCCTCCGTTGAGCTTCTTGTCCCCTTGCTGCTGCTGCTCCTTCCAAAAGCTTCTCTGCAATCACGACAAGACTATGCATGCATGCTACTGATCTATTCTAAGGTTAGAGATAAAAACACAAATCAAATAACATAGATAAGACTCATGTCTTCGGGACGGGAAAAGTATCTTTTTCATTAA
>ML779071.1:357499-373529 GCA_009831015.1 Picea engelmannii | reverse complement strand
TCCTTCCAAAAGCTTCTCTGCAATCACGACAAGACTATGCATGCATGCTACTGATCTATTCTAAGGTTAGAGATAAAAACACAAATCAAATAACATAGATAAGACTCATGTCTTCGGGACGGGAAAAGTATCTTTTTCATTAACCTCAATATGAATCAACTTACAATGATTTCTGAGATCGGCCACCGTTCCACGATCTTGATCCTGGGCTCTTCCTCTTCTTTTTGTCCTCCAACTGCTGCTGCATGAATTTCTCCTAAAGCTTGAGGCAAGGCTAAAGCGTTGGGACAAAACTGGCTTGGCAATTTGGCAGAGTTCCTTTGCTATGATTTTCCTCCTTTGAATAATGCCCCTACCCCTCCTTTTATAGGCTAGAAGGAGCTAGGGTTTTTGGTGAACTCTCGGCCATGCATGGCTCGGCGTTCCAGTTAACTGACAAAAAGCCTCGTGTCCCGGTGGAAACTTTCCTGATTTTTTGCTTTGTTAGGTACCTGCGGGCTGTTTTGGGTTAGCCTGCGGATGCCCGCGTGCAGTATAAGGACAACAAGCGGATGCCCGTGCCCAGTGAGAAGTTAGGGCGTGGGTTGCTTGTTTTAAGTGGTTTTTTGAGGAATTACTTAGCATGGCTTTGGCTAGGAAGAGGCATGAGTAGGCCTGATGTCAGGTAAGCAGGGATAGTGCAATTTAGGGTTATAACAGGGGCTAGCTCAATTGGTGCCTGCAAAGCTGAGGGATGGATAGAGGCAACAAAGAGATGATGTTAGTTCTACACCAGTGAGAGAGCCACAGGGAGATACTAGAGTGATGCTGGAGGACATGCATCGATGCTTCGAGCGGGTTCTACAAGGTGTACCTAAGGGCATGTGGGCTCATATCCAATATGAGGACGTCCTGGAGCAGTGCATGGGAGTACCAACAAAGTGGTCAACCCTAATCTATCGAGAAATAATGGCGGGGGAAGCAATGACTGGTCGGTTTCCTCCTGGACCTGGAGGGCCCCCAATTGGTGGGGCACCTTCGATCGATAGAGGACTTAAGGGGGGAGCTCTGGGGGCACCTTGAGTGTCTATTTTTGTATATATATGGGTTTATGGGCCTAGTTTTGTATAGGGTATTGGATACCCAGTTTTTGTACTCATAGGGGTGAGGGGACTCAGGAGCCTACAGGACATTGTACATGTATATTTTTTGTAAACACTTATGACATTTGATGATATATTTTTGATCATTCATGTCTTTTTGTGTTATGTTTTTATGTATGATGTCTTTTCTATGTGTTGTGACAAATGTATGATGCTATGTATAAAATGATGTTTAATGTGATAAATGCCAATATAATACTAGGTTAGCCCTGTAATCTACTACTTGATTGAGTTGTCTTGGAATATGTGTAAATTTGATTGAATCAAAGCCACGAGATAGGAGTCTATCTTGCAGGTATTTGTGAAAGAGGAAAGGATCGTGAACATGATATACATTGTTGAGTTGCAGGACGAAAAGATGGGAATATAATAGAACACTAAGGTGACAGATGTAGCGGTGACTAGCCTCGGCGAGGATACCAATAAAGACGTTGTATTTGGCTTGGTTGTTGGTGGCCAAGTCCAAACATATACCACTTGAGTGGAGAAGGATATGTGAGGGAGTATAGAGGGCCCAAGCGGCCGAAGAGAGATTTTAGGTCCAACGGCTGGCACTGTCAGCATAATCGATGTGGTAGGATGATGGATAATGAATCTGTCAATAACATGGATGATATATAAGACATGAGGCATGGTGGTGATAAAGAATATTAAAAAATATACAAATATGTACAAAGAGAAACCTAAGGTATGGGGGCTACGCTTAGGCATAAGACTTCTTTAAGTACAACTTGTTGACGGGTTCTTTGAGAGGGTATCCTTCTGGAGAGGCCAAGATGTAGGCACCTTTAGTGAGGCAATGTTGGATGATGTAGGGTCCATCCCATAATGACTCGAATTTCCCATGGCCGAGAGTATCGTGGGCGATATTGTAGGCTAGCACCAGATCACCTTCGTTAAATGAGTGAAGGTTGACATGGTGGTCGAAGGTGGATTTGGACCATTTGTTAGCTGCCTCATTGTGTTGTAATGAAGATCGACGATATTCATCAAGCGACTCTAAGGTCAGCAGACACTTCTCCCTTAGATCAGTGTCAGGTAATAGCTCAACGACAGTGCATAATGTGGGGATTTCACACTCGATAGGGAGGGTGGCTTTGATCCCATGGACAAGGTGGAACAGTGTAAAACTGGTGCCAGTTTTGGCTATCGTGTCATAATCCCATAAAGTGGAAAACAACATCTTAATGGCATTTGGTATTATATTTGTTGATGGTATGTTGTAGCATGGTTTTGAGGAATTTGTTGATAGCCTCGACCTGTCCATTGGACTGAGGGTAGTAAGGGGAGGAAAAATCATGGGAGAAGCCTAATTTTGAGGAGAGTTCCATAAATATCTCATTCTCAAAGTGCTTACCATGATCAGACACTAGATGTAGTGGGAATCTAAACCGAGTAATGACACGGTTGAAGAAAAAATGCATTGTTGTGTCAGCGGTGTTGTTAAATGTGGGCATGTCTTTGACCCATTTGGTAAAGTAATTGACTGCCACAACAATGTACTTGTGTCCATTACTGAATGGAGGATGGAAAGTCATGAATTCTATGACCTATTTATAGAAGGGGCCGATTGTGATGACTGGATGTAGAAGAGTTGGTGGTGCTCGTGATTTGTTTACATAAAGATGGCATTTGTCACATCGCTTGACAACGTGGATACAATGATGAAAAAAATGGGTCAGAACTATCCTTCTTGAATGATTTTTTGGGTTGTGGACATACCCGAGAGATGACCACCGCAAGCGCCACTATGGAAATCGTTCAAGACTCTATCAGATTCTTCGATGGTAAGACATCACCGAAGAATGGTGTCGACCCCACGTTGATAGATAATGTATCTGATGAGGAGGTATTGAGGGGCCTGATGGAAAATGCATCGACGATTATCTCGAGAGAGATTTGACCCAAAATTTTGTGTACGAAGTTAGACAAGGAGGTCAACGTACTAGGGGTCATCGAAGGGGATGAAGAAGAGGTGTTCGTCGGGGAAATCCTCATTGATGGGTAAAGATTTAGCATCTGAGGGCAAATTCGTAATGAGTTTGTCTAGGAAGAGAGATTTCTTTATTTTGGAAGTAGATAACTCTAGATCGTGTTCCTGGAGGATGATGCTCCATTGGGAAAATTTTCCATTAATCTGTCATCGACTAATAATGTACTGCATGGGGTTGGAATCTGCTACAACCTTGGTAGTTCAAAGAAGGATATCATGTCGCAGTTTTTGGACAACGAGAACGACTGCTAATGAGATTTTCTCATCATGATTATACTTCAAGGGTGGCCCTGAGAGGGTTTTAATAATGTAGTAAATGACATGTTCACGCCCATCATCCTCTAATTGGACAAGGACTCCTGCTACTGAGATAGTTGAGGCTGACAAGTAGAGGATGTAATCATGATCATAGTATGGGGGAATAATCAAAGGGGAATTAGATAGCGTGGATTTTAAATCATCAAAAGTTGTTTGTGCATGTTTGTCCCATTGAAATGGTATATCATGTCATAGTAAGAGGATAAAACTATGTGCGTGAGTGGCATAGTCCGAGACAAAGCGACGTAGGAAGTTGGCTTTGCCCTGTAGGCTCTTCAGTTGGCATAAATTCCTAGGTGGTGGGATTTCTGTGATATCCTGTACCTTGAGGGGGTCCAATGTGATGTCGTGTTAGGAGACAATGAACCCAAGGAGGCATCCAGATGTGATGCAAAAGATTCACTTGAGGGGGTTCATGTAGATATTGAACTGGCGACATTGTTGGAAAACAATGCGTAAGTCATCTAAATGATGGGTTCACTTTTTGGACTGAGTAGTGAGGTCATCCAAATAAGCATGGATGATGCAAACGAGATCATGAAAAATATAGGTCATGGCCCGTTGAAATGTAGCACTGGAGGTTTTTACTCCAAAATTCATGACGCAATAAGAAAAGGTACCCCAAGGGGTAGTAAAAGCAGTTTTGTCACTTGGGTGAGCAAAACATTAACACTTGCATGTCTAGATAAGCCTGCTAGACATGACAGAAGTTTGTGAGTGGGTTCGAAAAAACAAAAACACATGAAAACAAAGAAATATAACTAAAAACAACTAAGAAATAAATGTTATAAATATTGAGAAACTTAGAACAATGAAAATCAAACAATGACCAACATAATGCTACCAATGGATCTATAGATTAGTAGGAAAAACACCATAGAGAAAGTTAGGGACTTATGAGTCCCCTCTTCCTCCTTGGGAGGGCTCTTGATTTCCCTAATTGAGATCTCTTCTCTCCATACAATGGAAGAAATGAAAAACGGTGAAGAAAAACAATGCATATTCCCTCAAGAGGTGAGTGGAATGGCCTATTCCAATGGTGCTTGAAGCCTTCAAAGAGAAAAGAGGATTCTCAAGGAAACATTCTTACAACATAACAATACCTTGAAGATGTTGGTTTCTTAGCATGCCCATGGCTCTTATTTATAGTATCCATTCATGGAAAAATGTAATTAGTTCATAGTGTGAACAAGGGGCCTTTTAGGGCACCCTTTAGCCCTTAACCAGCCTCTAAGCTAGATTTCGCTCAAATATGAGTGTCAAATCATGTTGGGGGTCGGACTAGAAGTGATTGAGGGGCCGACAAGATCCATAAATGTGTCTTTCATACAAGTGTGCATCTTTTCTTGTATATAGTCGCACATTTTGCGCATTGTGCATCCTGAGAGTTGTGTTGGCCCGTGCATACTATGCACTATGTGGGCGCTTCCTTTGGTGAATTTGTGCACTTTTATTTTTGACCCAATTGTATATTTTTTTTTCCTTTTGATGGAATTTAGTGATGTAGGTGGACTTATTGTTGTTGGCATTGATATGTTTCTTCAACCATTTGCATGGAATGTTGCGGACGATTCTTCAGTGATAACACCAATGCCCAAACAAGGATATGGGAGATGAAAGGATTAAAGATATAAAGTGTTAAGTATGGAGGGAACATATGATGAATTTTCATAGATCCACCCAGTATCAACACATCCTAAAGGGAAATCAATTTACTACGACACCATGTCACCCTTCCAGTTATGAATTGGGCAAAGAGCATAATTTCCAAGAAAACATCATGAAATTGAAGAAGGATTCAATACAACATATTGAAGTGCTTCAAAAATCAGAGAGATACATACCATGATACCTAGACTCATTACCTCATGGAGAAAGACTCACCACTACTGTAGGACCAGGATAGTGTGATGGATACTGCTACCGGTGATATGTGGACTGCACTAAAGAAAAGAGGGGCTCTCCGAGGCCCTTCTCAATTCGTTTGGCTCTCAATAATTCATGTCTAGGACCTATGGGCATCGATACATGATCTCCTTAGTTATCCCTATGTTGGGGTATAACATCTCGCTCCAACTTGGGGACATGTGCTCATCATAGAGTGATTGAGAACCTCAATGTCTCTGGTATGACTTGTGCCTACTAAACCCCAACAAAATATATTAGTAATCCATAGGGTGGCGATACCACCCCTCGTCCATGTATGATAATATAAAAAAATAAAATCATCTTTGGTCTAACATACGATTATGATCATACATACATACATAATGAATCAAGACAATATGAAAATTGCAACTACAACTATGCTAACCTGATATGCAAATGGTATATACAATAGATGCAAATTCCTACCTAATTCTACTTACATGTTGGTTGAATGCTAGGTGTAGTCATATAACCATTGAAACAAACCTAGTAATGCCTCAAAATACCCGCCTCTGTGCTTCATCATAAACCAAAGCAATGATAGGTTAAGCACAAAAATAACATGAGTTAGAGCATGTATCATATCATAGGAAATCGTAAAGTATATCTCATGGAGGCGGGAGGGAGGGACAAAATTATACCATGTTACACTTCTAGGAAATTGCTCAATCCATCTCATAAAGGGATTGTGAAAAGTCAAAGGCTCAAAAGATTGATTCAAAGGGTCTGAAGGTTGGCTACCTTGGACATCATCACATCCTGAGGTCTAAGAAGGGACTAGCAAGAACCTAGAGGGTGACTAGAAACTTCTTAGGGGATATTTGAAATATTGAGATAATAAACTTCTCTTTAAGGTATTCAACCTACCCTTAAATTCTAAAAGAAGGCTCTGTCCTAGAGAAAACTTGGGACAAGAGACATGTTTCCCAACTGCATCCTTATTGATATAACGAGGTAAATTAATTGAATGGAGATGGAAAAACTTGTCACAACTATCCTTCTTTAGGAAAGAAACATCCTCCCCCTTATCAAGATCTGAGCACAACAATGGTTGATAATATTATTTATAGGATAAATCCAAGTGATCAAAGTAACACTTATCAAAACCCTCAAGGTATGACCAGAAATCATCATGAAAAGATAGCACCAAGTCATCTTTTGGTGTTTGGAAGATGTATGTAACTATATCATCTCCTTTTTGCCAAATGTCATAATTAGTAGTAACATGATGTGATAGTTGTAAAGGCAACATTTGGAAATAATCTTCAAAGTCGTAAATAGGATCCCCATCATAGCCAATCACCTCCCATTTATGTTTCTCAACATGTATGAACTCATCAATATTATCAACCATGTCATTAACTTTATCATAACACAAAAGGTTCAAAACATCCAAGCGATCCTCTAGCACTTCTTCACTTTCCAAATCACAAAACAAAGCATCTTCAAAATATTGGAAAGGGAAACAACTTACCATATTCATTTCTTCTTGTGCAGGAGCATAAGAAATTTAGATAACTTCATCCAATGGAAGAGTAAGCATAAATGCCTCATCCTCATGACTTACCCCTACATATTTAGCTTCATAATACGAAGGGTCTAGCTTGTCCAAGGATTCCCTTTCTTCTTCACCTTTTGAATCATAGAATAAGGTATCATCAAAAAAATGAAAAGGAAAGTGACTAACCTCATCCTCTTCTTCTTGTGTAGGAGGAATAGGATTTTGGATGACTTCATCAAAGGGAGGAGAACATATTAATGCTTCATCATCATGTTTTATATCTTCAGGTTCTCGCTCTTGAACAAGGTCCTCATTATCCTTGCTCTAAGCATGAGTAAATTCTTATTCTTCCCAATGGGATTGGTAACCTCCATCAAGATCCTTCTCCTCAACCTCTTCTTGATTGATTCCTTTCTCCAACCCTTTCGGGAATTATTCGACATAGGCCTCAAGGAAATTTATTCTCTTAAGAATATTTGGGGTATCTTTAGGCTCACCAATATTGACTTATGGAACAAAGGATTGTTCTTCCTTGGATGAGGATATGTTGGATTCGACTTCTATGGCCATGTCATAAGATTCTTGGATTGACCTTGGGCCATTTTTATCGAGCAGGAATTCTTATTGTCCTAATAATTCCATGATATAGAGGAAAATGAGGAATCGGGGTCCATGATGATAGGTTGCAGGGATTTGTTGTGACATCTTCTGGAACCTAGTATGGAACTCCTTAATGGTCTCATTCTCATTCTTATTTATGTGATTAATTTTTTTTACCAACACTATAGGATCCAATTTGATATTCCATCTCTTGAGGAAGACCTCTTCTAATTGATCCATGGATGTAATACTAGCATCAGGGAGTCCATCATACCATATCCTAGAATTATCATGAAAAGTGGCAAAGAAAATATTAATTTCCAGATCCTCAACATCATCACTAATAGGATGGAGTTGAAAGAAGGCACAAAATTCAGTCATATGGTCCTCAACATTCTCTTCATCACTACCAGTGAATTTAGGGAGCCATTTTACATACCTTGGAGGAATCTGTTGGGGATACACCGAAATTTCACTCATATACAAGGGTTTAAAATTACCTAGGTCCCATTGAGAAGCCATGTTTGGATTAATCATTAGTGGAGTCATTAGATGATCCTTCTAGGGATTATCAAAGTGAAAATAGGGAATCACCCTCAGTGCAGTTTCCAGGTAAGCTTTGAAAAGTGAAAGTATTTGAGAAAAAGGCTTACCGAAAAAGTTTTATTCGAGGAAAATTGACTCGATGTTCCCTGACAATAGTGCCAAAAATGTTATCGCACAATATATACTTTCCCAAATACTATGATTAGATTGACGTAACACGAAGTTAACCCTATCACTATCATGCCAATAGGGTACCCCTTTCTCTTTAAGAGGAGGAAAACCTCACTCCAAGGGAGACGTCTCAGGACCTAGTTGGTTGAGGAAAGGGAAATGGTAAGAATAACCACCCCTCTCTCAAGGTCACCCAAAATAGAATTAAGTCTTGTTGGATAAAGAAAAGGAGAATAAAGTGTACCTTCCCTGTACCAATACAACAACAAAAGTTATGGAAGCAACAAGTGATGATTAATTCTTCAACAAGACTTCAAGTTTATAGAGATGACTGCTACCAATCAATGTATGAAGAAAGTGTTAAATATATAAAAATAGTAATTAATTAATGACAACTATAATAGCATCCCGAAAATGCACTTGAATAGAAAATATAACAAGATATTGTGAAGTATTGAAATGATAGAACTTGTCTCATACAATTTCTAGATATATGTCAATAAAAAAATAAACTCTAATAGGCTGCCAGTGATAATTGTAGCAACAACAAAATAAAGTGATGAAAGCAGTAGTAAAATATGCAGAAAAGTATTTTGAAAGGCAATTTGATGCACAATTTTAGTCTTGGTTGTTGTACCTTTCCTTACATAATTTCTTGATTGATTTAAGTGGTCAAACAAGTTTGGATAGGTTGCAAAATGACGGTTGTAGTAGTGATTATAACAACAACAACTTAGTGGTTAGTATTCCTAGACTAGGTTATAAAGTTAGTTTAGGTTAGTAGGGTATCAGGTAGGGATATTGAGTTTGAATTTTGATGATTCTTGTCAAGAAACAAGGGTTGAATACTAGCGCCTCTTAGGGGTAAATGGAGTCAATGTGGGTGGCTCCCTCTAAGGGTGCAAATTAATGATGATACACAAAAGTGTAAGAGGGAAAAATTCTAGGAGTATCAACTTAAGTCCTCTTAGATTTTGACCTTAAGAGACAAAGTGCTAGGGTGTAGGCACTTCTAGATCCTAGAGCCTTGCTCTTATTATCCTTTCTATGGAGTAGAACTTATGCAACAATAACCAAATGAAAACCTATAGAGTGCTAGCAATTTAGGGATCTAGGGTTTCACTAGTTACTAGATCAATTTAGTGAAAGCTTGGAAAATATAAAGTAAGAAAGTAGAAACTTAAGTTTCTTACTTCAAGCATTAAATACACCATGAGATTTCATAATATTGTATGAGAAAATAAAACCATACCTTAAACCATTCAATAGATGACAAAATGTATATTCTACTTACTCACACCAAGAATAATCATGAGTATACCATGCAAGATCACCATAAAACTCCAAAAAATTATCCAAGTTGTAAATACAAGCCTTAAACAAGAGTGGCGCCTCACAATTTAAGCCAATAACCCTAAATAGGGTGAAATTTTCATACTTCTTTTCTCCGAGGACAAGTTGTTATGTAAATGAATGTCACTTTCTACTTATTTACATAAAACTTAACCTAAAATTAATTTCAGTTCATAATTACTAGGCCGACCTGACCAGTTTTTTACACAAATTAAATATGGGCAAAATAAAATTAATTTGCATCTAAAAATCACTCCAAGGGTGACATCATGCCCCTCTAGGGTGACGTTGAGCCTCAATTATGAAACATCGGGTAGGGAAGGTGAAACGTTGGGCCTCCAAAGGCCTAAAACCCTGCCCATATGTGCCAATGCCTCATAAATGTCATCCTAGATGAAACCGTAGCTCTAGTTGATGTCTAGGGATATCATGGTGATGTCCAGGGTTTTCAAGGGATAACTTCCATATGGGAAAATCAATATCCCTTGGGTCTAGATCATTTAGGGTGCCTCCAAAGGAAACGTCCTTCTTTCTCTTGGTGCACGTTTTCAATCTCTTCTTATCCATAGTCGGGGTTTCAACATCCATCTGTGGGATTTAAGTCCCCATGAAGGTCTGAACTAATAATTCCCTCATGTGTACCTATCCATCGAAAAAGGTCTTGCAACAACAACAAGTATGCCCTCTAGGGGTTCATAAGTCACAGGGATCATAGAATGTAAATCACATCCAATAATTAAATTACCCAAACATGTGGATAGAAATCCCCTTAACCCAGACAAATGCTAAAAGACGTTATGCAATTTTACAAGTTAGGTTTGGAGAAGGTCTTAGGGCGTCCTATTGAGCTAACCTCCTTAAGTTTGGGGTATTTCCTAGGTGAGATATAGTCCAAGTAATGTAAGTATATGAGGTGGCATGGGGTAAATATTTGGGGATGGGGTGCATGTAATAAAAAGGAAATGTAAAGTCTTTCCTATGAGTGCCTTTGTAGAGGGAGATTTGCACAATGTCATAAATTATAGTGTTTCCTAGCCCATTCATTGCATTTTACTCTTAGCTTTATTTCTTTTGATCTTTTTCTCTTGTGCTTGAAGGAAATAGTTGGGGGTCATTGTCCTGGCTTGATGACCATAGGTAACAAAATTATCCATAAACATTTCATGGAAATGATAAGGTTGGCTCGTGATGAGACCCCCTTTATCTTGTCTATGAAACCAAGACCCACTAACCTAGCTTGGTGACTAGATAGGTGGTAGTTTCATACCGCTACATGCCCATGGTCATAATAGTTCGGCTCGTGACGAGACCTCCTATCCATCAACTAGTACCTTGCGTGTTTATGTTATCTTATGGGTCCCATTTTTTTACTAAGAATATTTTCATTGCTTTCTCATGGATCCCTGGGTGAAGCATCTCAAAGGTTTCAACATTGGCTTTTAACTCTTGCTAGCTACTTTTACCCTCTGGGCCTTTGGCCCCTTCTTCTCACGAGGTAAGGTACAAACCTTTCTAGTGTAGTTAATCCTAATGCCCAAACAAGGATAGGGGAGATGAAAGGATTAAATATGGAAAGTGGTAAGTATGGAGGGAATGAACGATAACTTTTCACGGATCAACCCAATAGAAACCCATCCTAAAGGGAAATCAACTTAATAGGGCACCATGTCACCCTTCTAGGTCTGAATGAGGAAAAGAGCATAATTTTCAAGCAAACGTCATGAAATTGAAGAAGGATTAACTACAACAATTTCAAGTGCTTCAAAAATCAGAGTGATACATACCATGATACCCAGAATCATTACCTCATGGGGCAAGAATCACCGCTACTTCAGGACGAGGCTGGTGTGATGGATATTGTTGTTGGTGATATGTGGACTGTACTGAAGAAACAAGGGGCCCTTCAAGGCCATTATCAACTCATTTGGTTCTCGACACTCCCTTTCTAGGACCTTTGGGCATCGAGATGTGATATCCTTAGTTATCCCTAGGCTAGGGGATAACATATCCTAACAATCTCCCCTTTAAACTTGACCTGGTATTTCAAATTGTGATGTTTGATGTGGGAAGGAATCCATCAAGGGAGGGATATATAGGAAAGACTCAATTTGATGATTTATACATTTCAATGTGTTATGTTTTATGTCGAAAGGACTCTATTAAAGGACCATGGCTAAAATTTAAAGTGGCTCTTGCATTGTAATTCACTACCATATCAAATCGTAGATTAGAGTAGGACTTGTTTTCAAAATTTATGAAAGCTTGATTTACAATATAATAATTGTTTAAATATTAAAAGAACCTCCTTTAGAAAAGGGTTGAAATTCAAAAAAACACCTTTTAACTTTATGGAGTGAAAGGTCAAAGTGTTTTGATTGCATATGTCCATTAAAATTGAAAAAGGAAAGGTAGAGCTTAGATTCAATTGAGATTACTAACCTCAAAATTAGATCCCAAGAGGACTCCATCCATATTCTAAACATTTTCATAAGATAACACTATTCAAACTTGGGGAATAGACAAGGTATTCAAGTTACCTCCTATTATAGAATTTTATTTTGCAAGTTGATCAAGATGGACAGGTCTTTCCAAAGAGGGGTAACATGGTCCCTTTCAAAACTAGGTGTACATATTTCATAACCAGTGAAGTTTAGAATACCTCAGTAATGGGAAACCATAAAGATGTTTTTTCATACTTACAAGTGTTGGAATATGATTCTAAAAGTTTCATTGAGTTCATGATCCTCAAAAACCTATAAGAAAACTCTTCTGGAGGTCAAAATTAAATATTTTCTAGGAACCTAAATTTGCACAAAAAGGCATGTTTTAATGAAAATCTAGGTCCTGCATGGAATGCTACTTTACCAAAAAAAAGTTCAAATTGCTCATCTTTGATCTTTGTTTTATAACATTTTGACTAAGAGACATAAAAAATATTTATAATCTCCTACTATATTGTAATCCTAAAATAATGCATGTTGGCATACAATGCACCTTGTTAGCACTTTGTAAATTTTGTCCGGCTGAATAGACAAACGACAGAGGTAACTGTTTCAACCAACTTCAGAGCTGGGCACTAGCCTACTCAAATCAGAGAGGGCTCTCTCTTGTCACTTGATATTTCTTTAATCAACAGTGGCTAGATTTGGTTTGTTTTGGGGGGTTTTTATAAAATTGTTGAAGAAATGAAGATAACATTTGAGCTATGGAGTCAGGAATGAACAATGCATCGACAAATCATGAAAACTATCAAAAGGAAAAGGCTAGATGAGGCGATAAGTCTGAGTTTATATCTGAAATTTTCATGGAATCAAAGGAAAAAGAAACATATAACTGCATCAGAGCATATTAAAATGAATTCTGAATTGGTTAAGAAGAATTACACAGCCTAAATTGTTAAGCAAAGAGCATCGTGCGATGAATTTTGGGATTTTGATTCTCCAATTTAGAAAGATGAAAGTGTAAATGAAATAAAAGATCACGAGAATTACGTACTATGAAAGAATACATAACTCATATCACAACCAATTAGAATCTTTTCATAAACAGTTCAAAAATCTGCTTTTGCATTTGTATATTCATTCTAGCTCCATAGTTTTACAAAGTCTTCCTGCTCAGAGGGCAGGCTCCTCTTTTCTCCATGATTTCTATATCCTCGGGATGATATATATAGAAGATTTACTATGGGATTAAAAATGATTAGACTTTCCCATATTTCTAAAAATAGAGGTCAGTTACAAAAGAGTAAAATATAACGACAATTTTCCTACATTACAGGGATCGTTACAAAAAGTTCTGACATATCTGAGATTTTTCTTTGAATGCCATATGTCCAAAAATTTCTGGAGCGTACTCAATTCTACTTGAGAATTCATTCCAGCTTGGTGATTTCTTCCTTTAACGTGCTCAACTAGACTGGTTGATTTTCACCAATGCTTTCAACCACTCCAATTCTGATTTTGGCCCTCTATTGTTTGCTCTGCCTCTTCTTCACCACTCGCTTGTAGAGTCCATCCACGTGTCCATTGATGATTATATCCTTGATGACATGATTTAGTCTGACCTCTGATTTTGGTTCTGTTGCAGGGTCGGTATGGAATTTGGTCACTAAAATCTATGCAATCAACCTTTCTTCCTTACTCACCGATAAACTTTCCATGTTATTTGAAAACCTTGTTTCACTAGATATCATTTGATGGCCTTGTCCATGTCTTCCAATTTACAGAGAACACAATTTATTTTTTATTAAACTCTACTTATGGATGAGATGATGATTTCTCGAAACATAATAACACCACCCACATTTTGAAGATCGGTCGTCATCGAGTTCTAATCATGAATTACTAATAGGATTACTTGCAGGTACATTGGTTTTTCACGCTTTACCAATCTCTTTTGAATGTTGAGCCTTTGATTTAGTTATCCGACGACATTCACCTGGCATTGCATGGATGTGAAGTACCTGAATGAGTGACATGAGGCGATTTGACTAACTGTCGCCTTCCCCCACACAAATTGTTGATTTGACACATTAGACCACATGACATAGGGGATTTTGGGAAAATGGTTTCAGGCAGACCAATTTTCTCCCCGATGTACTACTGAGGGTGCCACACATCCACGCATAAAACCACAGTAGTTTTCCCCAGCCCACCTTTGCATAATTAAATTTCGTGTTATTTCGCCGCCCGATATGGGTCTCGACCATTGATTTGGTCCATCTCAAAATATATGGTCTATTGGATCTTTTCCTTTTTCGCTCCCTCTATATTTGTCCACATGCCGCCATATATGTCATGGGCTTCCAAATCACGTCGTGTCTCTTCATCGCTTTAGTCCTCTGCTAAATTTGAAAATCGGATTTCAAGTATAATTGTTATGGTGATAACACACCTCAAAACCAACACTTGGTGAAAGTGAGGATTTTACCTGAAACGGAATTCTAAGTCACTCTAAGATGAAAAATAGCTTCACTACCCCTGACAAAGTTGAGAAATACTTGAAACAAGTTAGAGACAATTAAATACAAATGGTGCATGAGTGAATCTATGATATGTGCAATGTGATGAATATTAGAACAATGAATTTGCACAAGAAGTTATCTCAAAAATCCAATTGTGACAAATTATCAAATTTGTTTATGGAGAATAATCATAATAAATGCATCGCGTAAGGGTAAATATAGTCAAAACCATGTAACTATTACTTAAGCTTTAAAATAATAAATTCAAGAGACACAAAGCATAGATGACGAGGCTTGATTAAAAACTTAAATTGGATCCCCAAGTCAATCAACTTAGTGTGGTTGTTGAGGCCTCAACATCTGCATAGTTTTATCCTTAGGCTTATAGAGGCCATGACTATCTATAGATTAATGTGCAAAACTAATGACAATAGGCACTTTCTAACAATATTTAATGTTTTTTGTTTGAAACCTTTTCTTATCCGCAATAATAGGATCATTTACCATTTGTTTCTCTATTTCCATTGTGATCAAAATTTAAAAAAAAATAGTCTTCGTCAGCCATTACAATGTAAATACAATGCTACCTTCAATATTAGGAATGAAAAATGAGAAAAGTGTGTGTTTTATTATTTTTCTTCTTATGTCACAATGCTACATCACTTTTATATGGATGTTATTTTCTCATGTAAATCATTCAATGACCTTTACACACCATCATCAATAGCTTATTCATATATAGGCTCAATACCTAGAATATTATGAATAATCTGAGTGACTTCTAGAAATCATTGGACCTCCATTACAATAATAACTTTTTTGAAAACCATTGGAATTTTGGTGACATATGTTCATAGTGGTCCTTTGATGCCTTGAAAAATATGACATTTTGCTTGATACTTTTGTTGGACAACTTCATAAATATGATAACTAGTTATAAGGATAGTGAGTAAATGATAAAAATAACAGATCTTGTTGTTGCATTGATGCAATATACACAAACTATTTTTGTTCTTCATAAACCTCCTTCTATAGAAATTTCATAAAGGAACTACATTGTTGTAGATAATGAATACCAAATCTAAAATAATCTTCTCCACATTGTTGTTTTTTACCATTTTGATGCCGCTAACTACTTTTATTCTTATATTTATCTATGCTTTGGAATAACAACTTAGTCATTTTTTGTAGATTTATAATTACTTGTTTTTTGTTAGAAATATGGACTTGCCCTTTAATTATTTGTGTATAGTGTTTATATTGAAACATATACTCCGAGTAATTTATGACAATAGCTAGACATCAATTGCAGATGGCTTGAGAAAACTAGCAAACAATGAGAATAATAGTTAATAAATTGTAAAATTAAATGTTCATGTTCATGTGCTAATGCTTAACTATATTCATCTATATAAGCCATGATATCGAGACTATTATCAATAGAATTAGTAACTTGTGAACACAATAAGGTCTCCATTAATATAATGAATTTCTCCAAAACCATTTTAGTTTTT
>ML779071.1:339987-357399 GCA_009831015.1 Picea engelmannii | reverse complement strand
GTCATCTTTTGGTGTTTGGAAGATGTATGTAACTATATCATCTCCTTTTTGCCAAATGTCATAATTAGTAGTAACATGATGTGATAGTTGTAAAGGCAACATTTGGAAATAATCTTCAAAGTCGTAAATAGGATCCCCATCATAGCCAATCACCTCCCATTTATGTTTCTCAACATGTATGAACTCATCAATATTATCAACCATGTCATTAACTTTATCATAACACAAAAGGTTCAAAACATCCAAGCGATCCTCTAGCACTTCTTCACTTTCCAAATCACAAAACAAAGCATCTTCAAAATATTGGAAAGGGAAACAACTTACCATATTCATTTCTTCTTGTGCAGGAGCATAAGAAATTTAGATAACTTCATCCAATGGAAGAGTAAGCATAAATGCCTCATCCTCATGACTTACCCCTACATATTTAGCTTCATAATACGAAGGGTCTAGCTTGTCCAAGGATTCCCTTTCTTCTTCACCTTTTGAATCATAGAATAAGGTATCATCAAAAAAATGAAAAGGAAAGTGACTAACCTCATCCTCTTCTTCTTGTGTAGGAGGAATAGGATTTTGGATGACTTCATCAAAGGGAGGAGAACATATTAATGCTTCATCATCATGTTTTATATCTTCAGGTTCTCGCTCTTGAACAAGGTCCTCATTATCCTTGCTCTAAGCATGAGTAAATTCTTATTCTTCCCAATGGGATTGGTAACCTCCATCAAGATCCTTCTCCTCAACCTCTTCTTGATTGATTCCTTTCTCCAACCCTTTCGGGAATTATTCGACATAGGCCTCAAGGAAATTTATTCTCTTAAGAATATTTGGGGTATCTTTAGGCTCACCAATATTGACTTATGGAACAAAGGATTGTTCTTCCTTGGATGAGGATATGTTGGATTCGACTTCTATGGCCATGTCATAAGATTCTTGGATTGACCTTGGGCCATTTTTATCGAGCAGGAATTCTTATTGTCCTAATAATTCCATGATATAGAGGAAAATGAGGAATCGGGGTCCATGATGATAGGTTGCAGGGATTTGTTGTGACATCTTCTGGAACCTAGTATGGAACTCCTTAATGGTCTCATTCTCATTCTTATTTATGTGATTAATTTTTTTTACCAACACTATAGGATCCAATTTGATATTCCATCTCTTGAGGAAGACCTCTTCTAATTGATCCATGGATGTAATACTAGCATCAGGGAGTCCATCATACCATATCCTAGAATTATCATGAAAAGTGGCAAAGAAAATATTAATTTCCAGATCCTCAACATCATCACTAATAGGATGGAGTTGAAAGAAGGCACAAAATTCAGTCATATGGTCCTCAACATTCTCTTCATCACTACCAGTGAATTTAGGGAGCCATTTTACATACCTTGGAGGAATCTGTTGGGGATACACCGAAATTTCACTCATATACAAGGGTTTAAAATTACCTAGGTCCCATTGAGAAGCCATGTTTGGATTAATCATTAGTGGAGTCATTAGATGATCCTTCTAGGGATTATCAAAGTGAAAATAGGGAATCACCCTCAGTGCAGTTTCCAGGTAAGCTTTGAAAAGTGAAAGTATTTGAGAAAAAGGCTTACCGAAAAAGTTTTATTCGAGGAAAATTGACTCGATGTTCCCTGACAATAGTGCCAAAAATGTTATCGCACAATATATACTTTCCCAAATACTATGATTAGATTGACGTAACACGAAGTTAACCCTATCACTATCATGCCAATAGGGTACCCCTTTCTCTTTAAGAGGAGGAAAACCTCACTCCAAGGGAGACGTCTCAGGACCTAGTTGGTTGAGGAAAGGGAAATGGTAAGAATAACCACCCCTCTCTCAAGGTCACCCAAAATAGAATTAAGTCTTGTTGGATAAAGAAAAGGAGAATAAAGTGTACCTTCCCTGTACCAATACAACAACAAAAGTTATGGAAGCAACAAGTGATGATTAATTCTTCAACAAGACTTCAAGTTTATAGAGATGACTGCTACCAATCAATGTATGAAGAAAGTGTTAAATATATAAAAATAGTAATTAATTAATGACAACTATAATAGCATCCCGAAAATGCACTTGAATAGAAAATATAACAAGATATTGTGAAGTATTGAAATGATAGAACTTGTCTCATACAATTTCTAGATATATGTCAATAAAAAAATAAACTCTAATAGGCTGCCAGTGATAATTGTAGCAACAACAAAATAAAGTGATGAAAGCAGTAGTAAAATATGCAGAAAAGTATTTTGAAAGGCAATTTGATGCACAATTTTAGTCTTGGTTGTTGTACCTTTCCTTACATAATTTCTTGATTGATTTAAGTGGTCAAACAAGTTTGGATAGGTTGCAAAATGACGGTTGTAGTAGTGATTATAACAACAACAACTTAGTGGTTAGTATTCCTAGACTAGGTTATAAAGTTAGTTTAGGTTAGTAGGGTATCAGGTAGGGATATTGAGTTTGAATTTTGATGATTCTTGTCAAGAAACAAGGGTTGAATACTAGCGCCTCTTAGGGGTAAATGGAGTCAATGTGGGTGGCTCCCTCTAAGGGTGCAAATTAATGATGATACACAAAAGTGTAAGAGGGAAAAATTCTAGGAGTATCAACTTAAGTCCTCTTAGATTTTGACCTTAAGAGACAAAGTGCTAGGGTGTAGGCACTTCTAGATCCTAGAGCCTTGCTCTTATTATCCTTTCTATGGAGTAGAACTTATGCAACAATAACCAAATGAAAACCTATAGAGTGCTAGCAATTTAGGGATCTAGGGTTTCACTAGTTACTAGATCAATTTAGTGAAAGCTTGGAAAATATAAAGTAAGAAAGTAGAAACTTAAGTTTCTTACTTCAAGCATTAAATACACCATGAGATTTCATAATATTGTATGAGAAAATAAAACCATACCTTAAACCATTCAATAGATGACAAAATGTATATTCTACTTACTCACACCAAGAATAATCATGAGTATACCATGCAAGATCACCATAAAACTCCAAAAAATTATCCAAGTTGTAAATACAAGCCTTAAACAAGAGTGGCGCCTCACAATTTAAGCCAATAACCCTAAATAGGGTGAAATTTTCATACTTCTTTTCTCCGAGGACAAGTTGTTATGTAAATGAATGTCACTTTCTACTTATTTACATAAAACTTAACCTAAAATTAATTTCAGTTCATAATTACTAGGCCGACCTGACCAGTTTTTTACACAAATTAAATATGGGCAAAATAAAATTAATTTGCATCTAAAAATCACTCCAAGGGTGACATCATGCCCCTCTAGGGTGACGTTGAGCCTCAATTATGAAACATCGGGTAGGGAAGGTGAAACGTTGGGCCTCCAAAGGCCTAAAACCCTGCCCATATGTGCCAATGCCTCATAAATGTCATCCTAGATGAAACCGTAGCTCTAGTTGATGTCTAGGGATATCATGGTGATGTCCAGGGTTTTCAAGGGATAACTTCCATATGGGAAAATCAATATCCCTTGGGTCTAGATCATTTAGGGTGCCTCCAAAGGAAACGTCCTTCTTTCTCTTGGTGCACGTTTTCAATCTCTTCTTATCCATAGTCGGGGTTTCAACATCCATCTGTGGGATTTAAGTCCCCATGAAGGTCTGAACTAATAATTCCCTCATGTGTACCTATCCATCGAAAAAGGTCTTGCAACAACAACAAGTATGCCCTCTAGGGGTTCATAAGTCACAGGGATCATAGAATGTAAATCACATCCAATAATTAAATTACCCAAACATGTGGATAGAAATCCCCTTAACCCAGACAAATGCTAAAAGACGTTATGCAATTTTACAAGTTAGGTTTGGAGAAGGTCTTAGGGCGTCCTATTGAGCTAACCTCCTTAAGTTTGGGGTATTTCCTAGGTGAGATATAGTCCAAGTAATGTAAGTATATGAGGTGGCATGGGGTAAATATTTGGGGATGGGGTGCATGTAATAAAAAGGAAATGTAAAGTCTTTCCTATGAGTGCCTTTGTAGAGGGAGATTTGCACAATGTCATAAATTATAGTGTTTCCTAGCCCATTCATTGCATTTTACTCTTAGCTTTATTTCTTTTGATCTTTTTCTCTTGTGCTTGAAGGAAATAGTTGGGGGTCATTGTCCTGGCTTGATGACCATAGGTAACAAAATTATCCATAAACATTTCATGGAAATGATAAGGTTGGCTCGTGATGAGACCCCCTTTATCTTGTCTATGAAACCAAGACCCACTAACCTAGCTTGGTGACTAGATAGGTGGTAGTTTCATACCGCTACATGCCCATGGTCATAATAGTTCGGCTCGTGACGAGACCTCCTATCCATCAACTAGTACCTTGCGTGTTTATGTTATCTTATGGGTCCCATTTTTTTACTAAGAATATTTTCATTGCTTTCTCATGGATCCCTGGGTGAAGCATCTCAAAGGTTTCAACATTGGCTTTTAACTCTTGCTAGCTACTTTTACCCTCTGGGCCTTTGGCCCCTTCTTCTCACGAGGTAAGGTACAAACCTTTCTAGTGTAGTTAATCCTAATGCCCAAACAAGGATAGGGGAGATGAAAGGATTAAATATGGAAAGTGGTAAGTATGGAGGGAATGAACGATAACTTTTCACGGATCAACCCAATAGAAACCCATCCTAAAGGGAAATCAACTTAATAGGGCACCATGTCACCCTTCTAGGTCTGAATGAGGAAAAGAGCATAATTTTCAAGCAAACGTCATGAAATTGAAGAAGGATTAACTACAACAATTTCAAGTGCTTCAAAAATCAGAGTGATACATACCATGATACCCAGAATCATTACCTCATGGGGCAAGAATCACCGCTACTTCAGGACGAGGCTGGTGTGATGGATATTGTTGTTGGTGATATGTGGACTGTACTGAAGAAACAAGGGGCCCTTCAAGGCCATTATCAACTCATTTGGTTCTCGACACTCCCTTTCTAGGACCTTTGGGCATCGAGATGTGATATCCTTAGTTATCCCTAGGCTAGGGGATAACATATCCTAACAATCTCCCCTTTAAACTTGACCTGGTATTTCAAATTGTGATGTTTGATGTGGGAAGGAATCCATCAAGGGAGGGATATATAGGAAAGACTCAATTTGATGATTTATACATTTCAATGTGTTATGTTTTATGTCGAAAGGACTCTATTAAAGGACCATGGCTAAAATTTAAAGTGGCTCTTGCATTGTAATTCACTACCATATCAAATCGTAGATTAGAGTAGGACTTGTTTTCAAAATTTATGAAAGCTTGATTTACAATATAATAATTGTTTAAATATTAAAAGAACCTCCTTTAGAAAAGGGTTGAAATTCAAAAAAACACCTTTTAACTTTATGGAGTGAAAGGTCAAAGTGTTTTGATTGCATATGTCCATTAAAATTGAAAAAGGAAAGGTAGAGCTTAGATTCAATTGAGATTACTAACCTCAAAATTAGATCCCAAGAGGACTCCATCCATATTCTAAACATTTTCATAAGATAACACTATTCAAACTTGGGGAATAGACAAGGTATTCAAGTTACCTCCTATTATAGAATTTTATTTTGCAAGTTGATCAAGATGGACAGGTCTTTCCAAAGAGGGGTAACATGGTCCCTTTCAAAACTAGGTGTACATATTTCATAACCAGTGAAGTTTAGAATACCTCAGTAATGGGAAACCATAAAGATGTTTTTTCATACTTACAAGTGTTGGAATATGATTCTAAAAGTTTCATTGAGTTCATGATCCTCAAAAACCTATAAGAAAACTCTTCTGGAGGTCAAAATTAAATATTTTCTAGGAACCTAAATTTGCACAAAAAGGCATGTTTTAATGAAAATCTAGGTCCTGCATGGAATGCTACTTTACCAAAAAAAAGTTCAAATTGCTCATCTTTGATCTTTGTTTTATAACATTTTGACTAAGAGACATAAAAAATATTTATAATCTCCTACTATATTGTAATCCTAAAATAATGCATGTTGGCATACAATGCACCTTGTTAGCACTTTGTAAATTTTGTCCGGCTGAATAGACAAACGACAGAGGTAACTGTTTCAACCAACTTCAGAGCTGGGCACTAGCCTACTCAAATCAGAGAGGGCTCTCTCTTGTCACTTGATATTTCTTTAATCAACAGTGGCTAGATTTGGTTTGTTTTGGGGGGTTTTTATAAAATTGTTGAAGAAATGAAGATAACATTTGAGCTATGGAGTCAGGAATGAACAATGCATCGACAAATCATGAAAACTATCAAAAGGAAAAGGCTAGATGAGGCGATAAGTCTGAGTTTATATCTGAAATTTTCATGGAATCAAAGGAAAAAGAAACATATAACTGCATCAGAGCATATTAAAATGAATTCTGAATTGGTTAAGAAGAATTACACAGCCTAAATTGTTAAGCAAAGAGCATCGTGCGATGAATTTTGGGATTTTGATTCTCCAATTTAGAAAGATGAAAGTGTAAATGAAATAAAAGATCACGAGAATTACGTACTATGAAAGAATACATAACTCATATCACAACCAATTAGAATCTTTTCATAAACAGTTCAAAAATCTGCTTTTGCATTTGTATATTCATTCTAGCTCCATAGTTTTACAAAGTCTTCCTGCTCAGAGGGCAGGCTCCTCTTTTCTCCATGATTTCTATATCCTCGGGATGATATATATAGAAGATTTACTATGGGATTAAAAATGATTAGACTTTCCCATATTTCTAAAAATAGAGGTCAGTTACAAAAGAGTAAAATATAACGACAATTTTCCTACATTACAGGGATCGTTACAAAAAGTTCTGACATATCTGAGATTTTTCTTTGAATGCCATATGTCCAAAAATTTCTGGAGCGTACTCAATTCTACTTGAGAATTCATTCCAGCTTGGTGATTTCTTCCTTTAACGTGCTCAACTAGACTGGTTGATTTTCACCAATGCTTTCAACCACTCCAATTCTGATTTTGGCCCTCTATTGTTTGCTCTGCCTCTTCTTCACCACTCGCTTGTAGAGTCCATCCACGTGTCCATTGATGATTATATCCTTGATGACATGATTTAGTCTGACCTCTGATTTTGGTTCTGTTGCAGGGTCGGTATGGAATTTGGTCACTAAAATCTATGCAATCAACCTTTCTTCCTTACTCACCGATAAACTTTCCATGTTATTTGAAAACCTTGTTTCACTAGATATCATTTGATGGCCTTGTCCATGTCTTCCAATTTACAGAGAACACAATTTATTTTTTATTAAACTCTACTTATGGATGAGATGATGATTTCTCGAAACATAATAACACCACCCACATTTTGAAGATCGGTCGTCATCGAGTTCTAATCATGAATTACTAATAGGATTACTTGCAGGTACATTGGTTTTTCACGCTTTACCAATCTCTTTTGAATGTTGAGCCTTTGATTTAGTTATCCGACGACATTCACCTGGCATTGCATGGATGTGAAGTACCTGAATGAGTGACATGAGGCGATTTGACTAACTGTCGCCTTCCCCCACACAAATTGTTGATTTGACACATTAGACCACATGACATAGGGGATTTTGGGAAAATGGTTTCAGGCAGACCAATTTTCTCCCCGATGTACTACTGAGGGTGCCACACATCCACGCATAAAACCACAGTAGTTTTCCCCAGCCCACCTTTGCATAATTAAATTTCGTGTTATTTCGCCGCCCGATATGGGTCTCGACCATTGATTTGGTCCATCTCAAAATATATGGTCTATTGGATCTTTTCCTTTTTCGCTCCCTCTATATTTGTCCACATGCCGCCATATATGTCATGGGCTTCCAAATCACGTCGTGTCTCTTCATCGCTTTAGTCCTCTGCTAAATTTGAAAATCGGATTTCAAGTATAATTGTTATGGTGATAACACACCTCAAAACCAACACTTGGTGAAAGTGAGGATTTTACCTGAAACGGAATTCTAAGTCACTCTAAGATGAAAAATAGCTTCACTACCCCTGACAAAGTTGAGAAATACTTGAAACAAGTTAGAGACAATTAAATACAAATGGTGCATGAGTGAATCTATGATATGTGCAATGTGATGAATATTAGAACAATGAATTTGCACAAGAAGTTATCTCAAAAATCCAATTGTGACAAATTATCAAATTTGTTTATGGAGAATAATCATAATAAATGCATCGCGTAAGGGTAAATATAGTCAAAACCATGTAACTATTACTTAAGCTTTAAAATAATAAATTCAAGAGACACAAAGCATAGATGACGAGGCTTGATTAAAAACTTAAATTGGATCCCCAAGTCAATCAACTTAGTGTGGTTGTTGAGGCCTCAACATCTGCATAGTTTTATCCTTAGGCTTATAGAGGCCATGACTATCTATAGATTAATGTGCAAAACTAATGACAATAGGCACTTTCTAACAATATTTAATGTTTTTTGTTTGAAACCTTTTCTTATCCGCAATAATAGGATCATTTACCATTTGTTTCTCTATTTCCATTGTGATCAAAATTTAAAAAAAAATAGTCTTCGTCAGCCATTACAATGTAAATACAATGCTACCTTCAATATTAGGAATGAAAAATGAGAAAAGTGTGTGTTTTATTATTTTTCTTCTTATGTCACAATGCTACATCACTTTTATATGGATGTTATTTTCTCATGTAAATCATTCAATGACCTTTACACACCATCATCAATAGCTTATTCATATATAGGCTCAATACCTAGAATATTATGAATAATCTGAGTGACTTCTAGAAATCATTGGACCTCCATTACAATAATAACTTTTTTGAAAACCATTGGAATTTTGGTGACATATGTTCATAGTGGTCCTTTGATGCCTTGAAAAATATGACATTTTGCTTGATACTTTTGTTGGACAACTTCATAAATATGATAACTAGTTATAAGGATAGTGAGTAAATGATAAAAATAACAGATCTTGTTGTTGCATTGATGCAATATACACAAACTATTTTTGTTCTTCATAAACCTCCTTCTATAGAAATTTCATAAAGGAACTACATTGTTGTAGATAATGAATACCAAATCTAAAATAATCTTCTCCACATTGTTGTTTTTTACCATTTTGATGCCGCTAACTACTTTTATTCTTATATTTATCTATGCTTTGGAATAACAACTTAGTCATTTTTTGTAGATTTATAATTACTTGTTTTTTGTTAGAAATATGGACTTGCCCTTTAATTATTTGTGTATAGTGTTTATATTGAAACATATACTCCGAGTAATTTATGACAATAGCTAGACATCAATTGCAGATGGCTTGAGAAAACTAGCAAACAATGAGAATAATAGTTAATAAATTGTAAAATTAAATGTTCATGTTCATGTGCTAATGCTTAACTATATTCATCTATATAAGCCATGATATCGAGACTATTATCAATAGAATTAGTAACTTGTGAACACAATAAGGTCTCCATTAATATAATGAATTTCTCCAAAACCATTTTAGTTTTTGAGTTTTTTGTTTTATTGGTTCTTTGATTCATTGTAAAATATGGTTCTTAGTACAATAATTATGTCACATGACCTAAGAAATAGAATATCCATTGCTATGGGAAACTTGTAAAATAGAAAATTAAATTCCCTCACTATGTGTTCCTCATATAACTCTTTCATGGAATATTTCACATAGGAATGACATTGTTTTCTAATGAAAGTATTGTAGTCTAGCAAATAATGGCATGCATTCAAGAAGAGCGATACACTATAGGAGGAATAATAGGGACATATACGTACTCAAGAAGAGAGAGATATGTGGGAAGGTTATCCATCCGAGTTTGCATTTCATCTTCTTGAAATTTATATAATAGAAATATGGTTGGAGCGGTTGTACCTTCACCAACTAATCCTTCGTTCTATTAATTTATCCTCTACATGTGACATGGGAGGATATTAGTGGCCACCCACCTAGTCCAACTCGCTCAAAACAGTCTTTTGGAAATTTACTATTTTAGCATTTTTTTCGGTCCAAAACTTTTGGGGCCATTTTGAGGGCCTAAACATCATTTTCTCACGATCGGGCACCATAATGATGGCCATTGACCTTCATTGAGACTCCAAAATGAATCTCATAATCAATACATTTCCAATGAGCTATTGTGTACCCTAAACATAGATCGTATGCAAAAGTTATGACTCCTAGATGTTGATATACTAACTTACCCCAATAGGGCCCACATGACTTTTGGTGCTTCATCTCCTAAGGTTAGGTTTTTGGATGTATAGGTTTTTGGAATTCATGTTTATTGTACAAATCCCTTCAGATCCTCATTTTACTCATCTTCTTTCAAATGAGTGTAGACATCACATCTCGTCTCAGAGATAAGTTGCCACCATTCTAGTAAGCTTGTTTCAGTCTGCATTTTACCATTTTTAGCATATTTCTTATTGAATAGAAGTCAAGTTTTATTGTGTCTCTATTATTTTTCACTGTGTCTCTATGTTTATATTTTAAATATGTGGTTTCATTTCATTCTAATAAAAAATCTAGATCAGTGGTATCAAAGCAATCTGCTCCTTGTCGATTGTTTTAATGCATGTCCTAACACGATCAGGGTATAGAGAGTTGGCTCTCAATCTTGTTTCTCTTGAGGACAACTACTCTCACACACCCAAGAAACTATCCATGGAAGGCGAAAATAAAGAAGAGAGGATAGGAGATCTCTAAATTTTTCTCGATGAATCCATTCAGCGATAGAGGAATCAGATGATGGACAAATTTGCACAAATCCTTCGACGACTGCTAACAAGTGATGCATCCACCTCAAGTGGAGGCATCGACCCTTTCAAGGTACAAATAAATTTTGATATTCCTATATTTGAAGTTCAAATAGATGCGGATGCCGTAGATAAATGGTTAAACCTTATAGAAGGTTATTTTTCTATCCACAACTTTTCCTATAGATAAAATATTACATTTTCACTCCTCAAGGTCTTCCCCCATGTCAAAGATTGGTGGGAGACTTTCTGTGAGAAAAATGAAATAGAGGGATCCACATTATTTGTAGTTTCACCCACATGGGGTTCCTTCATGGATATTATTAAGGAACAATACTACGTTGTTGGAAGTTACGACGACTTGTATACAAGATGGAATACACTGCAATAGGAAAGAGACCAAACAGTGCAAGAGTTCACCAATGTCTTCCATACATTCCGCACCATGATGGGTATAAAATATTCTGAGTGAAATATGGTGCTCAAGTACCACGACGGTCTACATAGATACATTTACACATAGATGGAATTTTTGGATATCTCATACTTGGGTGATATTCCATCAAAATCGAGCATAATCTTAAACAAAAGACACGACAGTTTGGGTCTGGGAACCCCTCATAGTAGAAGTAGGTAAAGGGAATCCCCAACCCATAGAACAAAGGAAAAAGAAAATATGGGAAAACTCAAGACAACTAGTCCAAGCCGCAAGCAAATAAGGACAATGGGAATATGAAGAAAGATACCGGAAAATGGTGTGACTTTTGTTGGAAGATTGGTTGTTTTCATTGATGTCAACCCTAGTCATGGGTTTTGGACCACAAGATTGATAAAAGTATTTGGACATGAAGGACAATGCACATGCATATACAACACCCATGAATGGATAGTATACATCATGTTGTTTCCGGTGGTATGTGGCACGTCATGTAGATCCTCATGGTTGAGGAAAAATGAATTTTTGAAGATGACAAAGTGAATTGAAGAAGGAAGTACATGTAGGCCCTGAAGATAATTAAAGAAAATAATTACAAAATAAGAAAGTGTCAGGTCGGCCCTAATGTTAAAATGAAGTGACATAAATGGTACAAATAAACATCATTATACATATATTTTGATACAAGTCAAATTTCAGAGGAAATAAGAAGTAAAGAAGGCCGTATTTCAAGGGAGGATGAAGTCCTTTGGTGATGGTTCTAAGGTATGTTATTTTCAGGTCATCGTACCATTTTTGCTAAAAATATTTTTCTAGAATGATTCAGATGGTGAAATCACTATGGTATTGAGAAGACATATCAAGGTACTTGTGGTAAAAGTTTTATATCTTGATTCACTATAATTATGGAGATACACTTTGTGGAAGATAGGGTTTGTGACCAGTCCCGAAGCTAGTTAATAAACAGGTGTTCCGGGTAAAATAGTCATAAATTCTTCATCGAGAATCCAAATGAAGTGGGACAAATTTCATTGGAAAGAGTATAGATTGTAGTTTCTTTTGTATGATTTTCAAAATCGGATGTTAATTATTGAGCACGGGTAATTCTATGCAAGTTCACTCTTCTTAATAGACCAGAATTGAATAAAGTCTACCATTCTTTCTATAACCTCCTTTTGGGGAGGATTCAATGAGTGAAAATTGGAGGAGTTTCAGAGAATACATTGAGTAATATTATCTATAGGATCAGAGTACTCCAAGAAATGAAGAATTGCAGAAATTGAAGAAGTCTCAGGAAGCGTTATCAGATTCTATGTGATGATTGGTTGATGGTGGTGATTTAATGTAAAGTTTTACTATCTCTCATATATTCTTGGGTGGAAGGAAGGGGAAAGGATGGAGATTTCAAATATTTCTTGATGTTGGAGGATTGTATCTTCCTATTGGAGGTTTATCCCTCCCTTTACATTTGGAAGTTGTAGCTGCCTTTGGAAGTCATTACTTCCCTTGAACAATAACTATTGATTATTTCTCATATATTGTGGATAGTGTATTGTGGTGTATTGGTGTAACTCTTATAATATTGTTCATTGATCATTGGATATAGTTGAATGGTTTAAGTATAAGTTGAAAAAGGTTTTAAATTGTACTTGATACTGATTCACCCCCCTCTCAGTATCAACAACTTCCACGACAACGCCTAACATAACACTGTTGATTTCCACTCAAATTAGTCATTAGTGGATGAGGTAAAAGACTCTGAATCATATGCGGGTTCTGAATCTTAGTCAGAACCATAAAATGGGAGATATATCATTGATGCAAAACCCAGTTCCCTTGTTGCTTCCACCAAGATCTAGCTAGGTGGACCTGATGCGCCAGAGGAAGGTGAGCACCTCTTTCATTCACAGATGTGGGTGAAGGGCACTCCACTGCACTTCATCATTGACAGTGGTATCTAGATGAACTTCATATTAGCATAGGTCATCAAGTGGCTATCCCTATTGATAATGTCGCACCTCCAACCCTACACAATCGGATGGCTTCGCCAAGGAAGTGAGCTTCGCGTCAACCAACAGTGTCACCTGTTGTATGACATCAAGCCATTCAAATATGAGGTATTATGTGATGTTGGTCCCCTTGAATTTTGTGATGTCATTTTGGGCCAATCTTATTTATGGAAATTTCATGATGTATATGATTATAGGCCTCACTGTGTTATTATTACTTTGAATAGGAAATTGTACATGATACCCGAGGTAGTCTCACCTAGTGTTATTTCCTTGATCTCTTCCAAGCAATGCAGGAACACCATTTCTCAAACCGAGAATTTTGTATTCTTCGTGATTCTCTGTTATAGTGAGTGAAAGGTTGCAACCAAATCCATGGCCTCCATAACCAACCTCTTCATGTAGAAAAAAAAACTAGATAAGGTCGTGGAAGAATACATAAACATCTTCTCATCACCTACTGGGGTACCTCTGCACTATTAAGTCAAGCATCCCATTGATATGACCCTCGGCACACCACTACCCAATGGGCCAGTGTATCATCGCTATCCATATAAAAATCAGGAGATTAAGTGTCAGATCCAAGAACTTCTCCAGAAGGGGCACATCCAACCCATCTCATCACCTTGTGGAATCTCAATCATGTTGGTACAAAATAAAGATAGAATTTGGAAACTATGCATTGATTACAAGACCGTAAATAAAATCACAGTCAGGAATCGGTACCCGATTGTCCAAATTGACGATATCCTTGATCAAATCAAGGTGGGGAAATGCTTCAGTAAGATTGATCTGAATTCTAGCTACCATCAGGTCCCAATAGAGCAGACAAATGTTTGGAAAACTGCCTTCAAGTCAAAACAAGGTATTTTTGAATGACTAGTCATTCCCTTTGGTTTGAAAAATTCCCCAAAAAATTTCATGAGGACGATGGAAGATATCTTGCGGCCTTTCACTAATTATTTTGTGGTGGTGTATTTGGATGACATCCTCATCTACAAAAATACTTGGGTAGAACACTTGCAACATATTCAGCAGGTTCCACACACTCTATGAAATTAACAAGATATATGCGAACTTGGAAAAAATGTTCGTTCAGCATGGATAGGGTCCAATACCTAGGATACATTGTTGATGTGCATGGTGTGCATGTTGATCCATCCAAGATCCAAGTCATATATGACTTCCAGCCCCAAACACGCTCACTGAGGTTTGTAGCTTCTTAGGCCTTGCCAATTTCTACTGCAGGTTCATGTTGAGATTATTCCATATTGCATGAGCCCTCAGCCAAATAACCAGGGGTGTTGGTAAGGAAAACTTTGTGTGGGGCATGTCCCAACATAAAGCATTCTATGATCCTAAGAAGATCTTGTGCTCAGCCCTAGTGTTTTCATTACCTAACCTACAAAAACCATTTGAGATCAAGACAGATGCTTCAGACTATGCTATGAGTGTAGTCCTTACTCAGCATGGCCACCCTGTGGCCTATCATAGTGAGACACTATCAGATTTCGTTCATAAGTACCCTACTTATGACAAAGAAATGTAATCCATTGTGCAATCCTACCTCCAATGGAGGAATTACATTCTTTGGAAGGAGACAGTCATGCACATTGATCATAAGTCGTTGTAGTTCATGCAGACACAAGGAAAATTACAGAATGACTGCCATCATAAGTGGTCTACATATTTGCAGCAGTTCCACCTCAATATCAAGTATAAAACAAGAAGTATGAACTGAGTCATTGATTGCCTCAATCGAGCTCTAGTCATGACACTCACCACAGTGCTAGACTCTTGTGGCCACGAGACCTCTGAATGTTCCCACCTCTACGAGACAGATCCTTAATTTTCCAACACCTACTAAATGTTGGGCATGTTATCGCACAATTTGTACTTTGATCAAAGGAAAGGGTAATGGAGAGAAAATTGTCGTAAATTGAGGTTATCCTATCACTGTCACCTTAACAGGATTCCTCTTTCTATTTAGGGTTGAAGGCCCAGGGGAGATGTCCCCATTGACCTGGTGTTTTGAGAAGGAAAGGTTAAGATATCTATTAAAAGGTCCCCTCTCACAAGTCACCACTGATAAAAAATTCCCAGGGTTTTAACCAATGAAGTGGTAAAATATAAATATGTACCTTCCTGGAATGAAGCAACAAGAAAATATGTCTTTTTCAAGTACAACTTGTCGTCAGTACTTCATAAAACTATGGACTTCATCAATAAAAGCAATGGCTGATATAAAGGTGAAGTAAATAGAAATTTGTAGCAGCAATATTTAAAAGACAATAACTTCACAATAAGTGCCTTAATATAACTTCAAAATGAACAAGAATAATCAATCATTAACATCAAAATACTAGCAATTGTCTAAAGCAAGTAAGGAAATGCATTAATCAACTTTTTCAATTGCTTTTAGATGCTTTTAATGATGGAAAATATGGCTACAACTTATTTTAGTAACAACAACAATAAAGTTAGTAGGTTAGGATATTATAATGTTAGAAATGGTTAGTAGAAGGATTAATGTGTAGGTTTTGATAGTTGTTTTGGTCAATCACTCAATAGGAAGTCTTAGATCAGTTATTTTAGGGCGAATGGAATCTAATAGGTGGAAGAAAACGTTGAAGGAAAGGGAAATGGAGAGAAAATTAGCGTAACTTGAGGTTATCCTATGACAATCACCTCAATAGGATGCCTCTTTCTATTTAGGGTTGAAGACCCAGGGGAGACGTCCCCAGTGACCTGTGGGTTTGAGAAGGCAAGGATAAGATATCCATTAAAAGGTCACCTCTCACAAGTCACCACTGATCAGAAAGTCCCAGGGTTTTAACCAATGAAGTGGTAAAATATCAAGATGTAGCTGCCCAGAACAAAGCAACAAGAAAATATGTCTTTTTCAAGTACAACGTGTTGTTAGTACTTCATAAAACCACGGACTTCATCAATAAAAGAAATGGATGATATAAAGGTGAAGTAAGCAGAAATTTGTAGCAACAATCTTTAAAAGACATAAATTCATAATCAGTGCCTTAATATAACTTTAAAATGACCAAGAATAATCAATCATTAACATCAAAATAATAGCGTTTGTCTGAAGAAATTAAGGCAATGCATTAATTAATTTTTTCAATTTCTTTTAGATGCTTTTAATACTGAAAAATATTGTTGTAGCTTAATTTAGTAAAAACAACAATACATTTACTAGGTTGGGCTATTCTAATGTTAGAAGTGGTTAGTAGAAGGCTTAAGGTGTAGGTTTTGATAATTGTTTTAGTCAGTCACTCAATAGGAAGTCTTAGATCAGTGCTTTTAGGGAAAATGGAGTCTATTAGGTGGAAGCAAACATTGAAGGAAAATGATGATAGTAGGAGAGCCAAAGACAAGAGAGATTAATAGTTGAAGTGTTGGTAACCCAAGGCTTCAACTATAAAATCCTATGGGAAAAATAGCTACTAAGGTGTGTTGGATTACTGAGAGGGGGGGTGAATCAGTAATAGCGTAATTATACTTTTTTTTCTTCAATTGTTATATCAATGTAGAATTATTATCCAATAATGAGCAGTAAAAAATAAACAATCACATACATACACAGTACACCAGTATTTTACGTGGAAACCCAAATCAGGAGAAAACCATAGAATTCTTTTTCTTATATGTCTTGAAGAATAACATTCATTGGAAGCACCAACTTCCTTTGTTTTCCAGCTGCAACTGGAACGAGGCTCTAACCTCCTATTTTCTCAGGCTACAACCTAAGGGAAGCTCCAACTCCCCAATTCTCTGGCTACAACCAGAAGGAGGCTACAACCCCCTATGTTCTCCAGCTACAAACACCTATCCTTGCCCTGTCCTGCCACACTGAAGTAGAAGTACAATGATGGAACCAATGTCACACTATCACTGTGAGATATACCGCAGTAAATCTGCACCAATAAATCTGAACCATGCATCAACCATGCATCAACCTGTACCTCAACCTGTAATCAACCTGTACCATAAACAAGTGCATCAACTATGCACCAACCTGTAATCAACCTGTACCATAAACAAGTGAATCCAACCATGTACCAAGTATGTACCAATCATGTGTCAACTACTCATCAACCAAGATCATCAACTATACACCTCATGTATGTGCCAACTCATCAACTACTTGTCTCAACCATGTACTCAACATGTAACTCAACCAAAATCCCTCAT
>ML779071.1:295378-339665 GCA_009831015.1 Picea engelmannii | reverse complement strand
TTCCTACAAACCTTCCTTAACTTTAACAACAAGAGACTAGCATTTTCATCAAACTTTTCTTTAGTCTCACATGCCTAGTTTTGGATTAGTCAACAACCCTAACTTGAAGTAATCATAACTTTGTAACTATAATGTATAAATATCTGAAATTGATACACAATGTTCTTTAGTGTGTTTAATAAAATTCCTCCAAGTTTCACTACTTGGGACCTCTCATAAAAAGACTTATAAAAAAAATGGTATACCTTTTTGAATTCTGGATTATTCTAGAGATCGACCTTGTAGAGCGTGCTCCGCATGGAATATTTTGTGAATTGATATGAAAATATTACACAACATACTACAAAATGTAACCTAACCAAAATATTTTGTCTCACTGAATTTGGATCTGTTATGAATAATTTACGACGTTTTTACCCGAAAGACATGTTTTTGACTAGTTTCAGGACTAGCCACAAACCCTATTTTCCACGGACTATAAATCCCAAAATACAACAACCCACAAGATGATTTTTTTACCATGGATACTTGGATAGGTTTTCTCAATGGCATAGCAATTTCAAGGTTTGAATCATTATACAAAAAACGTTATAGCGAAAATGGTTAGATGACCTGTAAATAACATACCTTAGAAAGCACCATCAAAAAAATTTATCCTTCCTTGCATTTCGGCCTTCTTTTCTTCACCTTCACTCAGAATTCCAGTTTATATATACTTGGTTACCTCAGACACCTATATATATTCAATATTCTCAAGTGTGTGTTAAATTAGAGAGCCTTGACTCTTATTTATACTCTCCAAGTAGCTTCCTTAAAAACATCTTCTAGGTCACTTGGCCGACTTTCCTTATTTTAGGGTTAAACCACTTCTAATTTCTCCATTAAATGTATTATTGAAATAATTTATTTTGTATTCAATTTGAATTCTAATACACTCCTCACTTCACTTTATTATTTATCCTTTAAAAATCTCTTAAACCACTTTGACTACTTTGACCTTTTGGGGCTTCTAGATGACATATGAGGGTCCTCCAACTTCGTAAGGCCATAACTCTCAAACCGTGAGGAGTTATGTGACGTTCCACATACCACCATAAATGGAATGACATGTACTATCCATATAGAATATTATTATTTGAAAATATATCATAACTCATACCGTTACCCATCAAACAAACTTGGGTCCATTACCCAAACCTGGGGTCTCCAACTTCTCATCGCCATAACTCTCTAACCGTGTGGAGTTATGTTATGTTCCACATACCACTGGAAATGGGATGACAAGAACTATCCATATAGGATAGTTTCCCTAACAAATTCACTATCCTTCATCTCATTATTCCACAATTAAGCATGGGTTCTCTTACTCCACAAAGCGTCTTTCCATGAGGGCTTTCACCATAAGGGGACCACTTTGGAGTTCATCCATATTTACTTCTTATTAACCATGAAAAACAATAATGAGTCATACTTACATAAAAAAATATTGGGTCCATTACCCAAACCTTTGTGCTACGGGGCTTTCTTCAAGGGTTGACATCAATGACAACCAACCTTAATCAACAATCTCCCCCTTTGGCATTGATGGTAACACTTTGATGAAATAATGAAATCATATCACTCATGCTCCCTCTAGAACCATGCCTTTGTCCTCTGCATCTGATAAATCTGCTCCCCCTGGAACCATGCCTCTATCCTCTGCATCTGATAAATCTCTCCCCCTTTGTCATCAATGGCAAGGGTATCTTTCCATCCAGGGTTGCTCCCCCTGACTGAACTGTCCTCTTATGGTGCTTCCTCGTGTACATCTAAGACATATAAGATAAGCAAAAAAGCATTCAAAAATAATTCATTTTGGAGTAGAAATAACTCCAAGTCTTTGGTGAAGATATTCAAAGGCTTCCCGTGGAAGTGCTTTTGTAAATATGTATGCCACTTGTTCTTTTGTGCCCACATACTCAACTCTGATGTTATTTTCGGCAACCTGTTCCCGTAGAAAGTGATACTTGATTGGAATGTGCTTCGTCTTGGAGTGCATCACCGGGTTTTTTTAGATACTGATGGCACTTGTATTATCAAAATATATTGAAATGGGCTCATTATACTCAACCTGTATATCTTTCAAAGTTTGTTTCATCCAAATAAACTATGTACAACATGTTGTTATTGCAATATACTCTGCCTCGGCTGTAGATAGAGATATTGATGATTGTTTCTTGCTTAACCATGATACCAAACACTCACCTAAGTAGAACGTTGCTCCACTGGTGCTTCGTCAGTCATCAATACAACCTGCCCAATTTGCATCTGTGTAGGCAATAAGTGATGGATCTTTTACTTTTGGATACCATAATCCAAACTCTTATGTTCTTTTGATATATCTGAAGATCCTCTTTATTGCTAATACATGTGATTCCTTTGGTGCTGCTTGAAATCATGCCACCTGTCCAACTGCCTGCATTACATCTGGTGTGGATGTTGTCACATATAGTAGGATGCCAATCATTGACCTGTATTACCTCTGATCTGTAGACTTCGAATCATCATCTTTGCTCAACTTACAATTGGTTTTCATGGGAGTGATAACTGGTTTGTAATCTTCCATTCTGAACCTCTTTAGCATTTCTCTGATATACTTGGTTTGAGAAATAAAAATTCCTTGGTTGTTTTGATGTATCTGAAGTCCCAGAAAGAAGGATAGTTCTCCAAGTAATGACATTTCAAATTCATTATGCATGTCTTTTGCAAATTTCTGGCTTAACCTGCCATCATCACTACCAAAAATAATATCATCAACTTAAACTTCAATTAAAAAAATATTACCTTGACTTACCTTGATGTAGAGGTTATTGTATTCACTTCCTTTTCTGAACCCTGCCTGTTGCAGATACTTATCCAGTTTGGAGTACCATGCTCTAGGAGCCTGTTTTAGACCATACAAGGCCTTCTTTAATTTACACACATAGTTTGTGTTCTCTGACAAATCCTTCTGGTTGTTCAATGTAGACTTCTTCTTCAAGTTCCCCATTCAGAAAAGCTGATTTTATGTCTGTCTGATATACTTTAACATTTTTGGAGCATGCATAAGCTAAAAGAAAACGGATTGCTTCCATTTTGGCAACTGGGGCAAATGTCTCTTCAAAGTCGATTCCTTCAATCTATGCATATCCTTTACATACCAATCGAGCTTTGTTCCTTGTAACCTGTCCATCTTCATTCAATTTATTCTTGAAAACCCATTTTGTATCGATAACATTCTTATTCTTTGGTCTTGGAGCCAATTCCCAAGTGTCATTTTTCTCTATTTGATCCAATTCTTCATCCATGGCCTTATTCCAAAATTCATTCTTGCTAGCTTCTTCAAAACAATTTGGTTCAATTGTAGATAAGAGTGCGAGGTGTGTTTGTTCTGGTGAACGGATTTTTCTTCTAGTCACAACTCCGACATCTTTGTTTCCAATAATCTGATTTGAAGGATGATTCTTCTGTACTCGTTTGCTAGGTGTCTTTGGAGATACTTGTTGAACTTTCTCTTCTGCTTCTGTCGAATTCTCTTCATCTTCATCTTCATCTTCCTCTTCTACTTCTTTTTCATCTTCTTCTTCGAAAAGTCGTTCCATTGATTTGTTTTCTTCTTCCTTTGATTCTGGTCTGCCTGTTTCATCAATTGTTACGTTGACGTTTTCCACAATTTTGTTTAATCTTAGATTGTAACACTTGTATGCTTTCCTTTTACTTGAGTAACCAACAAGTATTCCTTTGTCCACACGAGAGTCAAACTTTCCCATTCTGCCATCTTCTCTTTTGATGTAGCATTTGCTTCCAAAAACTATGAAGTGCTTCACATTTTCTAGTCTTCCTTTCCATAGCTCATAGGGAGTTTTATCAGTGTTGTTTTTGAGCATTACTCTTTTTTGAATGTGAACTGATGCATGCACTACCTGTGTCCAAAAAATATCTGCCAACTTTGAATCCATTATCATTGCTCGAGCCATTTCTTGTATTGTCCTGGGGTAAAATCATGAATCTGGGTAACACTTTCGTGACAATCGGGTCTCCAAAATTTCTAGTGGCAATTTTTCGGCCGAAAAAATGTTGCTAGGAATTTTTTTTGGTCGACAATTTTGACGTCAAATTTAACGGTGCCCTCGAAATTCGTGTACAATGTTTTTTGTATGAATTATTTTCCCGTGGTAAGCATATTTCAGCAGAAAGAATTTTCGGCTGAAACGTTTATTTTTAACGAATTCCGTTAAAAACTAGGTTTTGGCCGACAACTTGAAAATGGGACTGTTTGCAGGAAACTGCAAATTCTCTCCATCTTACTTCATCTTTGGAGGTAGCGGACTCCTACAAATACTCAGAATTTAGTCTGAGAATTGATACTGACATTTTTAAAATTTAATCTACTTTCATTGGGTATAATTTGTTTTCATTTTCATTGTTTTTATCTAATTTTATTTAATTTTATAAAAAAAACACTGCATAATATTTTTAGGTGAGATTATGATTTGGTGAAATGAAAAATCCATATCTCTAAAAATACACAACGGAAAATTATGGAAAATTTATATTCATAATTGTTAAACTGTTCTATTCAAAAGGGTATTTTTAGATTTTACTTTTAAGTAAAAATTAAGATAGATACAAGGTGTATAAAAACACGTGTTTAAAATCTGCAACGTTTTCATCTTGTTCAACTTCAAAAAATTCTAGAAATTATAATATTCATCCATTAGATTCAAAATTATAGTCATAATAAAATAGAGTCTCTGTAGATTATTGTAGTATATTTCATTTCTTAAAAACATAATTTTAATAATAGATACATTGTTGTGGAAAACAATAACTCATTATCATTCCTTTCATGTTTAAGGAACATACTATTAAACAATTGTCAAATTGACATATCAAATCTTGATAAAAAAAAAATTGAAAAATAGTCAATGGAAAGATAACAAAATTATTCACAAGTTTTGTTTTTACTGTAAAGTGAAATTCTAAATAAAAAAATTACTTTTGTATGCTGGAAGTTGAAGAACTTGTGAAAATATAGTTTTTTTTGTCATAAAACAAGCAAAAGTGTTACCCATCTTCATGATTTTACCCATCTTTAGGGTTCTTTCCTTCAACAACTCCATTCTGTTGAGGTGTCCTAGGGACGGAAAATTGTCTTTTTATTCCATGATTTCTACAGTAGTCCATAAATTCCTTTGAGGTGAATTCTCCTCCATTATCCGATCTTAAGCAATTGATTCTTCAATCCATCTCATTTTCAACCATTTCCTTGTAGATCTTGAATTTTTCAAAAGCTTCTGACTTTTTCTTAAGAAAGCAAACTCCAGTCATTCTTGTATAATTATCAACTAATAACATAAAGTATCTCTCACCTTTTAATCCTTTTGTTGTAGTTGTTCCAACTAGATTAGTATGCACAATTTCCAGTGGTTTAGTTGTTGAATATTCCTTTGATTTGAACCTGGTCTTTGTTTTCTTTCCTTGTTGGCAAGGCTTGCATAAAGTGTTGGTTGGTTTCATGATCTGGGGCATTTCTATGACTGCTTCTCTTTTGCTGACTTTGACAAGGTTATCAAAATGCATGTGACCCATTCTTCTGTGCCATAGCCAACTTTCATCTTCGTTTCCTAGACAATACTTTTCATTTCCAATTTCGCTTAACACATATATGTTGCTTGAAGTTCTTGTAGTTGTAGCGACCAATTTCCCTTAACCTTATTTTCTTATCTCACACTTTTGTGAATCAAAAGTAACTTTATGACCTTGGTAACACATTTGACTCACACTTAAAATATTATGTTTCATATCTTCTACTAGTAGAACATTTTCTGCCCTTTCATTCTTGTTCCCAATTCGGACTGTGCCTTTTCCAATGATTTTGGCTGAATCATCATTTCCGAAGGAGACTAATCTATATCTTTCCTTTCGTAATGTAAAAAACTTGTCTCTATCACCTATCATGTATTTTGAACATCCACTGTCAACATACCAACCATGTTTCTTCTGTTTAGGTTGTAAAACGACGTGCATTCTTCATTGCTATATTGATCTTGCTTTCTTATCCATGTCATTTTCTGAGGTTCTTGTTTGTGACTCTGTTGAAGTTCTTTAGGAGAGACTGTCATTCTGCAATTTTTGGCCATGTGTCCAAAATTGTTACATTTGTAACATTCGACTTCAGTGCTCAAAGATTCAAACCTGTTGTAACTTCTTCTTTGTGTTTCACTAGGTATTCTTGAATAACCCCTTTGTGTATGGCTCTCAAAGTAGTTATTGTTCCTGTTGTTAGCTCTGCAATTTACAACTTTATGTCCAATATTATTACATGCATAACATAAACCAAAAAATATAGTTTGATACCTGGTAGTTGAAGATCTTCTGAAAGGAGGTGCTCTTATGAATCCTTCTTCTTCTTGAGGCCTGTCTATTTGTTGTTCATTCTGAAATGTAAATCTTCTCGGCGGAGGAGTGTCCCTGTAATCTTCCTTGTATATATTTTTATCCCCTTTGATTGTTTCTACAAAGATTTTTGGATTTGTTTCTTGCTCTGTTGTTTTGGAGCTTGATCGCTTTTCTATCTGATTGAATCCAAGTCCAGACTTGTCAAGATGAGATTTTTGAATGTTGATAATGTCATCCAGAACTTTTGAGCTATTCTGCATATTTTTCTTTTGAATATCCTTTCTTAGTCTGGCAATCTCTGCTTCTAGGTTTCCAATGATCCCGTCCTTTTTTTCTAGTTGTTCTTTGAGTGCTTCTTCAATTCTTTTATCTTCTTCTATTTGAACCTTCAATTTTATGATCATTTGTTCTAGTTCTTGAGTGTCTTTTTTCTTATCTAGTTCTGCTTGTAGTTTCTTGTTTTTCTTCCTTTCTCTTCTGATAACTTCTATGGCACTCATTATTTCTTCTCAGAAGTCAACTTCTGCCTCTTCAATTTCTTCTTCATATGCTTCTTCATATTCTTCTTCAGAGTCTTCTTTATTAGTGTCTTCTATTGCCATGAATAGAACTCTCCCTGTTTCACTGTCACTGACTTCATCTTCATCTGATGATGTGATGTCTTCTTTGGTGCAAAATATTTTCTTGAAAACTTTATTTGTAGTTCTTTTACCTTTCTATGTTTGTCTTCCTTTTAAGTAACCTTCATCATTTCTCTTTTTCTTATGAGGAATTTTGTTAGCAAAATGACCAATACCATCACAATTAAAACAAATTAAAGGAAGTTTAACTCTATATATACCGTTGGTTCCCTTGTTTAGGTTTTTGACGAAGTTTGTCACTTCTTCATCATCGTCCGAGATGTCACTGCTGCTGCTATATTCTTCTTGTTCATTTTTCTTTTTCTTTGATCTTTTGGATGCTTTGAAGGCTACTTCTTTTACATATGGATTTTCCTGTTCAGTTCTCATCTAATATGCTGTGAAGATTCCATGCAGTTCATCCATGCTTATTGATTTTAGATCCGATCTTTCTTCTAGTGTTGATATCGTACGGTTAAATCTCATAGGAAGAGATCTTAGTACCATTTGAACAATTACAGATTCTTCAATTTCTTCTCCCAATCCTATGATTGCATTCATTGTTTCATCGACTCGTAAGAAATAGGCTGCAATATCTTCATCTTCCTTCATTTTTAGTTGTTTGAACTGGCCTCTGTAAGTTTGAAGCTTTGTTGCTTTGACTTTTGAATCTCCTTCATAAATATTTCGAAGCTTGTCCCAAATCTCTTTAGCAGATTTACAATGTGCAACTTTGGTGAATACCGTATCACTGAGACCATTCAAAAGTGCATTTTTGGCTTTGGAATTATTCCCATTGAGTTTCACTTCTTTGTCATTTGTTGGTGGAACTGTTGGCTTTGTGTATCCATCTACAATTGATTGCCAAAATTGAAATCCCTATGCATGTATATATGTCTTCATCCTTATTCTCCAAAAAACATACTTTTGTCCATCAAACTGTGGTATTCCATTTTTATACGAGTTGGTACTCTCCATGATCTACCTTTCAGTGGTTAAACTGATTTTTGAAGGAACCTGCTCTGATACCAATTGTTGGATTACTGAGAGGGGGGGTGAATCAGTAATAGAGTAATTATAATCCTTTTTCTTCAATTGTTATATCAATGTAGAATTTTTATCCAATAATGAGCAGTAAGAAATAAATAATCACATACATACACAGTACACCAATGTTTTATGTGGAAACCCAAATCGAGAGAAAACCACGAAATGTTTTTTCTTATATGTCTTGAAGAATTATATTCATTGGAAGCACCAACTTCTTTTTTTTTCCAGCTGCAACTGGAAGGAGGCTCCAACCCCCTAGTTTCTCAGGCTACAACCTGAGGGAAGCTCCAATTCCCCAATTCTATGGCTACAACTAGAAGGAGGATACAACCCCCTATGTTCTCCGGCTAAAACCAGAAGGTGGCCACAATCACCTATCCTTTCCCCATCCTACCACCTTGAAGTAGAAGTAGAATGATGGAACCACTGCCACACTATCACTATGACATATACTGCTATAAATCTATACCAATAAATTTGAACCATACATCAACCTGTACCTCAACATGTAATCAACCTGTACCTCAACATGTAATCAACCTGTACCATAAAAAAGTGCATCCAACCATGTGCTAAGTATGTACCAATCATGTATCAATTACTCATCAACCAACATCATCAACTATACACCTCATGTATGTGCCAACTCATCAACTACTTGTCTCAACCATGTACTCAACATGTAACTCAACCAAAAGTCCTCATCAATTTCATCATCCAAATATGATTTGTAGCTCTATAATAGAACTGGTGTATATGATCACATTCCTGCAAACCTTAACTTTAACAACAAGATACTAGCATTTTCATCAAACTTTTTTTTAGTCTCACATGCCTAGTTTTGGATTAGTCAACAACCCTAACTTGAAGTAATAATAACTTTGTACATGTAATATATAAAGATTTGAAATTGATACAAAATGTTATTTAGTGTGTTTTATGCAATTCCTCAAAGTTTCACTACTTGGAACCTCTCAGAAAATGAGTTATAGAAAAAATGACATACCTTGTTGAATTCTGGATTATTCTAGAGAGTGACCTTGTAGAGCGTGCCCCACACGAAATGTTTTCTGAATTGATCTAAAAATATTACATAGAATAATAAAGACTTTACCCTAACCAAAAAATTTTGTCTCATTGAATTTGGATCTTTTATGAAGAATTTATGACGTCTTTACCCGAAACACCTGTTTTTGACTAGTTTCGGGACTAGCCACAAGCGTTATTTTCGACGGAGTGTAACTCCCAAAATACAACGACCCACAAGATGAATTTTTTACCATAGATACTTGAATATGCTTTCTCAATGGAATATTAATGGCATGGTCTGAATCATAATAGAAAAAAATTTATAGCAAAAATGGTGAGATGACCTATAAATAACATACCTTAGAAAGCACCATCAAAAGAATTTATCCTTCCTTGCATTTCGGCCTTCTTTTCTTCATATTCACTTAGAATTCCAGTTTAGATATCCTTGGTTACCTTAGACACCTATATATATTCAATATTCTCAAGTGTGTGTTAAATGAGAGGGCCTTGCCTCTTACTTATACTCTCCAAGTAGCTTCCTTAAAAACATCTTCTAGGTCACTTGGCCGACTTTCCTTATTTTAAGGTTAACCCACTTCTAATTTCTATATTAAAATTATTATTGAAATAATTAATTTTTTATTCAATTTGAATTATAATGCACGCATCACTTCACTTTATTATTTATCCTTTAAAAATCTCTTAAACCACTTTGACTACTTTGACCTTTTGGAGCTTCTATCTGACATATGAGGGTCCTCCAACTTCGTAAGGCCATAACTCTCAAACCGTGAGGAGTTATGTGACGTTCCACATACCACCAGAAATGGAATGACATGTACTATCCATATAGAATAGTATTATCAAAAAATATATCATAACTCATACCATTACCCATCAAACAAACTTGGGTTCATTACCCAAACCTGGGGTCTCCAACTTCTCATGGCCATAACTCTCTAACCGTGAGGAGTTATGTTACATTCCACATACCAACGAAAATGGAATCACAAGAACTATCCATATATGATAGTTTCCCTGACAAATTCACTATCCTTCATCTCATTATTCCATAATTAAACATGGGTTCTCTTACTTCGCAAAGCATCTTCTCGTGAGGGCTTTCACCATAAGGGGACCACTTTGGATTTCATCCATATTTACTTCTTATTAACCATGGAAAAACAATAATGAGTCATATTTACATCAAACAATATTGGGTCCATTACCTAAACCTTTGTGCTACGGGGCTTTCTTCAAGGATTGACATCAATGACAACCAACCTTAATCGACAAGGTGTAGGTAACCCTAGGCCTTAGTAGTTTTCCTTCTTCTTTAGTTAAAAGATGAAGAAAATGACGTCTTGGATGAATTAAAAGTTCTAGGGTGTTGCAATGGAAAGGCCTCTAGTAAACGCATCAAGAAAAATCAGCTTCTTGGAAAAATCTAGTAGGTTAATGCTCTTAAAGAAAGGACAATAGCATGTGTTTGGCTTCCTAGGGTTTTAAACTAGTAATTTCATAATATTAATGTATATGCAAGATAAACATAACCATAACCATTCAATTAAGAATAATTTCATAAATCTTACTTACATTCATCAAGAATCATCAAACAAAAACCCTAGATGAGAACTTCCACTAAGGAAATTGCCAAAATAGTCCAAAATTAGCCTCCTTCAACAAGTGCGCCTAGAATATCAGCCAATAAAACCTAAGTAGGGTGAAAATTTCATACCTCACTAAGTGTGAGTGAAATATGATGAAAAATACAAGGGGAAAAAAACCTTATTTATACAGTTTCAATGACCAAACTTAGGTCAAAAAGGATGACATGTCTAGTTACATGTAATATCCATTTTTTACATTAAATGACATAAATAAACCCTAAATTAAGAAGAAAAGGTGAAGTCATGCCCTTTTAGGGTGACTTTAGGCCTTCTTAGGGAAATTTTCACCTCCATGAGAAAAATGTTAGGCCTCCTTGGGCCTCTGGATCAAACCACATGTGCCACTTAGCACACAACTGCCTCCAAAGTGTCCAAAATGTTGGGTGACATCATGGGTCACATTTGTGATGTCATGGGCATTTCAAGGCCTACATCATAGTCAGAAGGGAAATACCCCCCTGGGTCCAGGCCTTCCATTCTGTCTCTGGTGGAATGCCCTCTTCTCTCTCTAGTGAAAACCTATGATCTTTCTCTACCACTAGCTAGGGTCTCAGCATCCATATGGTGGTATTTTATCCCTATGGAATTCTGAACTAATCATCTCCCCATGTGTACATTTCCATCGGGTGTGGCCCTGCAACAACAACAAGTACACCCTCCATCAACTCATAAGTCACATGGATCATAGAAATGTCAATCAAATCTAATAATCAAGTTATTTAAACATGTGGATGAAACCCCCTTTGCCAGACAAGTGCTCAAAGACATTATGCTATTCTACAATCCAGTTTTGGAGGGGACACTAGGATGTCCTATTGGGATAGTTATCATTGGATGTGAGATGTGTTTTGGTGAATACAAATCTAGGCCATGTAAGTGGGTGAGGTGGTAAGGTATGTCTGATCAATGGGTGCAGTGATGACAAGGGAATGTATGGCTTACCTATGTGTGCCTCTGAAGAGGCTGGACTACACCTTGTCATGGATGAAATTTTTTCCAAGCCCATTAATTCCTTTTATCTTTTTATATTATTGATTTTTATTTCAAGAGACTAGTTAGGGGACACTACCCCGACGTGGTGACTAGTAGTGACAATATTATCCATAAGCATTTCACGGAGATGAGAAGGTTGGAACGTGATGAGACCCCCTTTCTCTTGGCTATGCCACCAAGAGCCACTACCCTGGCGTGGTGACCATCTGAATGGTAGTGTCATACCACTACATTCCCATGGACCTAATAGGTTGGCTTGTGATGAGACCCCCTATCCTCCAACTAGGTCTTGATTTTATTATTTTATGGGTCCCTCTGTTTCTTGCTAAAAATCCTTTTATTGATTTCTCAGGGATGCATGGGTGAAGCATATGAAGATTTTGTTCTTTTTTATTTTATCTTTTGCCAACTAATTTTACCCTCTATGCCTTTAGCCCCTTCTTCCCACAAGGTAAGGTACATCCCTTTTCTAGCTTGGCAAACCTAATGCCTAAACCAATGCATGGGATGGATGAGAGGGAAAAAAGATGAAAAGTGGTAAGTATGGTGGGAACGGACAATGACCTTTCACGAACCCACCTAGTGGCAACGCAAAACCCTATGGGAACCAATTTACTGGGGAATCCTGTCATTCCCCCCAGGTGTGGACAAGTGTAAAGGCATAAGTTCCAAGCACACGTTAGAAGTAAAAAGAATTAAATTCACATATTCAAATGTTTTGAGAATCAAAGTGACACATACCATGATACCTAGACTCATTACCTCATGGAGCAAGACACGATGTTGCTAAAGGACCAGGTCGATGGGATGGATGTTGTTGTTGCTGACAAGATGGAAGTGTTGAAGAAGAAGAAGGATGGGCCCTCTAGGGCCAGGCTTAAGTCAGTATGGCTCTCGGTACTCCAAGTCTAGGACCTGTGGTCCTCGAGACATAATATCCTTAGTTATCCCTAGGCTAGAGGATAACAGGGCGCAAACACAATTGTCACTAATTTCCATCTTCAAGACAGGTTTTTGTTCCATCTAGGCCACCTCTGTGTTTCATCAAGTGAGTGAGTGAAGTCGATTTTGGAATCTCACTATAGTCAGGTGATAGGACACTTCGGCATGGAAAATACAGTTGCAATACTGCAACAACATTTATACTAGAAGACACTTCGACAAGATGTCAACAAGTATATCCAATCTTGCATTGCCTATGTTATTCCGAAACTGGCCACTAGGAAAAAATTCTTGTACACTCATCTGCCTACTCCTGATAGGCCCTTGAAATCCATCTCAATTGACTACATGTATATCTTTCCATCTACCAAGCAGGAAAATGACTGTGTCTTTGTGATTGTTGATTGCTTTTCCAAAATGGCAATTTTGGCCACCTACAAGAAGAGAATCACAACAGAGGCCACTTCGAATCTCTTATTTGAATGAGTGTAGGTACACTTTGGTATCCCACAAACCATTATCTCATACTGGGACAATCGGTTCCTTAGCACATTATGGTTGAGCCTCTAGTCACTACTAGACACCAAGCTCACCAAGTCCACTGCCTTCCACCCCTAGACAGATGGCCAAACCAAGGTCGTTAATCAGATGATCATGGACATCATGTGCATGTACAATTACAAGAACCCCCACACCTAGGATGAGAGTCTTCCCTATGTTCTTCAAAACAATAAAAAAATCATACATAGCTCAACCAACCACATGCCCTTTCGAGTGGGATTAGGATTTAAACCACTGTGTCCCATGGATGTTGCACTACCCCTTGCGTCCACCTAGGAAGACTCGTCTCATGCCTCAACTAAAGCTAACAAAGCCACTCAGTTTATTGATCATATCCATCACATCTTCCAACAGGTTCAGGATATTTTACAAAATTCCAATGCCAATTATAAGCAGCACCATGATCAACAATGGGTGCCACACCAGTTTCAGGTGGGATACAAATTTTGTTTTCACTTGAAGAAATAATGCCTGACAGGGCCTCATTGGAAGCTTCATCCACTCCGATATGGACCGTACACCATCCTCAAGGTTGTGGGTGACAATGATTTTGAGCTCAACATTCCCCCCTTCATTGGCTTACACCCAGTCTTCAATGTGGACCTCGTTCAACCCTATTTTACACCATTTTTGGACACCTAGGAAATAGTAGAAGAGATGAAAACAAAATATTTCAATCCTAACTACATGGAATAGGAATCCACTGATTGGATCATGGACACACAAGTCTAGATTTATCGGGTTGTCAAAGCATGGAAGCTCCTACACCAAGGAAAGTGGCTCACCTGGGGCCAAATTCAACAAAAAAATCCTCCTCTAATGGTGGAACTAAATGCATGATCTAGGTGGATATTGGTGTCCACCCACCTTTTCCGACTGGCTCAAAACAGTTTTCTAGCAATTTTGGCAATTTACTATTTTTAGCAGGTTTTAATTTTCGGGGCCATTTTGAGGGACCAAATGAAGGTTTTTATAGATTGAGGTTCTCAATGATAGTTGAAGGCATAATTTAGCCCCCAAAATGAATCTCCTCGATGATACCTTTCCAACGAGCTATCACACGCCTAAAACATAGATCGTATGCAAAAGTTACGACCCCGGGAATTTGATGTACTCACTTACCCAAACGGGGCCCACATGACTTTTGGCGCTTCATCTCCTAGGGTTAGGTTTTTGGATGTCTAGGATTTTTGGCATTCCTTCTTATTGTAAAAAATCCGTAATCATCTTCTTGCGAATGCAAGTAGCCATCACATCACTTCTCAGAGATAAGCTGCCACCATTCTAGCGAGTCTTTCACTCTGTATTTTTACAGTCTCTGTACATTTCTTTCATTAATAGAAATCGTGTATTACTGTATATATGTGTTTATGGTTGCATCTCTGATACATTTCTGTTATATTATTGAATATCTGCGATATCTCTGTGCATTTCTTTATTATATCTCTGATCTCATTTCGTGCCGAAAATAATTTTGATCAGTGGTATCAGAGCAGGCTGCTCTTGATCATTTTTTTCAGTGCATGTCTCTGACGAGGTCCGAGTATAGCAATTTGGGTCTCAAGCTTGTCTCTCTTGAAGACAATCACTCTCGCACACCCAAGAAACCCTCAATGGTGGAAGAAAAGAAAAACGACAGAGTAGACGATCCTATCAATCTGTTGCTTGAGCAAGCTCTCACGCGACAGAGGGACAAAATGATGGAGAATTTTGCCCACATCCTTCAACGCTTGTCGATAGCATCAGGAACATCTTCATCAAGTGGGCACTTTGGAGGCACCTCACCTTTCAAGTTACAAGTTAATTTTGATATTCCTGTATTTGAAGGACAGATAGATGCAGAAGCCCTAGAAAAATGGTTAACTCTGCTAGAAGGTTATTTCTCTGTTCACAAGTTTTCTGACAAAGAAAAAGATCACCTTCGCACTCCTTAAATCTCTCCCGCATGTCAAACATTGGTGGGAAACTTACTGGGAGCAAAGTTCCACAGAGGAGTCTGGAATATATGGGGCCGATCCCACTTGGGATTGTTTTGTGGATGCTGTAAAAGATCAGTATTACCCTGTTGGCAACTATGAGGACAAGTACATGAGATGGACCACACTGCAACAAGAGAGAGGCCAAGCAGTTTCAGAGTTCACCAATACCTTCCATACCTTGCGCACCAAGCTGGGTATCAAAGACTCCGAGCGACATTTGGTTCTGAAATACCGTGGGGCTCTACACAGATACATCCAAACTGAAATGAATTTTCTGGACATCTCATCACTTGGTGTTGCTTATCGATACGTTGTTAAAATTGAGCAGAAATTTAAGCACTAGAACAAATGGGAATTCGGGTCTGCAAATCCGCAACAACAAAAGTATGACAAAGACGACCCTAACAAATAGTCTCCCGAAAACCAATCCAAGACACAGGAAAAGAAGGGTCACGGGAAGATAAAGAAGGACACTGGAAAATGGTGTGATTTCCACAAAATCCCTTGGAACAACACCGATGAATGTCCCTCAAAATAGTCATTGGTGGCCAAGATCAAAGACAAAGAGCCGAACCCTGATTCAGAATCTGATTCTAAAAATAATGGTAAAGGACAGATCATTGACACAGACCCTACTGCTATTGTCATGACCGCAACAATTCAACCAGAAGAACCAACAGATCCTGAAGAGGGGGAGCACTTTTTTCATTCAAAGATGTGGGTGAAGGGAACCTCGCTGAATTTTATTGTTGATAGCAGAAGCCAGAAGAACCTCATCTTAGTAGAGGTCGTCAAACAGTTGGGATTGTTGACAACACCACACCCGCAACCATACAAGATCGGCTGGCTTCGGCAAGGACAAGATCTTCGTGTCAGCCAACAATGTCGATTTTCATATGGAATCCAACCCTTCAAGGATGAGGTATTATGTGATGTTTCCCCACTATATGTCTATGATGTTCTCTTGGGCCAACCATATATGTGGAAGCGCCACGTTGTTTATGAGTCTTGACCCCGCAGTGTCATTGTTTCTCTAGGGGGTCATCTCTACAGAATACCAGAGGTAGTTCCGACTACTGTTCCACCTAAAAAGTGCCGCAAGGTAGTATCTCATACTGCAAAATTCAGCTTCTTCACAATCTATTCAAAAGAGGAACAGACGGACACTGCAACCACTACAGCTTCACTCAAGCACCTTCTATCCAACAAAAGTAGGTCGGCAAGGTTGCAGCAAAGCGCAAAGATTCCTTTTGCACACTTTCCTCTCATGTAGCCTGACTTTTTGAATAATCGTAGCCTCAACAGAATCGTGATAGACTTCCACAAACTGAGCAGCCCGATGTCTCCAGCAAGGCAAGCAACTCACCAAGATGCAGATTCACCAAATGCTTTTCCCTCCCCCCTAGGAACTCAACACAATGGATACCATTGCTTCCTAAGGAGGGAGGATTGATCCAAGTGGATATCGGTGTCCACCCACCTTTTCTGACTGGCTCAAAATAGTTTTCTGGCAATTTTGGCAATTTACTATTTTTAGCAGGTTTTAACTTCCGGGGCCATTTTGAGGGCCCAAATGAAGTTTTTTCTAGATAAAGGTTCTCAATGATATCCAAAGGCATGATTGAGCCTGCAAAATGAATCTCCTCGATGATACCTTTCCAACAAGCTATTACACGCCTAAAACGGAGATCGTATGCAAAAGTTACGACCTCGGGAAGTTGATGTACTCACTTACCCAAACGGGGCCCACATGAATTTTGGCGCTTCATCTCCTAGGGTTAGGTTTTTGGATGTCTAGGATTTTTGGCATTCCTGCTTATTGTAAGAAGGCCTTCAGTGCCTCATTGTAATCATCTTCTTGAGAATGCGAGTAGCCGTCACATCTCTTCTCAGAGATAAGCTGCCATCATTCTAGCGAGTCTTTCACTCTGTATTTTTACAGTCTCTGTACATTTCTTTCATTATTATAAATCATGTATTATTGTATATCTGTGTTTATGGTTGCATCTTTGATACATTTATGTTATATTATTGAATATCTGCGATATCTGTGTGCATTTCTTTATTATATCTTCGATCTCATTTCATGCCAAAAATAATCCTGATCAACACAATGGATACCATTGCTTCATAAGGGGGGATTATTAATCCAAGAGGATATCAGTGGCCACCCACCTAGTCCAACTGGCTCAAAAAATTCTTTTGGAAATTTGCTATTTTTAGCATTTTTTCGGGTCCCAAACTTCTGGGGCCATTTTGAGGGCCTAAACATCCCTTTTTCATGAATTTTAACCTCAATGATAACCAATGGCTCACACTGATCCCCCAAAATGAATATACGCATTGATACCTTTCCAACGAGCTATCTTTCACCCTAAACGAATATTGTATGCAAACACTATGACCCCGTGAAGTTGATGTACCAACTTACCCCAACGGGGCCCACATGACTTTTGGCACTTCATCTCCTAGGGTTAGGTTTTTGGATGTCTAGGGTTTTGGAATTCATTTTTATTGTAAAAAGGCCTTCAGGGTCTCATTGTACTCATCTTCTTGCGAATGAGTGTAGCCGTTACACCTCTTCTCAGAGATAAGCTGGCACCATTCTAGCAAGCTTGTTTCAGTCTGCATTTTACAGTTTTCATCATATTTCTTATTTAATAAAAGTCAAGTTTTACTATATCTCTGTTATTGTTCACTATGAATCTGTGTTTATATTATAAATTTGTGGTTTCATTTCGTTTCTCTCATAAATCTGGATCAAAGTGCATTTGCATACTTTATTACATGTATTCATACATTATTATGCTAGTGTATAATGTATGATGAATTATTAGAAGGTCCTAAAAGGCCTCCCAACATCTCCCCCACACATAGATCCTTGCTCATCTGGAGCAAATGTGCATATAACTAATGGCCTATTAATCTTTAGCATTCATCTTCAATATGGTAAATTATTGTGCAGCTAGTGAGTCTCCAATGCTCAACTACCCTACCCAACAATGGATTGTTATACCATTGTTCCTTTGGAGCGGTTCTTGGCATGAACTATTCTCATGTTTCCCCTACACACACCCTACGGTGGAACACCATGCTTTGGCCAACCTACCATTTCTCTAGTTTATGGCTTCCAAGGTCACAACTCAGGAACTACTTTGCAACTTTTATACCATGGGATCAATCAATTTAGTATTTATTATGCCATCATATTGTATTTTAAGCTCTTTTGTATTTGTACTATCATGTAATGTCTCTTTCTTGAATTCATTTAGCCACTACCAAAATTCTCATTGTCAATGCTTAATCTTTTACCGGTCTACTTTTTTGCTCGTCAAACTTATACAATGAAAAAAAAATTGCATCGGGAAACGTCACATTTTTTCCTTGTTTTTCATGTTGCCTCGATTTTCGTGTCCATTGTTGGGCAGTTTTTCAGCACATGGTTTTTTGTCGATGGTTTTTTATTTATGGTTAAGGAATTATGGTTGTTGACTAATCCAGGTCATTGGGTTAGGGTTTTGGATGCCATTGGCCCCTATATGTATATTGTATTGTAAACAAGGTATCATTATGAATGAATATAGAATATGTTAGTTGTATGGGTTTGGGTTTTGAGGGGAAAATAATCTATGTATTGTTTGTATTTGCCATTGTATATTTTATGTTCTTTTACTAAAAATTTGTTTGTAGTAAATATTATACAAGGTTAAAATCTACAAAAAGGTGGGGCAATGAGAGTGTCCCTATACAAATCTTATTAAAACAAAATAAAGAACTCAAATATTATCCCTATTAAACACTAAAATTAGTTGGATATACAATATTTTGGACTTCAATATTACATTTATTTTAGTGAGGAAGTTGTCATTATTATTTATCACTTTTTTCAAAATAATAGACTTCTATGGGTGTATGATATCTTTGTAGATTTAACTTGTACAATTACTTATTGAAAATATATTATTAATAAAAATGGAAAATATATAATGACACACACATTACATAGATATTTTATCCTAGAAACCGAAACCAAGAAAACCAACAACCTGTTTAGAGCTGCACCTCTAATCTTTTTCTCATCATATATCTTCATTGTTTACAACACAATATCTATACGATCCTTCTATATCCAAAACACCTAATACATTGTCCCAAATTAGTCAACAACTCTAATTCCTTAACTAGAATTAGAAAACCATCAATGAAAACCATGTGCCAAAAAAACACTAAAAACAGACGCAAAAAACACCAAAAAATAATGGGGTGCTCCACCCGTGATCCCTCGCACGGGGGAACTCTCAACTCCCTATGACCCCCCTCATGTCTTGCACAACGCAAACACTACATTTGGTCATGCAAATAATATAACACATACCCAACGTTCTTCCACTTCTTTTCTTTGCATACAAGGGGTTGCATGATTACATAGTCAACAATCTAGGGAATCAATGCCCATTGTTTCTCTACACCAGGAGAACTTCGTGGTGCTCACGAAATTTTTCAATGAATCTACAAAATTATTCAAAGTCTCCACCTTAATCAGCGACACATTATTCTCTTCAAAAATGTCTCTCAAAAAGTGATATTGAACATCAATATTCTTTGTCTTTGAATGATATGTTGGGCTCTTCACTTGGAAGATTACACTCTAACTGTCACAATCTATTGTTACAGCTTCTTGTACCAACCCAATACCTTAACACAATCTTTGTAACCATATTTATTTCTTACTTGCATGATTGGATGCCATGTATTCAACTTATGTAGTTGAGAGTGCCACTACTGTCTGTCGTTTTCTCATTCAACTCATTGCTCCTCCAAACAGGTTAAAATAATACCTACTTGTAGATATTCTGTGATATAGATCTCCATCCCAATTTGCATAAAAAAACCCATGTATGTCCAATCTTGTTATTCCTTGGTAGACAATCCATAACTAGTAGTGTCACACAAATACCTGAAAACTCTCTTTACTATTGTCCAATTATCCTTCATTGGTTTTGACATATACCTTCTCAAAACTCTCATTGCATGTGCAATGTCTGGTATAGTACATACCATTACATGCATCAAACTATCAACTACACTAGCATATGGAACACAAGACGTGTCATCTTCCTCTTCCCATGTCTTCGGACATTGATCTGTATATAAATTTACACCTACATGAATAGGAACCCTAACAAGTTTACATTCCTGCATGTTAAAACTCAACAATATTTTCTTGACATATTTCCTCTTATTTAAATAGAGTGTCTTGTTTACCCGATCTATTTTAATTTCCATGCCCAAAATTAAATTTGCAGCACCAAGATATTTCATTTCAAATTTAGAGGAAAACTGAGTTTTCACATCCTACATAATATCTTGTTGTTTCCTATTAGAAACATATCATAAACATACAAGACCAAATAAATAATATGATCAATGATTAATTTAAAATACACATAGTGATCTATTTTCCTCCTTCTAAATCCAAGTCCCAACATATAAGTATCAATTTTTTTATACCACATTCATGGTGATTGATTTAACCCATACAAGGACTTTTTCATCTTGCATACCAACTCTTTTCCCTTCATAGTAAAGCCTTCTGACTGCTTCATGTAGATTTCTTCTTTTAGATCCCCATGTACAAATGTTTTCTTCACATCCATCTATTCTATTTCAAAATCGAAAGAAACAAGAACAAATAAAATAAATCTAATAGAAGTAAGCTTTGAAACATGAGATAAAATTTCACCAATGTCAATTCCCTCTACTTGGGAATAAACGTTTACTACTAATCAAGCTTTGTATTTCTCCACTTTATATTTTGTATTCAAATTCTTTTTAAAAACCCATTTGCCACCAATGGGATTTCTTACAGTCGACAACTCCACTAGATCCAAATCTTCATTCTTGTCCAAGGATACCATTTCTTCAACCATGGTTGTTTTGTATATTTTTCCATCCTTCGAATCCGGTGTCTCCCTAACAATTCTAGGATCATGATGAATAATAGATAAAACAAAATTTGAATGGAAATCAGGTGGAGTGTACCTTTTTGGTTTCCTTCTTTCCCAAACTGACCTTCTCAATATTGAAGCATGAGGATCTTCTTCTTCTGATTCATGTACTTTTTTAGAGTTTGATTCATTATCCTTCATCTAAAACTCTATTTTATTTGGTTCTTCCTTCCTTGGTAGGACTTCCTATTTGAAAACATCTTTGTTTTCTCTAAATACCACATCTCAGCTATACAACAAATTCTTATTTTTTGGGTTCCAAAGATTATGACATTTCATACCATCTATATACCCAATACACATACACTTTTCGACCTTTTTATCTAGCTTACTCATGTTTTCCTTTGGAACATGAACATAAGCATCACAACCAAATAACCTGATATGTGTAAGAGAAGGTTTCTTACCATTCCATACATCATGTGGAGTCTTGTTATCTATCACTAATGAGGGTGATCGATTGACTAGGTAACATGTAGTACCTACTACCCTTGCCTAGAATTCTTGTCCTAACCCGGCACCAATGAACATGTTCTTTTCTTTTTCCATCAGTGTCTTGTTCATACTTTCTACAACTCCAATCTATGGAGGTTTTTATGGAGTAGTAATTTACTTTGTTATATTGCACTTCTTATAGAATTATTCGAATTCATTTCTGCATAATTTTCCACCATAATTCGTCCTCAACACCTTAATTCTCTTTTTTGTTTGATTCTACACAAGATCCCTAAACTCTTTGAATTTGTCAAAGACTTCAGATTTCTTTGTGAGAAAATGAATCCATGTATTCCTCGAGAAGTAATCTATAAATGAGACATAGTATACAAATTCTCCTAGTGATGGAACTGACAGAGGTCCAAACACATCATCGTGCACCAACTGTAAAATTCCCTCTTCCATCATTGCACTAGAGGGGAATGTTACCTGATTCTACTTCCCATATACGCAATGTTCACATAAATCAAAATTTAGAGAGAGATTGGCTATACTTTCAACTATACCTTTATCGTGTGGTACTTGAAGGCTCTTCTCTCCAATATGCCCTAGTCTTTGATGCCACAACATAGACTTTGCTTCAAATACTGTAGGAGTTTTTTTTTCTTCATCTCCAATATCAAGAACAATAGAACTATTGCACCCATCACTAATAGTGCTTCCCTGCAGCTTATATCGAGTTCTAAGACGAAATCCCTTCAACAACACCATTTATACTTGAACCATCTTGTAGGTTCCCTTTTCAAACACTATTTTCACACCTACATCATCCATACTGCTTACATAAATTAAATTTCTCGCCAATACTAGGATGTGCAAAAAACGAGGGAGTGTTCTAATCCTTCCATCCATGAGCTTCAACTTGACTTTTCCTCAACCTAGGATTTTGGATATTGATACATCTCCTAGGAAAACATCACCTCCATCATACCTTTTACATTCACAAAACCACTCATTGTGAGGAGTCATATGAAAGGATGCACTTGGGTCGACCAACCATGCCTCAGGATCTGCATGTGCTCTTGAAAAATCGAAGTACACATCTCCTCCTTCATCTGCGAAGGTTTTTTCTTTTGTAGGAGGGGCATCATCAGATCAGTTCCCTCTCTCAACACTTTTGGATCTACATTCTTTCTTTTAGTTCCCTTCTTTTCCACATCTCCAACATACCTTTACAAATTTTGCAGGAGATTTATCTCTTCCCCTATATTTAGATCTCTCACTTGAGGACTTAGATCTATTTTTTTCCTGGGATCGTCCTCTTTGAAATAAGACATATGTGATTTGTCTTTCCATATTTTTCCACCTCATCTCCTCCAAAAACAAGGATGGGACCACATCATCTAAAGATAATGTAGTTGAATTACTACCTATGGCTGCAACTAGACTATCCCACAAGTCTAGTAAAGAGAAGAATAAATTGATACACTTATCTTCATCAAAAATCTTAATATCAACATATAATACTTAACTTACCATAGTATTAAAGGCATTCTGATATTCTGTTACTGAGTCTCCATCTTTCATCCTTAGGTTGTAGAGCTTATTTCGCGGGAACAATTTGCTTACTAAGGACTTAGACTCATATAAAGCCCCTAACCTATCCCATAATACCTTGGTTGTGGATTCCCTTGACACATTCAGTGATATTGAATCTAAGAGACGCAATTGGATTACACTCTTCGCCTTCTGATCCAACTTCATTGAGTCTTATGTTGACATTCTTGTAGGTGCAGTACTTGGATCAACATCGATCCGTTGATCTTTGTCCACCAATAAATATTCTATCGTGAGCTTCCACAACTCAAAACTCCGCCCATTAAATTTCTCGATCTATATTTTTGAATTTCTCACCATTTCTTTTCACCGTAAGAATCAATAACGTCAAGCTCCCACTGTAACAAGGTTTACCACATACTCAATCCAAACCCATGACCACAAAGACATCCCTCTGAAGTCAATAATTGCTCTAATACCAAATGTAGATTTTAACCTTGTACAATTACTTACTACAAATATATTTTTAATAAAAGAAAAAGAGATACAATGACACACACACATATCACACAGAGATTTTACCCTAGAAACCCAAACCGGAAAAACCAACAACATGTTTAGAGTTTCACCTCTAATCATTTATTCATCATATATCTTCATTGTTTACAATACAATATATATATTATCCCGCGACATCCAAAACCCCTAGTCCATTGACTTGGATTATTCAACAACCCTAATTCTTTAATCAGAAATAGAAAACCATTGATGAAAACCATGTGTCGAAAACCACTAAAACAAATGCCATAACTGACAAATAAAAAATTCGAGGGCTCCACCCCCCATGTGACCCCATGCACTATCCCTTAATAAGTACCATCATGTTCATATATATATATATATATATATATATATATATATATATATATATATAACATGTCTAGAGTTTATAATTTAGGTGGTTGACTAGCATATTTGTTATGGAGATTATTAGATGATGACATGTTTGTTATTGGTCCTATTAAAGTTGAATTAGTACAAAGTGAATTTGAAAGTTGATTTAAACCTGGAACTTGTCTTACTAAGTAAGACCATTAAATGTCAAAATATAAAAAACCAATAATCTTATAATAAAAGTATATAAAGTATAATAATATAAATAATAATAATTATATTATAATAATCAAAATATATACATAAGGTTCAAATATTTACTCAGAGTTCCAAATGTATTTATTTACTATATGCCTTATATGCCTTAACTGTAGTTAAGGCTTAACAAAATATTTAACAAAGAAAAACTCTTGGTTTTATGCATCTTCCGATTAGCTTCGTTCCAACCAAATTAGTGGCCACCTTGCTGCGGGTTGCATGTCCATGGCCAATAGCCTTAGAAACAACGGGTTGCATGTCCATGATCAATAGCCTGAGTAATGACAATATCTTTGGGAGGAAATTCATCTAATTCATGCAAAACCCTAAGAATGTCTCCAACGAGTCTATCTGCAAGAGTTTCGTTGAAGTCTTCACGTACGACAACACGAAGAAGTGTTACATGCTGAGCGTCTGGAGCCATTGTGCAAGCAGGCACAATCCACCCAAACCGCCTTAGTTGCTCCGATATCTTGTACTCATCATATTTATGCTTTTCCTTGACAGAAAATGCCACCAGGGGGACGCCTATTTCTTTCGACAAAATATTGAAGCACCCAGTTTTTAACAGGCGATCACATAAATGTTTGGCGTTCAACTGGCAGTTCTCGACAACTCTTTTGTATCCCTGCACATGTTCAAATACTATACTGTTAACAAAAGGAATCGTGAAAGAATTGATTTCAAGAATTGAAATTATGACTGAATTAAGCATTCACATCTAATTAGTCACCTCAAAACCGAGCCGAATCAACTGGTAATATTGAGCAATGACGTGACTTGCGCCTGCACCTACATTAACAGGAGAAGAAGATCGTTATAATAAAGAACATCAATATACGCTATATTTTATTCCAAAAGGTCATCATTTTTGGAAGAATTTACTTCTTAGCTCTATCCCATCGAATGCCCTTCAATCTTTTTAAGTTCTATATATGAAATATCTCGTAAATACAAAGTTATCTAGGGTTTGGTTTGGGAGAATGAAGTTTAAGTTACATTACACAAGCTTCATTTTCATTTTAAGTTAACGAGCTGCATAAACCCTAGATTAATAAATCTAGGGTTTCTGCTGAGTAATAATATTACACCCTACCTTATTACTATTTTTCAGGGCTTTTTACTGACCAGATAATATTTATTGTTGTTATTTTTTTTCCTGGATCTTTTTTTGGTTTTTTTTTTTTTGTGTCGGAAGATGGATCTTAATATAGATCCTAAATGTGTACAAACAATTTTAATATTGTGGATTATCCTAACAACTCTGAAAACAATTACCACTTAAACCTTAGAATGTTAATTTTTTTTTATAAAATTAGAGAAAAAATATTCTACTCACTAATAAACCGGCAGCAAGGAGGATGACAGTTTATGTTATTAAGCACCATGTTGTTGGAATATATAATTCCTACTTATCTAATATGATGTATTAAGAAGTAGAGTCAATCTCTACATGAGTTGTGTGATCTTATTATTAGGAGTTTTGTTAAGGAGTTGGATTTATGAGATCCTAGATTCATGTTTATGGTTGAGATATTTGCTCAATCTCTCATCCTATATTTGGAATAAATAAGTTAGATCTGATAACTATCAGATCTAACTATAAGTTAGAGTTCTATTCTACTATTGCTTAGTTCATTGCAGATTATTCTTGTTGGTGCCAAATTTTATTCTCTTATTTTCCTGTGTGAAGGTTTATTTAATTTTTTTTCAAAATTTTATATAAATGGTTGCGTATGGTAGTAATTCTTCTCAGGTTCAGGTTCCTATTCTGAGCAAGAAGTCACATGACTCTTGGTATATTCGAATGAGAACGATTTTGCGTTCTCAGGATTTGTGGACTTATGTTATTGATGGTTATGCCGAGCCAGCTGATGCTGCAGCAGAATTGGCTCTGTCTAATGTTGACCGTGTTTTGCTGAAGGAAAACATGAAGAAGGATAATAAAGCTCTTGGATTAATCCAACAAGGATTAATTGAATCCATTTTTATGAAGATTGCTAGTGCTGCATCTTCGAAGATGGCTTGGGACATTCTTAAAACATGTTATCAAGGAGTGTCCAAGGTGAAGACAGTCAAGATGCAGAATTTGAGAAGGGATTTCGAAAATCTGAAGATGAATGATAATGAAAGTGTTGATACTTTCATGAGTCAAGTAATGAGTGTTGTGAATCAACTCAAGAAGTATGGAGATGATGTTGAGAATAAAAGAGTTATTGAGAAATTGTTGAGAAGTTTACCCAAGAAGTTTGAGCCTCTTGTTGTTCCCATAGAGGAATTTAAAGATTTAAGTCTAATGCAAATTGATGAATTAACTGGTTCTCTTGTTGCTCATGAATATGGGATATCTAGATATGAAGAAGGATCAATGGAGCATGCTTTCAAATTCCAACTGCATGTTACCAAAGGTAGAGGCAGAGGAAGGTTTCATACTCGTGGAAGAGGAGGTCAATTTTCTGGTCCAAGGTGTTGATATTATGGTAGCTGCGGGAGGTATTTACCTCCACGTGTAAACCTGACAATGATAGAATAATTCAGGAAGCAAGAAGAAACCCTAATGAGTTGGCTAATAACCCTAGAAGACTTGTCAGCTCAAGAAGATAATATATATTAGGTTATTAGCCTCCAAGAGAAGAAGTCGGCCATAAATAATAATATATATTGAACAGACAGATACCCAGAATGAGAAGTCGGTGCTGGTAGTTATCCAGAATTAGTATAAATACAGGAGGCCAATTCTCATTCTGGTAGGCAGTCTCAGAATTGCAATGCCCAGTCTTGTACGCACTACAGTTGCCCAGTTTCTGTGTAGGTTTGGAGGAGAGTTGTCGTTGCAGCTGTTGCAGCTAGCAGTTATGCTTGGACTATCTATTGGCTAGGGTTTTGACTATATGATCATCTCTTTGTGATGCGCTATCCTTGGGGAAAAGTGCACTACCCTTTGTTTAGCTATCTAGCCTAGGGTTTGCTTCTGAAGTGATTCTCTGTCAAGGTTAAGGTGCTCAGAGGGTTGATTTGGCCTATGGTTGGGTGACAAGGGTATTGTCAATGGTAAAACGAGCACAATCCTTTATATTCTAACAGGTTATGGGCCCACACCTCCTTCATTCAGTCTAAATGCTAGAAGGAAACATAGCCGCTAGGATATTGAGCTCGCTGAGGAACTGTCACTAGGGTTACTAGCAGAAGCAACTTCCAAGACACTGTCACTAGGGTTACTAGCAGGAGTAGTTGCAAAAACCCTAGTCCTCTTGTTGAGGCACCTTAAGTGAAGAGATTGACCTAATCTCTAGACAGATCAGTGTGCCCTAGCCTAGCACATCTCCCAGTATTCTCAGCAAGCCAAGACATCAAGTTTGAGTTTGTGGTCAAATCTAGGGGTTGACCAAGTAAAAGAAGCCATGACTTGCTCTATGAAGTCAGAGAACAAGTTAGATGAAGCTTCTAACTTCAGAGCGTGGAAGACAAGGATTGATCTCATCCTTGCCAAGAATAAAGTGTTGGATATCGTGAAAGGAAAGATCGTGAAACCAGAGTTTGAAGAAGGGAAAGAGAAGGAACCACAAAACATTGCAGCTATGGAGATGTTCAAAGACAGTGACATCAATGCCATGAGTATCATAGTGGATTCTATCAAAGACCACTTGATATCCTACATCTCCCATATTGACTCATTGAAGAAGATGTACGATGCCCTAACAAACCTCTTCTCAGTCAGAAACATTGGACAAGTAATGAGTCTGAAGAATGAGCTCTGTGACATGAAGATGAATGATGATGACAACATAAAAACATATTTTGTGAGAATATCTCAATTAAGACATCAACTACAAGTTATTGAAGATATCATCTCAGAGAAGGAATTGGTAAACATAGTACTCAATGGTCTTCCCAAGACGTGGAATGCATTTGCTGCAAGCATGAACACAAGGAAGGAGTATCCAACATTTGCAGAACTTTGGACTTGTTGTGCTCAAGAAGAATCAAGGATCAATGCAAAAGAGAAACCCCAAAAGAAGTACGATGGTCAAGCCTTCACAGGAAGATTCAAGAATTTCAGGAACAAAAGGAAGTCTGGTTCAAGGAGGAAGCCAAATCAAGAGAAAGACATTTCAGAAATACAATGTTTCAACTGTTGAAAGTATGGTCACTACAAGAATCATTGTCCCAAGCTAAGGAAAAGGAAGGAGAAACATGAAGCATCAATTGTCGAAGAAAAGGAACCTACAAAGAAGACTAAGAAGGATGAAATAGACTTCTTCTTCTAAAGGTAACAATACTCTTCTTATTTCTTGTACATATCTTGTTTGCATCGTCTTTGTACATACCTTGTATATCTATCTCTTGGAACATAATGTGTTCTAAGAAGAACTATACCTATGGAACAACAACAAGATAAGAATGGATATCATTAGATAATACACATGCAAGGATGAAATACAAATCATGTGGAAGCTATTGCAAGATAAGCTGAATCAATCATGAAGAGACTTAGAAGAAGCAAAGACAGAAAGAAGTCAGCAATCAAGAGGGAATTGGAAAAAGACTTATGACATTTTGTAGAAGACAACAAGACAAAAGCGTGGACTCGGTTAGACAAAAGATCCAATTGTATATTGCAGAAGACAATAAGGATGCAGATGGAAGTGTGGACTCTGTTAGACTGGGGGAGCCAATTAGATGCACTCTTACATGAAGCAAGGATTAGGAGGGAGATAATCCTATGATCCATTGAAGATGATGAAGTACATATCCATGGTAGTAACCATGAAAGACAATATGTGTTCAGTTCAATCTCAGAAGAAGTCTTCTTTGAAGAGAAGCCTTAAAGTATCCCTGGTTGTCCATCCAGATCCGTGATCCTTTGATGAAAGGAAGAAGTGGAATCTCCAAGGCATGGAATCTATAAGAAACTCCATGGACCCAAGAGCTAAAGAAAAACATGAAGAAGAACATGAAGATTCCAAGAAATAAAGAGAAACCTGAACAACCAGTCATTGTATCAAGAATCACAAGATTACCAGTCTGATATGAACTCACTAAAAGAAATCAAGAAAAAGAACTAAAATTCATGATAAAGAATAGTGTATGGAAGACTTATGAATGAAAGCATTGTGAGATCTAGAACTAGAGGTACTCCAAGATGGAGGGAGAATACTATGATGATTACTTGTTCCAGTAAACCAAACTTATCTCTACATGAGTCATTATATCATCCGCAACATCCATGAGTTGGAGTTCTACATTAGATGAATGCAAAGAATGTTCTCCAGAGAAATTGAATAAAGAGTGTATGAAGAGCAACCTCAAGACTTTGAGGCATACCAAAAAGAGACCCTTGCATGAAGACAGAAGAAAACAACTTGGTGGAGAACCCCCAGTGCACAACAGAAGTGTGGTGAAGATTTTCTATAATAGAGATATTGTATCAAGATGATTACTCAATAGATCAGATCTCGTGATGACAAAAGAAGTGCCACATGGATATGTTACAGTTTTCCAACAATGATATACTCTATTGATTAGAGCTACATGAAGCCTTTAGAGAAAACTAGTGTTCCAGACCAAAGTACATTTGAAATCAAGCATTACATTATCCGTGATGAAGTCCAGAAAGGAGAAAGTGGCTCTCCAATACATATCTCCACAGATGAGCAGATAAGCAAACATTTTGGTAAAGATTATATCCAAGATGAAAGAGTTTGTGTACTCAAGTTGGAGCTCATGGAGATGAATTCCTTATTGAAAAAGGAAGAGATGACTCCCAGGTTGGGAGGGAGCACTGAAAAAATTATTGAGGACATTCATTTTCAAGATTGAAAAATAGTCCAGCTTGGACAGATTCTTTCCGGTTCGGAAACTAGATTCAAATTTCTAACGGATAGCAATTTCCCATTGTGGTTAACATGGGAAATGGTCCAGATTGTTGATGTATCATAGACAACGACTTCCCATTGTGTTTAACATGGGGAGTGGTCTAGGGCAGTCTCTCTTCTTGAGGGTTACTCAAGAAGACTAGCCTTCCTCACCGTGCCATGATTTCTCATTGTGGCTAACATGGGGAATGGTTTGTTTTGGAGGTTGATACAGGACAGTATTTTCCTCTTGTGGTTAATAGAGGAACTAGTCCGGACAGTCATTCCTCAGGGTTTATACATTCTCTCCAGGGTGCACTTTGATTAGTGTAGGAAGAATGGCCTAGGGTGGGGAATGGTCCAGGCTCAACAATCAGGAGCATACATTCCTTAGGGTTTATACATTCTCTCCAGGGTTCACTTTGATTAGTGTAGGAAGAATGGCCCAGGGTGAGGAATGGTCCATTTCTCAGAAATCATAAACAATCATTCTTCCTTGTTTGAGAAGAATAGGGCAGATAGCCCATTATTGATGTTCTATACTGAGGGCAGATATTCTTTCATATCTCACAGACTTGAGTGAAAGATTGGCCCAGATGATTCAGTTTATATCATAACATTGTTTCTGTGCAGGTTGATATCAAATGATTGTTATGAAGATTGTATGACAGTAGATGTATACTACTGTGGTGGATGTGTTCCACTGTTCATGACTATACGTTGCTGATCAAGTACTTGTTTGCTACTTGGTGTGTTAGTGTACCACTGGATTGTATTTATGTACTACTATGGATAGACACAGTTGTGTACTATTTTGTTTTGATTGCCTTAAAGACTATCAAGCAGTTTATTGGAAATAATTATCAGCAAGATGAATGATGAACAAAGATTTTCCAAACAGAAAATGGTTCAGAACATTTACTCTTCTAGATTAGAAGAATGGCTCTTGTATCACTCTGTGGAGTGAGCATCATGTCTGATTACTCAGATAGAGTATGGTTTCGAGATATGATGCAGTTGATGATGATGATGGTGCTCATGATCTAGTCTATATAACTATGTTGATTCTACTGGGTGAATGGTATGTTTTGTTCTCAAAGACCATTACCTGTAATACCTCCCTAGCTAGGAGGGAGTGTTGATATTATGGTAGCTGCGGGAGGTATTTACCTCCATGTGTAAACATGACAAGGATAGAATACTTTGGGAAGCAAGAAGAAACCCTAATGAGTTGGATAATAACCCTAGAAGACTTCTCAGCTCAAGAAAATAATCTATATTAGGTTATTAGCCTCCAAGACAAGAAGTCGGACAGAAATAATATTATATACTGAACAAACAGATACCCAGAATGAGAATTCGGCCCTGGCAGTTAGCCAGAATTAGTATAAATACAGGAGGCCAATTCTCATTCTGGCAGGCAATCTCAGAATTGTAGTGCCCAGTCTTGTGCGCACTGCAGTTACCCAGTTTCTTTGCAGGTTTGGAGGAGAGTTGTCATTGCAGGTGCTGCAGCTAGCAGTTACGCTTGGACTATCTCTTGTCTAGGGTTTGGACTATCTGATCATCTCTTTGTGATGTGCTATCCTTGGGGAAAGGTGCGCTACCCTTTGTTTGGCTATCTATCCTAGGGTTTGCTTCCGGAGTGATTCTTTGTCAAGGTTAAGGTGCTCGGAGGGTGGCTTTGGCCTATGGTTGGGTGACAAGGGTATTGCCAATGGTAAAATGAGCACAATCCTTTATATTCTAACACACGGGACAATAGATTTGAATCATAGTCTGAGAAGAAGTCCCAGCAGAATCCTCCTAATTTAAGAGGGAGTAGCAGCAAACCCTGGCAACAAGAAAATCAGAGGTATGATAAAACTAATGTACAATGTTATTGTTGTAAGAAATTTTGGAATTTTGCTAACAAATGTTGGAAGAAGCAGGTAGATGCTGGAAAGTAGTCTGAACATATCACAAATGATTCTGAGGATCATCAAAATCCTATGTTTTTGACCTGTAATGTCACTCAGGAAAGTGAAAATGATATTTGGTTTTTTGATAGTGGTTGTAGTAACCACATGACTGGTAATAAGGATTTATTTTCATTTATTGACAATAGTATCCATTCTGGAGTAAAACTGGGAAATGATTGTAAGGTTACAGTTAATGGTAAAGGTGTAGTTCCAGTTTACACTAAGGATAATCAGAAAAGAAATATTGATGATGTTTATTTCGTGCCTGGTCTAAAATGCAATCTTATTAGTGTTGGACAACTTATGGAGAAAAAGTACAGAGTGTTCTTCTAGAACAAGGTATGTACAATCTATGATAAATTTCCTAGCAAACAGTTGATTGCAAGAGTAGAGATGACCAAAAATAGAATGTTTCCACTTGTTATGAAAAATGATTTGAGTGGTTTTTTGAATGCTTATAAAGCTGGAAGTTTAGATGAATCTTGGTTATGGCATTTGAGATATGGTCATTTACATTTTGGTGGCTTAGATATGTTATAGAAGAAATAGATGGTAAAGGGGTTACCTTGTATTCAACAACTTGCAAGCTCTTGTGAGAGCTGCATACTTGGGAAGCATCACAGAGATAAATTTATTTCAGGTGTTTCCTACAGAGCAAAAGCTCCATTGGAAATTGTCCACACAGATTTATGTGGACCTATGCAAACACCTTATTTAACTGGCAGTGTTTATTTTATGACTTTCATTGATGATTTTAGTAGGAAGACTTGGTTGTATTTGTTGAAACAGAAATATGAAGCCTTTGATGTTTTTAAGAAGTTTAAGTCTATGGTTGAGAATGAGAGTGGTCAAACCATTAAAATATTAAGGTTTGACAAAGGAGGTGAATACAAACTTAATGAATTCATTGAATTTTGTGATCTTCATGGAATTAAAAGGCAGTTTACTGCTCGATATACTCCACAGCATAATGGAGTGGCTGAAAGGAAGAATCAAACCATCATGGATATGGCTCGAAGGATGTTGAAAAAGAAGCATCTTTCAAATGAATATTGGGGAGATGTGGTTCTTTTCTCTATTTTTATCTTGAATAGAAGTCCAACCAAGACCATGAGGGATCATGTACCTCAGGAAGCCTGGGATGGTAAGCCTTGCAATGTTTCTCATTTCATAATTTTTGGATGTGTTGCATTTGCGCATGTACCTGCAGAAATGAGGAGGAAGTTGGATGACAGAAGCGAGAGATGGATCTTTGTTGGATACAATGAAGAGTCTAGGGCATATAAACTCTACAATCCCATCACCCATAAATATGTAATTAGCAGAGATGTTCAATTTAATGAAGATGAATCCTGGGATGGAAGTATTGACAAATCTATTTCAAAGGGATCTGTGTTACCCTGTGAAGATGATGATGGAGCTAAGCAAGCTGAAGGAGATGTACGGATGGTTCCACATGCACATACGCCTAAAGCAAGAAGTCCAACAAGGAAAGAACTAGATTTCATCCCATCTCAATTTAGAACAGCCAAAACTAATGAGCGTGGTGAGCCATCTGGACATGGTGGACATCAATCAGATTCACAGGTAAATAGTGAATCAAATCCCACTTTAGCTTCATTAAGAAACAGATTTAAAGGACAGAAGACTAAAATCTTAAGAGAATTATATGATCAAAATGAAGAAATAGATTAGATTTCAAATTTTGCATTAATGGCATATGATCCTGTAAGTTTTGATGAAGTTGCTAAAGAGGATGTCTGGATAAAAACAATGGATGAGGAGATTGATTCCATTGAAAGAAATAAAACTTGGGATATTGTAGATTTACGTGAAGGTAAGAACAATATTGGTGTTAAGTGGGCTTATAAGACTAAGTTGAATGCAGATGGTGAAGTTGAAAAGTACAAGGAAAGACTTGTAGCTCAAGGGTTTAGTCAGCAACCCGGTATTGATTACAATGAAACATTTGCTCCTGTAGCAAGAATTGACATTGTGAGGATGGGCTTAGCTATTGCAGCTCAGAGTAGATGGATCATGCATCAGATGGATGTCAAGTCTACATTCTTGAATGGATATTTGGAAGAAGAGGTTTATGTAAGACAACCTCTGGGTTATGAGATTGATAAACACAGAGATAAAGTTTACAAGTTAAGGAAAGCCTTATATGGATTGAAGCAAGCATCCAGAGTTTGGTATAGCAGGATTGATGAATACCTGATCAGTTTTTAATTCAGCAGAAGTCCAAGTGAACCAACTCTGTATACAAAGATAAACCATAAAGGTAAATTTTTTATTGTTTGTTTGTATGTTGATGACCTGATTTTTACTGGAGATCTATCTATAGATGATTTTTAAAATGCCATGAAAATAGAGTTTGAGATGACTGATTTAGGATTGATGAAGTATTTTCTTGGAATTGAAGTGGAACAATCTGATGATGGCATTTTCATTTGTCAAACTAACTATGCAAATGAAGTATTGAAAAGGTTTAGAATGTTGAATTGTAAACCAGCTGCAACACCTATGGCAACTGGTATTAAAATTAGCAAGTATGATGAGGGATCATATGTTGATCCAAGTCTGTATAAGAGGATGGTTGGAAGCCTTATGTACTTAACAGCAACCAAACCTAATATCATATTTGTTGTAAGTTTGATTTTGAGATTCATGGAGACTCCAAAGAGTACTCATTGGCAAGTAAGAAAGAGGATCCTGGGATATGTTGCTGGAACAACTGACTTTGGTATCTGATACACATCAATTTTAAACTTTGAGCTGATCGGATATAGTGATAGTGATTTTGCAGGTTCCATTGATGACACGAAAAGCACATTTGGGCATGTGTTCAGTCTTGGATCTGAAGCAGTGGCATGGGCATCAAAGAAACAACCCATTGTGACTCTATCTTCTACTGAGACAGAGTATGTTGCAATAGCTACAGCTGCATGTCAAGCTGTGTGGATGAGAAGGGTCTTGAATGAATTGTTGCATGACCAGAATGATGCAACCCAAATTGTCCATGACAATAAATCTGCCATTGCACTGTCAAATAATCACATTTTTCACAACCAGAGTAAGCACATTGATACAAGGTATCATTTCATTCGAGAGCTGGTAACTGGTAAAGAAAATTATTTTCAGTTCTACAGATTTGAAAAGCAATTTGTAGACATATTTACGAAGCCTTTGGGAAATGAATTGTTTAAAATCCATAGAAGAAATATTGGGGTCTGCAAGTTGTAATCCATTGTTTACAGCAATTTTTTTTTACATATTTTCAGTTCGTTTTTCTCTTAAATGATTAAGAAGGAGTATGTCAGGTATTAATCATTTCACCGCTTGTATGAACGGTGCATCGGTGGTCGTCTTGACCCTTCAAGACTCAAGGATCAAGCACCATTGGTTTACTCCAATTAGTTCAAGCGATGGCCGCCTTAACCTTTGAAGGCAACAGGACACCATCACCACCATTGATTAAAAATGCCATGGCACCATTCAAGTAGGTACATAGGCAGTATGGATTCACCAACTTTTGGGCGAACTTGGATTTCATGTATAGACGTCGACTACACTTTACTCTGAAAATCATAGTTCCATTAAAGTTGTTGACAACCTTGCTTTCTACAGTAAAATGAGACATCTTGAGCTCCATATTGCTCACTATTTGAGATAGTTGGTTCATGAGAAGACTGTCTTTCTTTTCTATTGCAAAACAAATGATCAGGTATTTTATATCTTTACTAAGCCATTATCTGAAGCTAAGTTGATCAAAATCTATATAGTGTTTGGGCTTCAAGAAGTTGTAAAGATTCCTACTCACTTAATTTCACTATATAGAATATGAGAAAAGATATAGATTTTGATCAACTTAGCTTAATCTTTACCTAAGTGAGTAGGTAAAGATTCCTACTCACTTAGTTTCCTACTCACTTAATTTCACCTCTTGAATATTGAGAGTCGTGTGCTAATTGGGAGGGTTTTGGAACCTCAGGTTTTGATGGTTCATCACACTTCTCTTGGAATAGGTCGGTTGTACAATCGACAAGATATCCACATCATTTAGTTGAGTATTCGACAAGTCTGTCGGTCATAGATTCAACTAACATTTGAAGACAATCATTCGATGGATCGACCATCCAAGAAATCTATTATGAGTTGGATGCATGGTCAGTTGGTCAAGCACCCTTGTCGAGACGATTAGACAACATAGATTATATGGAGTCAACAATGACCATTCAAGGTTATATGTGGACACGATATTCCAAATTCCAAGGAAGTTGGTTAGATATTGAAGCTATAAATAACTGACCCTATGGGTGATTATTATTTGTTTTATATGAAAATTTTGAACATGGTGTTCATGTTTAATATGCATTGTGATGTTATGATCACAATGCCCTTTGCTTAAGTGTTGTAATGGTTTCTTTAGACACCACCTATTATCAGTGAAACTTATTCATCTTTGAATATTTCTATTTCTATTTATTTGTTTCATATCAGGTTACATCGAATCCCCAACAATGCATGATCAAGTGAATCAAAAATTGTAAGAAAACAACCAAATTATAAATAGAGGGTTAATGATAAAAGAAGGTACAATAAATTTGAAGAAGGATACTTAATGTTAGCACACCTATTGAAGGAAATATTCCTAAGAGGAACATATAGAACATTATAGCGGTAGAAAATTGGACCCTTTGTGTATCTAACAAAAATTTTAGACAATGCTTATGTCTTGGGATTACCTAAGGTTTTTGATGTTTCACCTACATCTAAATGTGGAAAAATTATATGCATACCTAAAGGGAAATAAATGTGAGAATGAAGGGTAAGTAGTACATTGGAAGGAGAAGATTCCAAAATGAGAAAGAGAGGACATCATAGGGATCTTATAAGAAACAATCACAAGAAGAATTATTGGGACTCATGAAAAGACTATGTATATTTTCTTTAGTGGGAAGGAAAAGACATGTAGATTCCATAAGAGGAATGGAGTCAAATCATGTTTCCATTTACTAACTTATCAATATAAACCATATACGTATGGTCCACTTTTCATTTACTAGAGAGTCTAATGCAGGTGAAACCACGAAAACATGCAATCCTACACAAAAGAAAAGTTTGCGTTCCATGTTTTAGGGATTTTTCCCATTTTGGTCAAACACATCCTCATTTAAGTTTTAGAATAATGAGATTTGGGTATCTCTCACGGAATAGTCTAATTCATCTACTAAGATCAATTTTGTCTCCTTATGTATATATGGAGATGTAGTACACATGAGTGGAAGGTTAGGTACAGATCGATCACATATTGCATGGAAGTGGGGCACTTAAGCTATACGGATAAAGATAAAAGGGAAGAATTCAAAACGAGTAGTGGTGGGATAGTTAGTAACTATCCTATGGTGTAAATCTTCATCACCCAATGGAATGTTTTGGGGTAATTCGAAAGGGAGCCCCACAATTGGCTCTTGGGTTGTTGGATTTGCACGATTATTACAATGAAGATTAAGGGGGATTTTGTGTGGAGATTTTGATGGGAGCTACCTAAGGTCCCACTTTCCAATTAAAGCACAATATATGGTGGGACCACCTCTATGGGTAGAAGATGGTTGGACCATGGAAAGGCATGAATATTTGGCTAGAATCCAAAGGTCCATGGAGAATTGAAGGAAGTATTTATAGGGTACAAACACTAAATGTTTTTGTAGGGATGTATTATATATATTTTTTCCAATTGGTTGTGGTATCTCATGGGAATGAAGGAAACCAAATAAAAGTAGGGAATACTCATAAGGAGAGAGAGGGGGACATTCATTTGGTAGAAAAAAAATTCAAGAAAAAAGGACATGAAGGAGATCTTTCTAGAGAATAAGAAAAACTCATTGAAGAAGAGTTCGACATACTTAAGTCTTGGGAAGAATATCTTATGGAATCCATTGTAATCCCAATTGAAAACAATCAAGGATATGTACTTTGTGACAAGACACTCGATCTTCACATTTTGGTACTCTTATAAAGCCCATTGAGGCTTATATGTTGTTTTTAAACCCAAGTTTAACACATGGGTTATTTGTTGTTATTCCTCCTTTGTTAATTTGTTATTTGTTTGCTTTGATTAAAATCATGTTTCCTCTGGAACCATGTATCCCATTGTTACATTAGCTACAAAAAAACCACGAAAAGATGTCAATGAATACACCAACAAGTTTCACAATTATACCATCTTTGTTGAATGTTTTTAAGCGACATCCATTATACTTGAATATTTATTAAGATTGCATTTCTCAATTAAATACAAAGTGACATTTTTTTGTTTTTCAATCTAGTGTCTATATAAACCTTGCACCAAAGTCCTTTATGCTAAGAAAGGAAAGAAAACAAGAAGAAAAAGTCCTTCCATATGACATAGGAGAATATGTGTGTAGATGGAGTGAATACTTCTAAACAATGCACTCACAATGTTGTACATTCACAATGTCAAACATTGCATCTACGAAAAAGTCCTTCCATATGACATAAGAGAATAAGTGTGTAGAGGCAATGAAGACTTCTAAATAATGCATTCACAATGTTAGACATTGCATCAACAACTCCATCCAAAGAATCGTGCGGAGACAAAAATTAATGATGGAGAAAGATGCACTAAACATTGAAAAGCATGGGAAGCAAGCCATTATGGTTCAAGAGAAGAGGATGGAAAACTAGGCAAGTTGCTTCAAAAAAAATGGTTAACATTTTGCTTAGAATAAGTTGAAAAAAATTAGCCTTCACAAAGTTATCTTTATAGGTGTAGTGGTTTTAGTGTAACCACCCTTGAAAATGTTCATTAACCATTAAAAACTTAAAAATAAAAATAAAAATTCAAATATGTTCCCGTCATTAAGATGAGAAGTCATCCCCAATGAGTGTTGAATATGTCAATTAATTTTCAGGATATTGTGGATATTGGCATATTTCATGGCTCCTAAAATTGTAGAAGTTTGTTAAACCAAATATATCAATTTGGAATGAGGGCATATTATGATGGACACTTTTGTCACTGTATGAAATTTGTTTTATATTCATGTAATCTTGTAGATGCAAAGTTTGAATGGAGGTTGGGTCGAATGGTTGTGTGTATTATTGGAAGCTTGAATTAAATTGTTGTTGTAAATTTCTCCCTTAAATGATAAGAAAATACCGACTATCATTTCTCATGTAAGTTTCCCTTACAACAAGAGTTTTACCACGTAAATCACTATGTCAATTATGTGTATATTTGTTGTGTTATTTGTCTTGTTTAATCATTTCAATTTCTCTACCTGTTCTTGTTTTTCTTCCACCACACAATAAGTGGTATCAAAGCCAAGTGTTAGAAAGTGAGTTCAAATTAGCAAGAGGAATTATTTTTTAAACTTGGACACTCCTAAAGAGTGTAGCAAGAGCATCCACACTCCCAAACTTAAGAAATTGTATTTTTCGAGTCCAAGACGCGTCCGGTGTTTGACGTGAGGAGCATCCAGAGAGAGAGACGCGTCATGAACAAGGTAAGAGGAGTTTCCCTAGCCCATAGACACCCCTTGTCGGTGGTTCGAGGAGTGTCCTAGATGCTTGGTACATTCTTGAGGGGGAGTGTCATCCAATTCACATAAGGTATGAAAGTTATGGATTTACAGGAGGTATGAAAACCTTTCGACATGAGGTATAATAACCATTGGAAAGTCGTATTCTCAACATATGTTTGATGAAGGAAAGATTTTTTATTTTTCCTTTAATTAAATGGGTGGAGGATGTTATAAAATATATTTCATGAAAGGATCGACTTTATAAGTTTCTTGATGTCCTAAAATTATTTGAGGTGGACATTCTTTAAAAGGTATTAAGGCGTATATTTTTTTTATTAAATATTTATTTTTTGGTTCAACCTTGTAATTCGATATTGTTCCTCCATATTTAAAAGGCTTAGTATTATAAGTTGTAGTATGGAGGGAAATTTGTGCAAATGGCTAAGATGTAGAGTGTAAAATTTGAGATAGAAAAATTTAATGGGAAGAACAATTTTGAATTGTGGAAGGCCAAGATGCAGGATGTGTTCGTGCAATAAGGAGTGGCGAAGGTACTACTGGGAAAGTCGAAAAAACCCAGATCTATGAAAAATGAAGAGTGGGAAGATGTTCATGTGAAAGCACTCAATGTTATTCGTTTGTGTTTGTCTGACGATGTTATGTTTAACATTGTTGTAGAGAAAACAACAACAAGCTTGTGGACAAAGTTGGAAAGCCTATACATGACAAAATCCTTGACAAATAGGATCTTTCTGAAAAGGCAACTATACATTTTGCGCATGAAAGTAGGTATGGAAATAGCTAACCACGTAAATACCTTCATTACTCTTTTATGTCAGTTGAGTAGCATGGGAGTAAAATTCAAATATGAAGATAACGAAATCACATTATTGTGCTCTATGCCGGAGTCACGGGATCATTTTTTTACCTCTGTTAGTTTTAATTCATCATAATCTATTGAGTTTGATGATATTGTTGGAGCTCTATTGTCTAAGGAAACAAGGAAAAAATCAAATCTAGAAACCTCTACATCAAAAGCGATGGTGGTCAAACGTTGATCTAAAGAAAGAGGGAAGAATCAAAGAGGTACTTCATGATCAAAGTAAAAAGGAAATAAGAGTAATCTTAAGTGCTTGTACTTTGGCAAATCTGGGAGCCTTAAGAAGGATTGTTGGAAATGATAACAGACCTCCAAAGAAGACTCTACAAAAGAAACAAAGGAATCAAATGCAACTGAAACAAGTTCATCTTCCAGTTCATGTATGACTAATGAGGTTTGTCAATTAGTATTGTTTCATGCCATAATCACCATTGGTTATTAGATTCTGGTGCATCCAATCATATGTGTCTTCACAGACATTGGTTCTTTTCTTACCAGTCTATAGATGACGAAATTGTTTATATGGGAAATGATATTTCCTATAAAATTGTTGGAATTGGTAGCATTCGAATTAAAATGTATGATGGCTCTGTAAAGACATTAACTAATGTGGGACATATACTTGAGTTGAGAAAGAACCTAATATCTTTGGGAGTCTTAGATTCTGGAGGATATAAGTGTATAGTTCAAGGTGGAGTTCTAAAGGTCTACAAAGGCATCTTATTGGTCACGAAGGCGAAGAGAATCGGGAATCTTTATCAATTTGAAGGAATAATTTTTAGATCAAGCAACAACGGTATATAAGAATGCTAGTGATTCTACTCGACTATGGCATCAATTGTTGGGTCATATGAGTGAGAATTTAGGACTCAAGGTACTTGTAGATTGTAATTTACTTCCTATTTTAAACTCTTTGAATTCATATTTCTGCAAACATTGTATTTATGGAAAACGGAGTAGGAAGAAGTTTAAAATAGGAAGGCGCACAAGTAAATCTATCCTTGATTACATCCACTCAGATGTATGGGGACCATATCCTAATGTTTTGTATGGAGGATCATCATATTTTTTCACTTTTATAGATGATTTCTCTAGGAAGGTGTGGGTCTATATGTTAGAAATAAACTATGATATCTTTACTGTTTTCAAGTATTTTATATCTTTAGTTAAAAAGAGGACAAGCAGGTCAATAAAATGTTTAAGAACATATAATGGTGGTAAATTTATGTCAATGGAATTTGAGAACTATTGCAAGGAGTCTGGGATTGATAGGCATAAAACCGCTGCCTATACTCCTTAGCAAAATGGTGTTGTTGAATTCATGAACAAGACTATTCTAAAAAGAGAAAGGAGCACTCTTAGTAATGCCAAGTTGCAACAGGAATTGTGGGAAAAAGTAGTTTCTACAGCTTGTTATCTAGTAAATCGATTTCCATCAACAACAATAGAATGTAAGATTTTAGAAGAGATATGGACAGGTCACCCTTGTGATTATTCTAATATTAAAGTTTTTGATTGTGAGGCCTATGCTCTTATTCCTAAACATCAACATTTTAAATTAGATGGATGTCAAAGCTTCAAAACATTGTTGCTTTCTCCACTACACAGGCATAATATATAGTTGCATCACATGCTTGCAGGAAGACAATTTGGTTAAAATGTTTGTTGGGTGAGTTTGGAAGGATGCATGACAAGGTAAAACTACTCTGGGATAGTCAAAGTGCTATTCACTTGGCTAAAAATCCAGCTTATCACAGTAAGACAAAACATATTCCTATTAAATACGATTTTGTAAGACAGGTTATAGATGAAGGTGGAGTGACTCTTGAAAAAGTCCATACAAAAAACAATTGTGCTGACATTTTCACAAAACCAATACTTTTAGAGAAGTTGAATTTGAATTTGTGCTTGGCTTCGAATGAATTGGACATGATATATCAAGTAAATTGTTGTCTAAGGTGGAGATTGTTGAATATGCCAACTAATTTCTAAGATATTGTGGATATTGACAGATTTCATGGCTCCTTTGTTAAACCAAATCTAACAATTTTGAATGAGGGCACATTATGATGGATAGTTTTGTAACTGTATGAAATTTGTTTTATATTCATGTAAGCCTGTAGAGGCAAAGGTTGAATGGAAGTTGGGTTAAATGGTTGTATGTATGATTGGAAGCCTTCTAGTGGTTGTTATAAACTTCTCCCTTGAATAATAATAAAATATGGATTATCTTTTCCTAGTATAGGTTTCCCTTACAAGAAAGGTTTTACCACGTATATCATTGTGTCAATTCTATGTATGTTTGTTGTGTTATTCATCTTGTTTAATCATTGCAATTGCTATAATTGTTCTTGTTTTTCTTCCGCTGCACAAGAATGAGCACGCCCATTCTATGCCTAACACTTCATCTCATGTATAGTTTATATCCGCCACGGAAACTGGAGAAGTCTGACAACATTGTAGCCATATGCACATTGAAGCTACATTGTAAATGAAGTCGGCAAAAATTCTTTTGAGGGAAACAGAATGGTAGTTTCGATTCTTGGTTGGCTTAATCTATGTGTTTTTGGTTCCTTTTAGTTTGATGGAGTAGAGGGAGGAAGAGGGGGACAAAAAGGAAGAGGAAGAGGCCGCAGTCATAGAAGCTGTAGACCAGGCATAGTACTGAAACCTCGCTTCCAGTACCAGGACGCAACAAGGATTGTAGAATCTATGAATACACTATGTACTGTCACTTTTAATGAATCGATCACGATTTTGAACTGTGCAACCGATGTTGTTGTTCGTGTTTGATTTTGATGTTCCTTATTGTTATAGCATTGCATATTTGAATAAAGAGAGTGATATGTCATGTTTCTGGGTATGTTTGTAGATCTGTTCTATTGTTCGGAATTTTACTGCTGTTACAGATTTATCGAGCATCATATTAATCTTGATTATGACTTTGGCTTTCTTTCTGCTAAAATACCTGTATCTGCAGCAAGGTTTCCCTGGAATTCTGTTTGTCAAGATATGAGCAAAGAGATCGATCAAAAAGAAATCCCTGAAAATCAGGGGCAGGTGGACTCATAGGAGAGATAGTAGCAAGGAAGTAATATTTTATATCTACCATCATTTGGGAGTGAATTCCAAATAATATTGGAGATGTTTGAAGGAGGTAGCAGCATCGGGCATTTCCTTTGCTAGAGGTAGAAGGAGACTGCCACCTCATAATAAACGGCCCTAAAAAGAGAAAGCTGGTTATTTTCAAGTTTTAATTGAAAAGCCTTTCATCTATCAAGGGTTATTATATATAATTGAAGAACAAGCTGGTTATTTTCAAGTTTTAATTGAAGAAGCCTTTCATCTATCAAGGGTTATTATATATAATTGAAGAACATGTATTTCTTTTTAAAAGGTCACATGTTCAAATCCAGAGGGGATAGGGTATGTATATCTTCGTAGATTTTATTAATCAAATCGCTGAATGAAAAAGAGTTCGTTGTTCCATAAACAAGAAGTATCATACATTTATTATTATATAGAAAGAGAAAGCTGATTATTTCCAAGCTCTAATTAAAAAAGCTTTTCATTCATCAAGATTCATATTATATATATATATATGACTGAGAGATAGATAGAT
>ML779071.1:264167-295328 GCA_009831015.1 Picea engelmannii | reverse complement strand
AGATAGTAGCAAGGAAGTAATATTTTATATCTACCATCATTTGGGAGTGAATTCCAAATAATATTGGAGATGTTTGAAGGAGGTAGCAGCATCGGGCATTTCCTTTGCTAGAGGTAGAAGGAGACTGCCACCTCATAATAAACAGCCTTAAAAAGGGAAAGCTGATTATTTTCAAGTTCTAATTGAAGAAGCCTTTCATCTATTAAGGGTCATTTTATATACAGCCTGAGTGGACCTAATGGTTAAGAACATGTGTTTCCTCATAAAAGGTCACAGGTTCAAATGAGAGAGAAAGGGAAAGCTGATTACTTCCAAGCTCTAATTGAAGAAGCTTTTCATTTATCCAGAGTCATTATATATATATATATTACTGAGATTCCAAGCTCTAATTGAAGAAGCTTTTCATTTATCAAGAGTCATTATATATATATATATATATATATTACTGAGAGATGGATAGATTGATGTGTTGAATTTTGAAGGTATATATATACTTATTGAACCTTCAAAAATCAACACATCAATCTATCTATCTCTCAGTCGACTGAGAGATAGAGAGATTGATGTGTTGAATTTTGAAAAACTTCGGGAACCACATATTCACAATTTTCAACTATGGCTGGGGTGATTATCGACACTTAGTCTGTATGTAACGCTCCATTGAAGACTTTCAGTCATGTGCTAGTTAATAATACCTTTGGGAAATTCGAACTTCTCTGGAAGATCTTGCTGACTGCGCCATAAAACCCATCCAATACCAGCATAAACAAGCCCATACTTATGCCCACTAACATTGATGCTCCGAACTAATGGTAGCCGAAAGTCCCACTCAATCTCTGGATACAGAAACGGAGCAACGAACCCACCGCTTGCAGCGTCAACATGAATTGGAGTGTCCCACCTATATATACAATTACATACACCAGCGGCCAACTCACCATCAATCTAATTAAGTTATCAATCCAGTGAATTAGCATAACTAACACAAAGGTGTATAGGTATTATTGAGCATAAATCGTCTATATCACTTACTCTGTTTGCTTGTTCTTCTCCATCAACAGATCGTTTAGGAGTTTCACATCTTCAAATTCGCCGCTATAACTAGTACCCAAAACAGCAGCCACGCCTATAGTGTTCTCGTCTACCATTTCAACTGCTTTTCTAGGATCCATTACGTAATACCCTTCTCTTAGCTTAACTCCTTTTAATTCTACCTCGAAATACCAGGCAAATTTCTCCCAGTAAACCTAATTAAAAACTTAATTCAGTAAAATCAAATCCCTAATACCAATGGTTATGTGGTGGGATAATAGGAAAAGATTTAAGCAGTAACCTGGACATTGGAACCAATGACAACATTTGGCTTGTCATAAGGCTTTCCCTGGGCTTTCCTCTTGTTCTGCCAGTTTCGTTTGAACGCAAGGCCAGCCAGCATGATAGCCTCAGAAGACCCAACCGTTCCAACGCCAATTGCCTGCTCACCTTGTCGAAGTGGGGCGTGATACATTCGAGCTATCATGTTTATGCAACGGTTCTGTTAATTAAATCAGACATGAACCAATGTGGGTATGTCATTCCTAAGTCTGGATATGAAGTGGGCATGCCATCAATCTTAAAATTGCCTCTGCATAAGTTAGTATCCATTACAGGCCATAATGCAATTATTAAATTGGAATATATGTTACCCATCTCCAATGTCAAGTTTATTTTAGCCTTAATTAACATGAAACAAACAGTGAATATTTGTTGAAACTTCTGAAAATAAGCCATATAAGAGACTTTATGTTAAGTTTATTTTAGCCCTAATTAACATGAAACAAATATAACAAACAGTGAATATTTGATGAAACTTCTGAAAATAAGCTATATAAGAGAGATTTTAATTCATGAGTTTCAACAAAAAAAGATTAATTAATTACCAAATATGATCAATAATTAATGGTGAAAACCTACATGAAATCTACACACTGAAATACTAAAGATGAAACCAATTTCCTGTCCTACTAATCTATTTAACCTTAATTAACATTTAATATGGAGTACTAATTATTAAGATATACTAATAATACAATTTCACACGTCAAAAATCAGGTTGAAATATCAAAGTGACAGGTTTTCATATGCTAATTATTAAGACAGACTAATTAAAAGATGAATACTACATACCACAAAAATTTTATTGAAATATTAAAATGGTAAGTTTTCTGATACATATTATTCAGATAGACTAGTTATACGATTTTATCTCTTGACTAGTGAATACTGTACATTCAAATCTTTTGTTAGAACATGTCAGTGTTGAGAAACCTATCATTTTAATGTTTTAAACAAAATTTGAGTATATGAAGAAATCTATTTTACTTTATGGTATGATATATTTTTTTTATTATTTCCCAATTCCACTCTCTTAATATGTATTAAGAAGATGGAGTGGGGAATAATAAAGAACAAAATTGGAATATACAAATTTTGATTTTATTTAGGATTTTATTTTAGAATATGATATGTTTTCTTTATTATTTTTCAATTCTATTCTCATAATATGTATTTATGAAAATAGGATGGAAAAATAATAGAGAAGAAAATTTGAGTATGCATAAATTTTGATTTAAATATGTATTATGAGGATGATAAATATGTATTATAAGAATAAGGGTGGGAACTAATAGAAAACCAAATTTAAATATACACAAATTTTGACTTAAAGTAATAATAATAATCTATTTTTAAGGTCACCCACAGCTATTTTATTGGTAAAGTCTACTGAAGTATACACACCCTACCCCCCGATTTTACTTTCAGATATATTAAATACAAAAAAATAAGATAATTCATGTTATCACAGGTTTTGTAAAAAAACAAAACTTCTAATCAATGCCGATCAACTATGCATTTCTTACATTTTAATTATATTAATTAGTATGTATCCAAAGAAATAAAATACAATTTACAATTTAGAAAGATGTTTTTATTATAAAATTTTAATAAATTTAAAAGCTACAATCTAGTAAAAATAAAAATAAGATGTTTTAGAAAATTGAAGGAAGGAATACTATATATACTAGTACAGCAGTTAACTAGTTGTTGGTGAACACTGAAAGGTTTAGGGTTGGTTGGTAAGATGAAACTAAGAATATGAAGAATATAAAATCATTGAAGAATATGAAACTATTGATTGTAATTATGGGGCTGTCATAGTAAACTTGGCATAAATGTAAATCTGATACTGTAAAATGATAAAAAGTTAATAATAATGTAAATTTGCAATTTCAATTAAGTTTGTTAACTAATAATATGCTAGCATCTTCAATTTCAATTGATAATCATAGATTAAAATTTATGATTAAAAGATCATTAAATATACCCATTGTCAATAGGCGTAGTAATAATCAATCTTAACTGTAATCAATCTAGATCTTTGTAAGCAAAAATTTGTACTCAGTTTTATAAATCTTAAATCTAACTGGATCTCAGAAAGTTTTTTGGTTAGCTGAAATATGAAACTTATTTGTAGATCCACAGCGTGATTTCACAAACCTGTAGCTCTGTAGTAATAGGGTACTCGTGCATAACAGCTGACATTATGAGCTTCTCGCACTCAGGTTCCATCCATGTTGTGACAAAGGAGGTCAAGTTAAGTCTGGGATTGCCATCTAGCATCAGCTCATCGCTGATGATATGGTATGCGGCCTCCCTGGGAATAAGTCTTTCTGGAAGTTCAAACCTGCAAAATCAAAGCATGCAAGCATAAAAAAAATATTATAGAAAGAACATGAAAATGTAAAAACAGAACAGAGATAAAAGCAAGAATGCTATGATAATAGATGAAGAGTACTTGGGTAGAGAGTCTGGAACAAAGCGAGAGGAGAACATAGAATGAATCGAGCTGTCTAAGTCCCGGGTAGCTTGGCTCAGAGCCATTTGTCAAATCGAATTTAATGTATACCCAGCATTGGACGATGAACGACTTATGTAAGCAGAAGAGCTTTTATAGTGTGGAATAATCGTGCACGCTTGCTTTACATTGTTTGAAAGCATCAATCCATCTCTATATTCTTCGTTTTATCAATGTGCTTATTCTGCCCTTGAAAGGTGATTCTCTGGGCATCTTCCTACTCTTGCTATTGTCTCAAAAATTGAAACCGTGGTTAAAGAAAAAGCTCCCCTGGAATTTCGTGAACATAGGCAGGGGATTCCGCACAGATCATTTTCCATACAAAAGAGAAAAAAAGAGAGAATTTCCACCCTATCTGATATGATATGAAAACGTGAGGTGAGATCCAAGTTAATTAATGGTATATATATTAAAATAGACATTTTAGTTTTCAAGTTAATTAATTTTTTATGAAATGTTTTTTAGTTGGAATCTCGCCACATAAATTTATATGAAATCACTAATTTTGTTGTTTAAAATTCATTTTCTGAATGTAGAAAAACTCTTGATACATTCCGATTATACATAAATATTCACTCAAATATTTGGATCAAACAATTTCTCCCCATTTTTAACAAGATTTTCCTAAAAAAATTTAGACTACAGCTATTAAAATATACACCACTTAATATAATATAGATTTTAATATATACAATATTTATTAATATATTATTTCATATTTATTAAATGCAAAAATAATATTTTATTATTTCTAATCAAAAATTCTAAATCAATATATATTTAAAAATAAATTAATTAAGATTATATATATTTAAATATAAATTATTTAATATTTTGTACCATTTTAATATGATGGTGGTGGTGATTAATCATTAAGATTAAATTTAGTTTATTGAACTATGAAATTTTGAAAAGCATTTCCAAATCACAATAATTTGGATAAATTAAAAGGTTGAAAAGGTCTTTACGGTAAGAAATATTCTGAAATTAGATGACAAATTAGTTATACCCATCACATTTTAGGAATATGAGTTTATTGAGGTTTGATTTTTCTTTTTACTTTACTAAAAATAGAGATATACTTTTGATTTTCTAACTTAGGGTTGATGGTCTCCTTTTAATATCTTAATTTTCTTTTATTTTCTAATTCTTTATCACACCACAATTTATGTTCAAAATTAGATGTAATAATATTTTTAAGATTATGGTTATTCTACAAAGTAATCTCTTCCTTTGTTCTCCAATGATATACAACACTTGTATCTTTAGGTCATTCATGTTTGAGCTACAAGATGGAGTTTGACCAAATGTGAGGAAGTAGCTTTCCTTTCATGTTGTTTATTATGTTCTTCTACATTAGGTATATAATCATAGTTGTGCATCTAGTCTTCCATTTTGTTTATCTTGTTCTTTTACATTAGGTATGTAGTCATAGACATGCTGTCAATGGGGGAAAGACTTTTTCTTATGAGGAGGATTGGATAGGGTGTATTGCCTTTTATTTTGAGATTATGTGTTATAAAATGCACTTGGATTTGCTCTTTCTTTCTCCACAATTCTATAGAGATGCTACATCCCCAAACTTCAAAACCATATAAAATAATAGGAGTGATGGGAGTCTCAAACATGAGTTTCTTTTTATCCCTCTCAATGGCGGAAATACTAGCTTTTATGAGGAGGATTGGATAGGGTGTATTTTCTTTAATTTTGAGATCATAAGTTATAAAATGCTTTTGAATTTGTCCTTTCTTTCTCCACGAATCTATAAAAATGTTATATCCTCGAAACTTCACAATCATATAAGATAATAATGACCCTTCATTTATCCTTTTATTAATGTTATAATTCTAGTTAATTTTGTAATAAAATTATCCATTCTAAAATATTAATATGAAGTCACTTATTTCATGTTATTACATTATCATACACAAAATTAATGTAAATAACATTTTTAAATTTAGTTATGATAACCTTCATTTTGTAGCCATACCCATATTAAAGTTTAATTGCAAAGATCATAAAAACTCATAACCATAAAACAATATCATCAACATAAAAAAAATACTACTAAATACATTTTTATAATTATTCTATATTCTAAATACAATATTTTATTATTTATAATAATAAAGTTTTAGGAGCCCAATGTTAAAAGTAATTAATTTTATTATACTTATTTAATATATTATATATACACAACATTTAGTAACCTCCTACCAAATACATCATGTTTGTCTTACATTAGAGGTACAATGTCTTACTATTAATAAATGGTAAAGATTTATGACCCGAGCGTGATTAAGTAGTTAATTTTACCGTGCTTATAATGCTAGTCATGTAGGGACGGACGATCACGTATAGATGTGTATATGTCATGCTGTTTGAACGTAAAAATTTCACCGTTTATGGAAAATACATAGTAAAAAAAATGACCATATATTCGGAATATTATTGATACATTAATGGAACATACATAGGAAAAAAAATGACCATATATTCGGAATATTATTGATACATTTAGGGAACATACATAGGAAAAAAAAGGACCATATTCGGAATAATATCGATACATTATTAAAGTATCGCTCCAATCAATCTTTATCAAACTTACCTTTTGAGATGACATTTGAAGTGCAACACTTTAATAATGAGATAGGAATTTGAAGAAAACTCTTTAATAATGACATAGGAATAATAAATTTTATTAAAGTTACCTTTTGAAATGACAATGAGAATTTAATAATGACCAGGAATAATACTTTTTATTAAAGTTACCTTTTGAAATGACTTGAACTACAATGAGCCGCCTCCAATGTGTGGTCGCATCGTGGAAGGTCCCTATGAGGGCCTCAAGTTATTCTTGTACACAACACTAAAAGAAGGAATGTGCCATGTCTGAAAGAGATTAACCTTGTAATTGAAGAAGGGTAAGAACCTTACACCCAAAAAGCTTGCCTATCCTTAACAATTTCCCAATACAACCATATTCTACCATCTTCATTGAGGAATGAACCCAAACAATTTCATGTAACCAAAAAGAGTTTGGAGATAGATTTTTACAAAGGCTAGAATGCCCAAAGAGTTGAGATAAAAGGACCCATTATTTAAAGAAAGAGCCGAGGAAACCTCTATTAATGTCACCAATTTTTGGGATAAACCTTCTTTACTTTGGATGGAGTTCCAAGCTATTCCAAAAGAAGGCCCTTTTCCTTTTTAGAGGTTCTTTTCCTTTTTTGATGAGGTACAATATGTTTTAGGAGAGTGAAATATAGAGTTAAAATCATGCATTTTTAGATGAGAAAAAAAATGTTTTTAGGAGAATGAAAGATGGAGTTAAAATCATGCATGTGGTAGCATGTCAAGTTAAGGTGGCAAGTGGGGCATGAATTCCCCCTCCTTTTAGCAATCAAGATGTGAAAGGGTTGGTGGATTGATTTGTCACCCGCAAGTCAAGGAGAAGGTCTCTCATAAACATGATAGTCATTAAATTGAATTGCATTATGGAATATAATCTATACACATAGAGGTCACCTCACTACCCTTCACCTTCAACATTTTCTCTTCCAATGAATCCCTTACATTGGGAATCTCATCTTCCTCTGAATTGTTATTTCTAACAAAATGGATGGAGGGGTGGATTCAAATTGTTTTGCAAGAGTTTTAATTTGATTGATGATTTTGCAAGATTTGGAGAAGATGTTTCACCTTTGCTTCAAAGTACATTGATGATTAGGGAGGAATCACCCATGACTTAGATTTGTGAAGTAATTTTTGTGGTGATATTTAATCTGTATTATTTTTCTTGAGCTTGTACTTCATTATTTGTGTCTACTCCAATTCCCCACATGAATTAAAATTATTTTGTTCTTTTTGGATAAAAAGTAACCACCCCTACACTTGTTTCCCCTATAATTAGTGAAGATCATTAATGTGACAAACTACCCCTCATTTTAAGGAGAATTGTGAGAAAGAGAATTTAATAAAAAAAAAAGGAAAACACCTTAGTCTCCATGTACAAAAGAGTGTGTAGTGATATCTATAGAACAAAGTGTACCATGATTGCCAAAGAAATAAATCAGAAAATCCTATGTTGAGGATTGTTTTGAGGAGACCATGGGTTTGAATTTGTATTTATGGTCAAAGTTAAATGTCTTATCACTCATTAAGATTTCACACATGAATGAGAAGATCTTCCTTAAGTGTAATTAGTAAGATGTTTCAGCCAAATTTAATACATCTATAGCTCAATGACAACCTATGAAAGAGCCTACATAGATAATGACAAAGTTTATACCACATTTGTACTTCTTTTCCGATCAAATTGAAATTCATTCAAACTAAAATTAAAATATTTACAATACACCAATATTTATTTAACTAAAATTGAAATGTTTACAGTACAACAATATTTATTTAAGTTGCATGTGCATAGGAATGGAATTAGTAGCTCACTAGAATCATGTAATAGAAATATGGGAGAACCTATGTTTTCTCCATGTGCATTGTCTTACTAAGAATTTGAATCCTAGAAACATGTAATAGAAATATGGGAGAACCTATTATTTCTTCATGTGCATTGTCTTACTAAGAATAAATGAATCCTACAAACAATTGATTGGGATTTTTACAATGGCAACTAAGTGGTAACCCAAAAACTTGTTTATAAGTTGCATTCGGGAAAGAAATCCTTATTGTCTATTTGATTATCTTTCTCTTTGGTCAAATTCCTCTAAGTATTTGAGAGTAATTTTTTTAAGACAACAAAGCTAGGAGCTAAGAATAGAAATCGATGAGTACTATGTTATTCTCTCATTGTTTACATTTGTATCTAGTTCATTGTTAATGAATTTTGTTCCTACTTCCTTGCTTTTTATAATGGGTCTAGGTTTCTTTTAGGATGCCTTTCTCGACATAGAATATGGGTGTATGTTCTATTTATTATGCCAGTACTAAGCATGCAATTGATCAGGTTATGTTAGTGTATACCATCAACATGGAGGATCATTAACATGAAGGTTTATTTATTAGCATTGTCAAGTTTAGAAATTTATTTATTCTATTTATACTATCTTTTGGATTTTATCTTCATTAACTTCAATGAATATCACATGAACTGGTGGTTTTCATTTAGGGTTGGCGATTACATATTTGACATGGGTTCTAATCCTGCTACTATTGTAACCTTTGATTAAGAGTTCCTCCTTTTATTTTAAGTATAATTGTGTGACTATATATATATATATATATATTACACACGAAGTTACAATTTAAATGGTTTTCATTATTAGTCCCTATCTAAGAAGGGACTTTACATTTTTTTTCCTTATCTTCATAGTCAATGTTTATTTGAATTATGAGTTGGTTGTGTTACATTCAAGGTTTCTTCATATGGTGATTTGTATTGTTTATTCAAATGATGTAACAACACGAGTATTGATGTTTTCCCTTTATAGTTATATAAGTTAGGTTTATTGATCCAAGTGGATATCAATGGCCACCCACCTATTCCACTGGCTCAAAGAACTCTTTTGATTTTGGCAGTTTGTTTCCTAGTTTTTCAGGTCCTAAACTTCCATGGTCGTTTTGAGGCCCTAAACAACTTTTTTTTTATACAACATAATCACACCGTGGACTTTGGTCATATTATAATGAAAATATGTGTATTCCTCGGATAGTTCTTTCCAACGAGCTATCATGCACCTAAAATAGAGATCGTAGGCAAAAGTTACGACCCAGGGAAGTTGATATACCAGCTTACCCCATCGGGGCCCACATGAATTTTGGCGCTTCATCTCCTAGGGTTAGGTTTTTGGATGTTTAGAGTTTTCTCATTTATGCTTTATGTTAAAATTTCCTTTGAATCCTCATTGTATCCATCTTCTTCCGAATGAGCGTAGCCATCACATCTCTTCTCAGAGATAATCTGCCACCATTCGAGCAAGTTCGTTTCAGTCTACATTTTTACAGTTTCAACTCATTCGCTTTATTAATAGAAGTGAAGTTTTACTATATATATGTGTATTTATTTTATATACATTTGTATTCCATTTCGTTCCATTTATAAATCTGGATCATTTACTTTACAATTTTTTTTCGTGATTATTCTTGGTTGCATGCTTCCACACCTTTTTTTGCACACTTTTAGAATTTTGTCTTGTATACTTATGATCCAGATTTATGATGGAATGAAATGAAACAAATAAATAAGGAAAAAACATAGCGATACAACAATACTCAATTTCTATTAAAAATGGAAATATGTAGAGATTGTAAAAGAAAATACAAAGTGAAATAAACTAACTAGAATGGTGGTAGATTATATTTGAGAAGAGATGTGACAGTTACACACATTGAAAAGAAGATGATTACAATGAGGCACCCAAGGCCTTTTTATACAAAACCCTAACTCCGAAAGATGAAACACCAAAAGGTTTATGGGCCCCGATAGGGGTATTTGATACATCAACTTCTCTAGGGCATAACTGTTTCATGCAATCTATGTTTGGAACAATTAATAACTCATCAGAAAGGTCTAGATGAGGAGTACACATTCCAAATGGCTAGGTGCTGACACGTAAAAAAAAACGTCGTTTAGGGCCTCAAAATGGTCTCGAAATTTTGGGACCGTAAAAAATGTAGAAAAACTACAAAAATGGAAATTGTATGTTGATTCAGTGGAATAGAAGGGTGGACACTAATTTCTACCTAGATCATTCCTCCCCCTTGAGGAAGAAATGGTCTCCATTACGTTGAGTGCCCCCATCCAATGGGAAACTTCTGTTGAACTTGATGCTTGGTGGGCCACTTGATTTGGGGCAGTAGCTTCCCTACTTTGATAACCCAATAGAGTTGGATATTTTATTGGTGAGTTCCCTTAACCTATGTATCCATGATCCGATCAATGGTTTCTTGTTCCATGCAGTCATGGTTGATCTATGTAGTTTTCCACTGCTCGACCACCTCCGATGTGTCCAGTGCTGGTGGAAAATATGGTTGAAGGAGGTCCACATTGAATACTAGGTGTAATCCAGGGAAGGGGGAGTACTTAACTCAAAATCATTGTTTCCCACAACTTTGGTGATTGTGTAAGGTCCATAGTGAAGTGGCCACAACTTCTGGTGGGGTTCAGTAAGGTACTCTTTCTGCAAATTCAACCAAACCTTGTCACCTACTCGAAGCTTGTGGGGAGCCTAGTGTTGATCATGGTGTAGCTTGTACTTAGAATTGGATTTCTGTAAAATATCATGGACTTGTTGGTGGATGTGTTGAATCCATTCAATGAATTTGGTGGCATTGTTGGCCTTAGATTGAGCATGGGAATATTTTTCTTGTGTGGATGCAAGGGGTAGTGCTACATCAATGGGGACCAATAGTTGAAAACCTAGGCCCACTTGAAAATGGTTGTGGTCGGTCGAGCTATGGAGTGCTCTGTTGTGGTTGTGTTGGACATAATGAAGGATCTCATCCCATGTGCATGGATGTTTGGATTTGTTACATGCGTAAGATATGCACGTTCAACATATTGACAACCTCTATCTTTCCCTCAGTCTGAGTATAGAAGGAAGTGTATTTGGTCAACTTGGTTTCTGACAAAGACCATAGGCTCGACCAGAATGTGCTCAAGAATATATTGTCTCGATTTGATATGATGATATGTGGTAGTCCAAAGTGTATCCATACACACTCAAAGAAGAGCTTGGCAGTCACCTTGGTTATGATACTCTTCTTATAGGTGGTGAGAATTTCCATATTAGAAAATCTATCAACAACCACGAATACACAGTCATTGTCATGCTTAGTGGAGGGGAGACCTAACATGTAGTCCATTGAGATCGATTCTCAGGGCCGGTCAGGAGTAGGAAGAGGGGTGTATAGTCCCTTTTTTTTAATGGTTGGATTGGAAATGGAATAGGAAGTGAGGGATTTGATATACATACTAACACCATGTTGAAGCTTCAGCCAATAGAAATACTTATGTAGTATTTCCATTGTCTTCTCCACAACAAAGGGTCTCGCCACCTAACTATAATGAGATTCTGAAATCAGATTCGCATGCTCGTTTGAAGGAATGTAGAGATGACCCAAATGGAATAGCATTCCATCCTAAAGATGTAAGTAAACAATGGTTGTTCCTCTTCCCAACATCTTGTAGGTCATAGCGAATTCAAGATCACTATCATAGAGTTAGGACCACCTAGAGGTCTCATGCCCGCAAGAGTCGAGCATCGTTGTTAGTGCTCCAACTGGAGGTCAAATAAGGCATTCAATGACATGATTGGTTCTCCCTTTCTTATACTTAATTTTGAGTTGAAAATGTTAAAATTATGTGGACCAGTTTTGATGGTTGTCATTCTACAATTTTCCTTGTGTCTACATGAAATGCAAATCCCTTTGATCTGTAGGGATGATTGTCTCCTTCTTTAGAATGTAATGATTCCATTAGTGGGAGGCTTGTACAATGGAATAAATTTATTTGTCATAGGTGGGGTACTTACAGACAAAAACTAAGAGTGTCCCACTATGATAGGCCACTCGATGACCGTGTTGAGTGAGAATGACACCAACACCATAATCAGAAGCATCGGTCTCAATCTCAAATGGTTGTTGCATATCAAGTAAGGTGAGCACCAGGGATGATCATAAGTGATGTTTCAAATCATCAAACTCTTTATGATATGACCAAATTTGTCTTTGCAACCATGTTTGATCACTTGGTTGAGATCCCATGCAATATGGGAGAACCCCAATACAAAACTGCAATAAAACTTGGGGATTCCTAAGAAGATTTGAATATTAGTGAGTGTTGTTGGGGTTGGCTAGTCATGAATGACTTCGATCTTGGATATATCTACATCCACACTACGATCATTCACAATGTATCCTACGTATTGGACCTTGTTCATGCCAACAGAGCTATTATCTAAGTTAGCATATAACTTGTGTTGTTACAAAGTGTGGAGAACCTATTCAATGTGTTAGTTCTTCCCAAATCTTGTTGAATACAAGGATGTCATCCAAATATACAACCATAAAGGAATTTGTGAAGGGCCACAAGATGTCTTCCATCAAACTCATGAAGGTGGTTGGGGCATTCGTCAAGTCAAAGGGCATGACCAACCACTCGAAACAACATTTTTTAGAAATGAAGTAGTCTTCCATACATCAATCTATTCTATTGGGACCTAGTGGTAGCCGAAATTCAGATCTATATTACTAAAATACTTATCCCCTTTGAGTTGGTTAATAAGGTCATTAATTTTGGGAATTGGGTACCAATTCTTGACTGTGATTTTTCTCAGATCTCTGTAATCAATACAAAGTCACCAGGTCCCTTATTTATTCTATACAAGAAGGATTGGGCTTTCACAGGGTGAGGATCTTGGTTGAAGGTGCCATTTTTGGAGAAACTCTTGGATCTAGTGCTTGATTTCCTCATTTTATAGTAGAGAGTACCAATACACCAACCCATTAGGAAAAGGAGTTCCGTGAGTTAGCTCAATTGAATTCTTTACTTGATAGTGAAAAGTCACCTCGATAGGTGAGGTAAAGATGTCTTGATATTCTTTCACGACCTTGTCCACTTGTTTCTGCTATGTAGAGGATCCCTTTGCAAAGGTCATGGATGTGGCCATGACCTTCCATTCACTCTGAGAGTGGATCATGAAGAGGAAAAATGTCCCTGTCTAGGAGATGACCTTCTTGCACTTCTTCACTGAGACCAAAGAAATTGCAGTAGGTGGAGCTACCTCTGAGATCTTATACAATTATCTACTCATAGTAACAATGACACTATAAGGTCTAGACTCATATAAAACATAATTTTTTCACATATATGGTTGGCCTAAAATAACACTGCAAACTTCAAATGGGAAAACATCACACAATACCTTTTGTTGGATAATGAAGAGATCTCATCCTTGGCTGAGCCACCCTATGTTGTATGGTTGTGGAAGTGGTTTTGTCAACAAATCCAACCACTTCATGACCTCTACTGAGATGAGGTTCTTTTGGATTTCTCTATCAACAATGAAATGTAGTGGAGAACCCTTCACCCACATCTGCGAGTGAAAAAAGTGCTCACCTTCCTCTGACTCTTATGGTTTTTTTGGCTAGATCTTAGTGGTAGTGACTGTGGCAATGGGTTATACATCAATGATCAGATTTTCCTTGTCTATTTCAGAATCAAAGTTGGATCTTGAATATGAATTTAAGGATTTCAACTCAGCCAACAATAACTACTTCAAGTGACATTCATCGATGTTGTGCCAGGAGATTTTATGGAATTCCATAACTTCCCAGTGTCTTTCTTCATCTTCCCATTACCCTTCTTTGTTTGAGACTTAGACTAGTTTCCTATGGTTTTCAGTCCTTTGTTTGTCCCTTTTTCTATGTGTTGGGGCTACATTTTCTCAGCTTCTGCTATGATAGGTTTGTAGATCCAAAATATTTCTTATTGCTCTCCTTAAACTTTATTTCAATTTTGACAGAATATCAAAATGCATCTCCTAATGATGAGATGTCTAGAAACTCCATTTATATTTGGATGTACCTATGTAGGGACCCACAGTATTTTAGAACTAGATGTTGCTTGGAATATTTGATAAACAACTTGGTGCGCAAGGTGTGTAAGGTATTTGTGAACTCTGACATTGTTTATCCCTCTACTAACAGAGTGTGGTCCATCTCATGTGTTGGTCATCGTAGTTTCCAACAGGGTAATATTGTTCCTTGATGCAATCCATAAAAGAGTCCAAAGTGGTCTCGGCCCCAAATATTCTTGACTCTTCTATAGATTTTTTATCACAGTAAGTCTCCCACCAACATTTGACATGGGGGACCTCCATAAGAAGCACAAAGGTTATCTTATCCCAATTGAAAAAATTATGGACAAAGAAATAACCTTGTAGTAGATTTAACCATTTTTCTAAAGCATATGCATCTATCTCACCTTCAAATCTGGGAATATCAAAATTAGCATGTACCTGGAAGAGGTTGGCACCTTGATACAGGAGCATCATTAGTGAGAATGTGTGGCAGGACAAATGAGCACCTTGGAATCATTTCAGAATCTTAAATGTTGGCATTTACTATGAATCTTTTGGAGTTGATTGAAAAACGGAAGAAGATCAAACGCTTGGAAGTTGAATGATCACGAATGATCTAGGAGTTTTCACTCCTAGTCTTGAATGTAACTGAACTAAGGTAGTAGTTAGGTTTTGTTTTCAAGTAGTCGAGGGGGGGAACCTAAGAATCCTCTGAGATAAATAGAGGTTTTATACGCCCAATGAGGCCACTGCTAGTTAGTAGGAAAATTCTAAATTTTTAGTTGTTGTTTGATCATATTTGTAGCCATTTTTACTTTTGGAATGAATATAACAAAGGAAAATTGATTCAAATGCATGGTGTCGCTAATGTTTACAATTCCTTGTTATTTTGTTTCATGAATGAATGAGTTTTGTTGTTGGGTATATGAAATTGTGAAATGTTTGTATAAGGTTCAATCGTTTTCTCTTCGCCGAGTCCCTGCAAGGTGTGCACACAGTCTGCAAGGAGTGCGTTGACAGAGTATGTTTCAACTCAGAATCTCAAAAGAGATAACGTGAAACTTTCCCTTTGCAAGGAGTGCAAAGTGACTGCTGCAAGGCGTGCACAGTCGTCCGCAAGAACCTAACTCTTGCATAAGAATATGTTACAAGGAGTGCACATACCTGTAATTCGACTAAGTGTCGAAGTAAATATTCAAAGAGTTAAAGGGGAAGAAGGAGGGAGAAATCTCAAGAGAGATAGTGAGAGGAATATTCAAAGGAAGGAAAGCTCTGAAGGTTTCATGACTCACCGACCAAGATCTATCCAGGAGGGAGCGGGATCATTCAAGACCGTTGGATCTGGGTAAAGCACATGAGCGTTAAGTCTTTGCGTGCACATAGAAGAGAGGATTCACCGAAGTCCCAAAGAGGCCAAGGACAATCCATTTTCAAGGGGGACAGGTGGAAGCAAATCCGAGAGTTCGAGGAATTGGACTTCGAAAGATTTGCAAGGAGTTGAGGGAAAACTCACAAATCCAAAATCATAAGGAAATCTTGGCCATCCATTGAGGCATGACACATAGAAATATATTAGTGCTTCACTGATTCGCAAATCAAGAAAACCAGAGGTATGAGTTGCGGGAACTCGCGAAGTCTGAAGTCGCAAGGTCATCATAGTCGTTGGTTGGAAGGAGAGTGTGGACCGTAGATTTGGTCTCAGAGAATTCATCGATTTGGGAATCAGCGAAAGAGAGTAAGCAGCTTGCAAAATCTCTAAAGCACAGAGTCACAAAGGGATTTGGCCCACGGTCGCATCCCAGGGTCATGTGGAAGGAAGGGGCTTAGTCATAAGAGCTAGTGCCCATTGGTGGTGAAATTTGACCATCTCTAAGGGAAGATCCCACGGGTCTCATACGACTTGTGCCATGGGTAAAAGGGCATGTGTACATGGATTTGGGGCCTAGCAGAGACCCAAAGAGTCAATATGACTCAGTATCTTAATGGATCCTTGACCGGGAGTTCAACAACACTTATGAGAGGAGGGATCCTGCATCAAGTACTCCCCTGGAAAAAAAATTATGGACTCCTGTCCATGAGCTCCTGCACCTACTTTCCATGTTTCTGGATATTAGCTTCATTTTATAAACTGGAAACTTCTATTGGTTTTCCCTTCCACTTGATCAAATATTCAAAATAGGTCTTCCTCCTGGTCTTTTCTTCCAATCCTCTGATCAACGATCTTCTCCATCTGTGGTTTTTTTTCTATAGGCATTTGTTTCTCCCACTGAATCTTCTCCTAATATTCTGATCCCTCTTTGTCATATTCCTTGTAAGGGTACATGTCTGAAATGTTAAATATGGGTGATATGCCCACATCATCTGGCAGCTCAATCTCATAGGCGTTTGCATCAAACTTCTTTAAGATCTTACATGGCCCTATATTCTTCATCTTTAACTTGTTATATGTTCCCCTAGAGAACATTTCTTTCTTGAGATGTGCCAAAACCTGATCTCCTACTTGAAATTAAAGTGCCCAGCGATGTTGATAAAATCTGTGCTTGTACTCTTGGATATAGCTATGAAACTGTCCTTTGATCTGACTATGGAGCTTTTTCATTTCTGCAGCAAAATCTTCTGCTCCAACACTTCTGATCTCACTTTGTTCCAAGTCTCTCAACTCAGATACTTCCCTTGGTTGCATTCCATACAATATTTGGAATGGGCTCTTTCCATTGCTCCTGTTTGGTGAGTCATTGTATGCAAATTATGTTTGTGGTGGAATCTGATCCCACTGATTATGATGCTCAGTGACTAGACTCCTCAATACGTTTCCCAAACTTTTGTTTACCACCTCAGTCTGTCCATATTCTTCAGGGTGATAAGATGAGCTAAAGGACAAATTTGTCCCCAAATTATTCCACAATGTTCTCCAGAAATGACCAACAAATTTAGTTTCTATGTCTGAGACAATGCTCCTAGGTAGTCCATGAAGTCTCACAACCTCCTTGGAAAACAAATTTGCAACATGTGTTGCATCACTAGTCTTCTAGCATGGGATAAAGTGTGCCATATTTGAAAATCTATCCACCACCACAAATATGGAATCACATCCTCTTTGCATTCTTGGTAGTCCCAACACAAAATCCATGCTTATTGCATCCCAAGGCCTCTCTGGTATTGGCAATGGTTGATACAATCTAGTGTTCTATCTTTTACCCTTTCCATGCTGGTAGATTCTACATCTGTTCACAGATTTTATCACTTATGTTCTCATACCTGGCCAATAGTATGAACTGCTCAACTGTGCAAATGTTTTATCATGGCCGAAATGTCCAACCAATCCTCCACTATGATTTTCCTTCAAGAGGTTATCCTTCATTGAGAATTTTGGTATGCACAACTTATTTCCCTTGAACAACAATCCCTCTTGAATCATATACTCTTTCCACTAGCTCATGTCTCTCAGCACAACATTTTCACATGCTTTGTATGCTTCCTTGAAATCTGGATCATCACAATACATATCCTTCAGGTGTTCAAACCCCAAGGTATTCACCTGAAACTCCTACAGAATCAAACATGTCCTTCTTAATGCATGAGAAACTTTGTTAGCATTCCCACCAATATGTTTTATGAAAAAAGTAAAATTCTGCATAAAGTCAATCCACTTTGCATGCCTCTAATTCAATTTTTCCCGACTGGTTATGAATTGTAAATCTTGGTTGTCGCTATACAAGAAAAATTCTTGTGGAACAAGGTGGTGCCTCCATTTATTCAGGGCTTGAATTGTGGCATAAAACTCCTTATCATATGTGGAGTATTTTATCTTAGTCTCATTCAACTTCTCATTGAAATAGGCAACAGGCCTATTATCCTGGCTCAAAACTGATCCAATTGCAACTCCACTTGCATGACATCTCACTTGAAACGTCTTTCCAAAATTTGGTAAGAACAAAATTGGTCGTTCTGTTATTTTCTCCTTCAGTATATTGAATCTCCTCTCGTCCTCCTCTGTCCATTTAAAATATTTGTGCCTCTTCTTCACTGTATCCATCATAGATGCACAAATCCCACTGAAATATATGATGAACTTCCTATAGAAACTTGTTAATCCATGGAAGCTTCTTACCTCAAACATACTCCTTGGTGATGGCCATTCTTTGATTTCTTTCACCTTCTCTGGATCCATCTTCAGTTCATTTGAAGAGATCAAAAAACCCAATTAAATGAGCTATGTCTTCATAAAACATGACTTCTTCAGGTTTATCAACAACTTCTCCTTCTATAGTCTCCTCATCACTAGCGTCAGGTGTCTCGAATGCTCCTCTTTAGTCCTACTAAAGACCAGTATATCATCCATATATACAACCATGAACCTTCCAATGAAATATTTCAGTATTTCATTCATCAACCTCATAAAAGTACTCGAGGCATTTGTTAAGACAAATGGCATAACAAGCCACTCATACAAGCCTTCATTTGTCTTAAAGGTTGTCTTCCACTCATCACCTTCTCTCATTCTTATCTAGTGATATCCACTTTTCAAATATATCTTAGAAAATAAATTTGCTCCACTTAAACAACCCATTAAATCATCCATTATTGGTAAAGGGAATCTATACCTGATGGTGATCTTGTTAATGGTTCTTGAGTTTATACACATTTTCCATTCTCCATCCTTTATTGGACTCAACATAGTTGGCATTGTGCATGGACTCAATCTCTCTCTGACCAAACCCTTGTCTAATAATTCATGGACTTGGTTCTTTACCTCCTCATTCTCTCAAGGTGTCATTTTGTATGCTACTTTTTTTTCCAAACTTGCTCATGGTATCAAATCAATATGATGGATGATACTTATGATGGGTGGCAATGAGTTAAGCAACTCATCCACCACTATGTCAACAAAATTATCCAATAATTCCTGAACTTCTTCAGGTAAATCATCCATCGAAGTACTTGTAAGGATAACTCTGGGTTTCCTCACCACAACAAACTACATCTCATGTTATTTCTTGAATTCTTTGAGGATTTCCTTCCCTCTCATGAGAAGTATGCTTTTGTTGGCTTCCTCTTTCACTTTCTTCTCTTCTATTGGTAGCAACATGTGTGTCCTACCATTCTTCTCCAAGGTGTATGTATTCTTCCTCCCATCATGAATGACATTCCTATCAAACTTCCATGGTCTTCCCAACAATATATGACATACATCCATGGGAATTACATCACATAGAATTTCATCTCTATATCCCCCTATATTAAATTCAACAAGGAATTGTTTAGTAACCATTACCTGGTGAACTTTCTACAACCATGAGATTTTGTATGGCTTCGGATGTGCAGTTGTCTCCAGCTCCAATTTCTCCACCATCTTTGTGGATACTAAGTTATCAGTTCTCCCACTATCAATTATCACCTTGCATACTTTATATTTAGTCTTGCAAGCTATCCTGAATAGACTGTTCCTTTGTATTGGCTTTTCAACTTCTGCCTCTGGTTTTAAGATAACCTTTCTGAACATCAGGGATGTTCCATCCTCTACTCCTTCTGCTTCAACATTCCTTTTCTATTCTTTTGAAATGTGAGCTTCACCTCCTCCTTCTTTCTTTTTCTCAGGACATTCCTAAGACATGTGCCTTGTCTTTCCATGGGCATAACACCTTACTTCTCCTCCTCTACTTCTTCCTCTTTCTCTAGAATAACTTCTTCTACCACCCTGTCTTCCTCGGGAACTTCCTCCTCTTTCTGAGTGACTATGTGGTTTCTCAGTCTCGTCTTTGGATTTATGTGCCTTGTCATGGGAAACTCCCTTGCCTTTGTTCAGGGTTGGGCTCCTACCTCTGTCTCGTTGGATTTGTTTTCTGGCCAAATTCTCCTCTGCCTTCTGTGCAAACTGATAAGCATCCTCCATTGTCCTCACTGACATCATGTTGATATCATCTTAGATTTCATACCTCAGGCCATTTATATACCTGGAAAATTTTTCTTCATCTTTCTCTCTTTGTTCAGTTCTAATGATCAGCTTGTAGAACTCCTTTGTGTACTCTTTAACTGTCATACCCTTCTGTCTCAGGTTCTATAGATTTCTGAACACATTGATCTGATAATCTTTGGGCATGAATTTAGCCTTCATCTTGGCTACCATTCTGTCCCAATTATTTATCTTTTGTTTTCCCTTGCTTCTCCTCTCATCCTGCAGTTCATCCCACCACAGTGATGCATGTCCTTTTAGCCTGGTGATAGCATGTCTCACCCTTTTCTCCTCATTGACATCTTCATAGTCAAAATATTTTTCCATGGATCTTATCCAATCCAGCAGCTCTTCAGTATCCAAATTGTCTTCATACATTGGGACCTCTATATTGTCTCTATCTCCTAATCTAAAAAATACTCTCAGCAAGCGTACTTTAGCAACATTTCCCCATGCAAATTCTTTGACTTCTACTTGTTCACTTTTTGCATCGTTGATGTCTCCAACATCAGGTTCCCTCCTCTACGATGCCTCCATCGCCTCTAATATTACACGAAGCTCTCGCATTTATCTTTCTATAACATGATTGGCTAAAGGTGGCTCCGCTCATCTCCTTGGTCACATTGTGTTGACTGTCTCTCACACACAGATTACACCTTTGAGCTCCTTTGTCTCCTCTCCTTTGCTTACTGTCTGGAAGATTTTTTTTATCTCTGATACCAATTGATGCATGCCCCCTTCTCTCCTAAGGGATGTTGACCTCCTAGTCAAGGATCAATCAAGATACTGAGTCAGATCGACTCTTTGGGTCTCTTCTAGGCCCCAAATACATGTACATGGGCCCTTTTACCCGTGGTGCAAGTCGTATGAGACTCGTGGGCCCTCTCCTTAGCGGTGGTCAAATTTCACCACCAATCGACACTAGCTCTTCTGACTAAGCCCCTTCCTTCCACATGACCCTGGGCTGCGACCGTGTTTCAGCTCCCTTCGTGGCTCTGTGCTTCGAAGATTTTGTGATCTTCTTTCTCTCTTTCCCCAATTCCCAAATCGGTGAATTCTCCGAGACCAAATGTAAGGTCCACACTCTCCTTCCAGCCAATGGATATGATGATCTCGCGACTTCGGACATCATGATTTATTGCTACTCCTACCTTTGGTTTTCTTGATTTGTGAATCATCGAAGCACTAATCTCTCACCACGTGTCCTGCCTCAATCGACGGCCAGGATTTCCTCGCGATTTCAGACTTCACGAGTTTTCCCTCAACTCCTTGCAAATATTCTAAAGTTCGATTACTCTAACTCTCAGATCGTCTTCCACCTATCCCCCTTGACGATGGACGGTCCTTGGCCTCTTCAAGACTTAGGCGAATCCTCGCTTATATGTGCACACAAGACTTAACGCTTGTGCACCTTACCCAGATCCAACGGTTTGGAATGATCCCGCTCCCTCCTGGATGGATCTTGGTCGGTGACTCGTGAAACCTTCATAATTTTCCTTCCTTTGAAGATTCCTCCCACTATCTCTCTTGATATTTCTCCCTCCTTATGCCCCTTTAAATATTTGAAGAGTTACTTCGACACTTAGTCGAATTTCGAATATCTGCACTCCTTGCAACAGATTCTTATGAAAGAGTTGAGTTCTTGCAGACAACTATGCACGCCTTACAACAGTCACTTTTCACTCCTTGCAAAGGGAAAGTTTTGTGTTGTCTCTTATGAGCTTCTGAGTCGAAACAAACTCTGTCAATGCACTCCTTGCAAACTGTGTGCACACCTTGCATGGAATCAGCGAAGAGAAAATGATTGAACCTTAGACAAAAATTTCACAATTTCATATACCCAACAACAAAACTCATTCATTCATGAAACAAAATAACAAGTAATTGTAAACAGTAGAGACACCATGCATTTGAATCAATTTTCCTCTGTTATATTCATTCCAAAAGTAAAAATGGATACAGTTATGATCAAACAACAACTAAAAATTTAAAATTTTCCTACTAACTCGCAGCAGCCTCATTTGGGCGTACAAAAACTCTATTTATCTCAGAGGGTTCTTAGGGTTTCCCCCCTGACTACTCGTCTACTCAAAAAAAAAACCTAACTACTACCTTAGTTCAGTTACATTCAAGACTAGGAGTGAAAACTCCCAAATCACTCGTGATCATTCAACTTCCAAGTGTTTGATCTTCTTCCATTTTTCAATCATCTCCAAAAGATTCACAGTAAACACTAGCGTTTAAGATTCTCAAATGATTCCAAGCCGTTGAGTTGTCTTTCCACATGTGCTCGCTGACAATGCCCCTACAACACACCTCCAAAGTGGTTGCTTGATGAAGATTCCTCTGTTGTTGTCAAAAACCACCAAAGTATTTGGGAAAAATGATCCATCATATTATTCCACTATTTCGTGAGGATTTCCATGAGAAATAGTTGAATAGGATCTCATGGTCATTGATCTCTCATTTCCTCTACCATGGGAAGTCGTCAGGGTTGGCAAGGATGGTCTTCCAAAGGTTCGACCAGTTTGAGTCCCAATGCATGATACCCTAACCTCGTTGGGGGCATGCATAGATAAATTGATAAATAGTATACCACTTTGATACTATTGATCCATATTTATGAGTGGGGGAAATGTAACACAAAAAAAGGGCAAAAACACAAATATACAACAATACTCAATTTCTATTAAAAACTAAAATATGTAGGGACAGTAAAAGAAAATATAGAGTGAAATGAACTCACTAGAATGGTGGTATCTTATCTCTTAGAAGAGATGTGAAGGCTATGCACATTTTCAAGAATATGATTACAATGACGATCCCAAGACCTTATAAACATGAATCATAAATGAGAAAAAACCTAAGAATCCAAAACCCTAGCCCCGAAAGATGAAATGCTAAAAGATTTATGGGCCTCGATGGGGGTAGTTGATACATCAACTTCCATAGGGAGTAAATTTTGCATACGATATTCATTTTGGGCACTTGATAACTTGTCAAAAAGTTCTAGTTGAGGAGTACACATCCCAAATTCCCCAATAGAACCTCTATTTGGTGCTTCCCTATCAAAACAAATGTTGTTTAAGGCCTAAAAATGGCTTCAGAAGTTTGGGACCCAAAAACTGTACAAAAACTTCCAAAATGGAGACTTTATGTTGAGCTAGTGGAATAGGTGAGCTTCCACCAATGTCCACCTGGATCAACGTAACCATGAATGTGATTTCCATGGAAGAATATCAATGTAACCTAGACCCTAATTTATTGGAGGAGTGGTGGAGGATGGGTAGCTATGCATTTTGAAGCAATTTCAATTTAATATTACACGCTTGAGTTCCAACATTTAACAGTGCACTCATATATTAAATCATGGAGGGTGGCTAAGTTTTTTTTTTTCAATGTTAGCTCTTCACTGGTACATTATGATGCCCATCCAATGGAATACCAACAATATATGACATACATTCATAAGAATTACATCACATAGAATATCATCTCTATATCCCCCTATATTAAATTCAACAAGGAATTGTTTAGTAACCATTACCTAGTGAAATTTCTGCAACCATGAGATTTTGTATGGCTTCAGATGTGCAGTTGTCTCCATCTCCAATTTCTCCACCATCTCTATGGATACTAAGTTATTGGTTCTCCCACTGTTAATTATCACCTTGCATACTCTATATTTAGTCTTTCAAGCTTTCCTGAATAGAATGTTCCTCTGTACTGGCTTTTCAACTTCTGCCTCTGGTTTTAAGATAACCTTTCTCAACATCGGGGATGTTCCATCCTCTACTCCTTTTTCTTCAACATTCCTTTTCTGTGCTTCTGAAATGTGATCTTCACCTCCTCCTTATTTCTTTTTCTCAGGACATTCCTAAGACATGTGCCCTGTCTTTCCATGGGCATAACACCTTACTTATTCTCCTCTACTTATTCCTCTTTCTCTAGAATAAATTCTTCCACCACCTTGTCTTCCTCGGCAACTTCCTCCTCTTTCTGAGTGACTTTGTGGTTTCTCAGTCTCGTCTTTGGATTTATGTGCCTTGTCATGGGAAAATCCCTTGCCTTTGTTCAGGGCTGGGCTCCTACCTATGTCTCATTGGATTTGTTTTCTGTCCAACTTCTCCTCTGCCTTTAGTGCAAACTGATAAGCATCCTCCACTATCCTCACTGCCATCATGTTGATCTCATCTTAGATTTCATACCTCAGGCCATTTATATACCTAGAAATTTTTTCTTCATCTTTCTCTCTTTGTTCAGTTCTGATGATCAACTTGTAGAACTCCTTTGTGTACTCTTTAACTGTCATACCCATTTGTCTTAGGTTCTACAGCTTCCTGAACACATTGATCTGATAATATTTGGGCATGAATTTAGCCTTCAACTTGGCTACCATTCTGTCCCAATTATTTATCTTTTGTTTTCCCTTGCTTCTCCTCTCATCCTGTAGTTCATCCCACCACAATGATGCATGTCCTTTTATCCTGGTGACAACATGTCTCACCCTTTTCTCCTCATAGACATCTTCATAGTCGAAATATTTTTCCATGGATCTTATCCAATCCAACAGCTCTTCAGCATACAAATTGCCTTCATAAATTGGGACCTCTATATTGGCTCTAGCTCCCAATCTAAAAACTCTCAACAAGCATACTTCGACAACATTTTCCCCTGGAACTTCTTTGACTTCTACTTCTTCACTTTCTACATTGTTGATGTCTCCAACATCAGGTTCCCTCCTCTGGGTTGCCTCCATCGCCTCTAATATTACACGAATCTCTCACATTTCTCTTTCTATAACATGATTGGCTAAAGGTGGCTCCACTCGTCTCCTAGGTCACATTGTGTTGACTATATCTCACACACAGATCACACTTCTGAGCTCCTTTGTCTCCTCTCCTTTGCCTTCTATCTGCAAGAAAAAAAATATCTCTGATACCAATTGATGCAGGCCCCCTTCTCTCCTAAGGGATGCTAACCTCCCAGTCAAGGATCAATCAAGATACTGAGTCAGATCGACTCTTTGGGTCTCTTCTAGGCCCCAAATCCATGTACACAGGCCCTTTTACCTGTGGTTCAATCATATGAGACCCCTGGGCCCTCTCCTTAGCACTGGTCAAATTTCATCGCCAATGGACACTAGCTCTTCTGACTAATCCCCTTCCTTCCACATGACCCCAGGCTACGACTGTGTGCCAACTCCCTTCATGACTCTGCGCTTCGGAGATTTTGTGATCTTCTTTCTCTCTTTCCTCAATTCCCAAATCGGTGAATTCTCCGAGACCAAATCTAAGGTCCATCCTCTCCTTCCAACCAACAACTATGATGACCTCGCAACCTCGAACATCCCAAGTTCTCGTTACTCCTACCTCTGGTTTTCCTGATTTGTGAATCATTGAAGCACTAATCTCTCGCCATGTTTCCTGCCTCAATCGACGGCCAGGATTGCCTCGCAATTTTGGACTTCGCGAGTTTTCCCTCAACTCCTTGCAAATATTATGAAGTTTGATTCCTCTAACTCTCGGATCGTCTTCCACCTGTCCCCCTTGAATATGGACGGTCCTTGACCTCTTTGAGACTTCGGCGAATCCTCACTTCTATGTGCACATAAGACTTAACGCTCATGCACTTTACCCAGATCCAGCGGTTTTGAATGATCCCACTCCCTCCTGGACGGATCTTGGTCGATGACTCGTGAAAGCTTTAGAAGTTTCCTCCCACTATCTCTCTTGAGATTTCTCCCTCTTCCACCCCTTTAACTCTTTGAAGAGTTACTTTGACACTTAGTCGAATTCCAGATATTTTCACTCCTTGCAACAGATTCTTATGAAAGAGTTGAGTTCTTACAAATGACTGTGCACGCCTTGCAACAGTCACTTTGCACTCCTTGCAAAGGGAAAGTTTCATGTTATCTATTTTGATCTTCTGAGTCAAAACAAACTTTGTTAACGCACTCCTTGTGGACTGTGTGCACACCTTGCACAGACTCAGCGAAGAGAAAATGATTGGACCTTATACAAACATTTCACAATTTCATATAGCCAACAACAAAACTCATTCATTCATGAAACAAAATAACAAGTAATTGTAAACAGTAGCGACACCATGCATTTGAATCAATTTTCCTCTTTTATATTCATTCCAAAAGTAAAAATGGCTACAGTTATGATCAAACAACAACTAAAAATTCAAAATTTCCCTACTAACGCACAACAGCCTCATTTGGGCGTACAAAAGCTCTATTTATCTCAAAGGGTTCTTAGGGTTTCCCCCCAGACTACTCGTCTATTCGAAAACAAAACCTAATTGCTACCTTAGTTCAGTTACATTCAATACTAGGAGTGAAAACTCCCAGATCACTCATGATCATTCAACTTCCAAGTGTTTGATCTTCTTTTGTTTTTCAATCATCTCCAAAAGATTCACAATAAACACCAATGTTTAAGATTCTAAAATGATTCCATGTCGTTTAGTTGTCTTGCCATGCGTGCTCGCTGATGATGCTCCTGCAGCACACCTCCAAAGTGGTCGCTTGATGAAGATTCCTCTATTGTTGTCGAAAACCACCAAAGGATTTGGGAAAATTGATCCATCATATTATTCCACTATTTCGTGAGAATTTCCACGAGAAATAGCTCAATAGGATCTCATGGTCCCTGATCTCTCAGTTCCTCTTCCATGGGCAGTCATTAAGGTTGGTGAGGATGGTCTTCTAAAGGTTCGACTAGTTTGAGTCCCAATGCATGATACCCTAACCTCGTTGGGGGCATGAATAGATAAATCGATAAATAGTATACCACTTTGATACTATTTATCCATATTTATGAGGGGGGGGGGAATGAAACACAAAAAAAAAGGCAAAAACACAAATATACAACAATACTCAATTTCTATTAAAAACTAAAATATGTAGGGACAGTGAAAGAAAATATAGAGTGAAATGAACTCGCTAGAATGGTGGTATCTTATCTCTTAGAAGAGATGTGAAGGCTATGCACATTTTCAAGAATATGATTACAATGAGGATCCCAAGACCTTATAAACATGAAGCATAAATGAGAAAAAACCTAAGCATTCAAAACCTTAACCCTAAAAGATGAAATGCTAAAATATTTATGGTCCTCGATGGAGGTAGTTGATACGTCAACTTCCCTAGGGAGTAAAATTTTCATACGATATTCGTTTTGGGCGCTTGATAACTTGTCAAAAAGTACTAGTTGAGGGGTACACATTCCAAATTCCCTAATAGAACCTCTATTTGGTGCTTCCCCATAAAAAAAAATGTCGTTTAGGGCCTAAAAATGGATTCAGAAGTTTGGGACCCAAAAACTGTACAAAAACTTCCAAAATGGAAACTTTATGTTGAGGCAGTGGAATAGGTGAGCTTCCACCGATGTCCACCTAGATCAACGTAACCATGAATGTGATTTCCATGGAAGAATATCAATGTGACCTAGACCCTGATTTATTGGAGGAGTGGTGGAGGATGGGTAGCTATGCATTTTGAAGCAATTTCAATTTAATATTACATGCTTGAGTTCCAACATTTAACAGTGTACTCATATATTAAATCATGGAAGGTGGTTAAGTTTATTTTTTTCAATGTTAGCTCTTCACTGGTACATTATGATGCCCATCCAATGGAATCCCATCTAGATTTCAACAAACCAAATTTAAGCTATTAGTCGAACCTCTTTGTCACTCTCTCGATGACACTAATAGTATGTCAAACATCTGATGTTACGAACTTCCACGTGGTAGATGTGGAGAGATTTTACGAAACAGATGTTCATCGCACCGAATAGTTGAAATTATGACCCACATAACACTTCTGGTATTGCGATGCGATGGTATTCCATGTGGCATTTTCCAAGTAACCATCATCATCCAATTCTTCATTATTTTACAAACATAGGTGCACTAAAGTATCGTCGGAGAGATGACATAGATGCCATAAAAATTGCGACTATTTGGTTGGCAACCTATGTTATCATGGAAACACTCTATAGGGAGCAATACGTTTGTGATCCTACAATAAGGCGCGATGAATTCGTCGGATGTGCGATGCCCTGGTCGACAATGTCTGTCACAGTGGTGATGCACGAAAGATCCAAGTCTTGTTGGAAATTGGACAGATGGGCATAAACCATGCGATGGAATTCCGATGACGGTATAATAATATTAAAAAAATTTATTCAAATTGTGTTCGGCATAGGTAGTAGATAGAAGTTTTAGATTAAGAAATCGAAGAGGTTGAGCCCGATGCTGATGATAATGTTCTCGATATATGATGATATAGATGATTATGATTATGATTTCTATTGTTGTGTAAAACTCTAAGCCAGGCATGTTAGATCATCAACAACTAAAAATGCACAGTCAGACTTAAGAAATACATGTTTTTCTTTTAAAATGTAATTTATGCCCTTGTGAAGAAAGGCATGAAAAGCTTCACTAAAATGCACACATGGGTCTTAACACACCGAAAATTCTAGTGATTCAAGTTTCTGAGGGTTTCTTAGATAATTTTACACTTATCTATATATTCATATTTTCATTTGCAAACATAAAAGTGGTTGTTTTGTAGAAGGGGAAAATTCTACCTTGTAAATTGAGAGACCAAAATAGTAGAAAGTGACCTAATGGAAATGCACACCCATGCTTCTATGTAGATCCAAATTTAGTTATATAAGTTTTGGGGTGAATTTAATAACATTTCAAATATATATATATATATATATATATATATATATATATATATATATATATATATATATATATATATACACACACACACAGAGTGCATTTTAAAATGACTAAGGACTTCTACCTTGAACCATTATTCCATAATTTTTTGTAAAATGGAGGGTAAAACCATCTTATTGTAAAATTCACGCCTAAGACTCATATGGCCTCCAAATTGAGTGGTTCAAATTGTGGGTTTTGGATTTTATCATTTTACATATATTCATACTTTAGTTTTTCATTTTGAAACCAAAAACCCTCTCCTTAGCATAAAGGCTAAAATTTCCCTTATAATGCAAAAAAGTGCATAAAGGGAAAAATGTGTAAAAACAGGGCATGATGAGAAATGCACACCCTACAAAGAAAAATCCATTTATGGTGTTGTTAATTTATAAGTTAGAAGTTACAGGATTGTGGATTTGTTGTAAACCCTAAAGACTGTATACTAGGGTGATTTGTGCCTATAATTTATCAAAGGGTTGACATATACATGAATCTTTGTCAACTGTGCACAAACACTAACTAAAGTGGGAAAATTGGTACCAACTACATGTTTCCATGAGCTCAATGCGGTAGAATCCTTTACAACTACATCACACATAGGCTAGTTTTTAGTTGCATTTCCATTGTGAGTACTTGCAAAAATCATCAACGAATACAACATTATATGACTGAATAATAATTAAATAAATAAATAGAAATTTCAACATGTACAACACTATAGAAAGACTAAAATGGAATACCTAAATGAGAAAAATACCTTTTTTCTTGTAAACTATAATTTCTGCGTTTGTGCATAAATGCATGCCACAATTCACAAAAGTGCATGCCTAGGTCTTTTGTAATACCCTTGTTTTCCCCATTATGTAATTAATCATGTTTAATGATTTCCATGCCATGGCATGTGAACAATATAAATATATTATTGCTTAATTGTAAATTCCAACAACTAATTGTGGGGGTAAAGCCTTCAATGTACATACCATGATACCATGAGAGGGATTAGTGAGGGGGCATAGAAAGGGGATTCATGTGTAAAATACCCCAAGCCACCTTCATGAATGATGTGGAGGAAATAGTATAACTTCCAGCTGAAGTAAATAAGTTAATGAGAAGGAGGTTGGTAGTTGAACAACCAACAACCCTCTATGAATCTGGGTACGAGAGATCTGATTAGGACAACATAAGTTGTCAGCCAAAAATACCATAGGGTACCATCACCTCATTTTTCTAGTTGACCCGAATTCGTTCTAATAGAAGGAAACAATGGGACAAGTCAAGAACATTCCCAAGTAATTACATGCAAGAGAAGAAAAAATGAGAGTAAAAGTGCACAGGGTGAATTTCTGCAGCAGATAGATTAGAGGAGGAACTCGTGGAAGAGTTCTAAGCTAGAGAAAAAAAAGGAAATTGTTGTTGCTATCGTACAAGTTGAGGGTAACCTCCTAATTTATTTCTTGACTTGAAGAGTCAACATAGAGAGAGAATTCCTTGGTGGTATCATGGCCTGGCACGGGGTGTTGGACAACTGAGAGGGGGGGTGAATCAGTTGTTACCGTGCTTAAACAATTATGCTTATTTTAAACTCTTTACAGAGCACTCAATGACAATCACAATAATGTAGGGAAGTAAGCAATAGAACATTCAACATCAATCACACATATGAAATATACAGAGACATATATTTCCTAAGGAAACCCATAAAGGGGAAAAACCTCTTCTTCTTGGTATGATAAGTAAACTTTACATTCTATACATTATCATACATATGAGCTCCAACTCATTGTGAGGCTAAAACCTCTGTTTTGCAAGCTGCAACTTGCTGAGAGCACCAACTCTCTGTTTTCTCTAGCACCTACTAGAAGGAATCACCAACTCCCTAGTTTATATAGCACCCACTAGAAGGAAGCACCAACTCCCTGGTTTCTCTAGCACCCACTAGAAGGAAGCACCAACTCCCTGGTTTCTCTAGCACCCACTAGAAGGAAGCAACAACTCCCTAAGTGTTCCATCACCAACTG
>ML779071.1:213894-264117 GCA_009831015.1 Picea engelmannii | reverse complement strand
AGAAGGAAGCACCAACTCCCTGGTTTCTCTAGCACCCACTAGAAGGAAGCACCAACTCCCTGGTTTCTCTAGCACCCACTAGAAGGAAGCAACAACTCCCTAAGTGTTCCATCACCAACTGGATGGAAGCACCAACTTCCAGTTACACAGGCACCAACCTGTATAACAGAGAATGACAGTTCTCCCTTGCACCACCCTGCCACCCTGGTTTCTCTGGCTGCAACCAGATGGAAGATACAACTCCCTATGTTCAAGCACCCACTTGAACCTCTGAGGACAACATTCCTCCCTATCACCTCCCAACCACCCTGAAATATAAATCTTTTCTACTGAAACTTATTACAGTGATATAATGTTCATCAATGACTTACCAGTCTCATCACTATTTTGCTACATTGCCCTGCTCTGTCTGCCTCACTGTCTTCTTGCACACATGCCTTGCACTTTCTATTCTTCTGCCTTTTATGCTCTGTGCGCCATGTCCATTCAATGCACCATTCCTCTTCTATGTATTTCAGTTTTTGCACATTGCCTCCTTCTATATGCCTGAATCACTCTCAATAGAAACCTCCATCTCTTCTATGTTCTGCGTATTTATACTATATGTGCACCTTCTTCATCCTCCATGCATAGTGCCTCTGCATGCTCTTCAACATGCCATGGTTTTGCTCATCGGGTTGTTCACTTCCACTCCACTTTTTCTCTGCTTCGCTCGCTCAAGCCTCAAAAAGAAAAATGCATCTCGCTTCTGTCTATTCCTCATATATTACTCATCTCTGAGTTTTATCTCACTTTGTGCATACTGTTGGTTTGACACTGTCCATACTGTAATTTTCTCTTCTTTACAGTTCAACTCACTTTTCATTCAGAACAACTAACTCCACACAATCACTGTGTGTTTCTTTTTATATTCTACAACCCCTTCGGTTACCCTTCAAATCCCTAGAAAAAAGCTTCAGCAACTGAAATGCCAACGGTCCAAGAACCATGATTCAGTTCTGCTAACTGAATCGTAACTGAACAATTAATCATGAGGAGCAATAGTAGCCCTTCGATCAGATTTCCAAGTATCCAACACCGTTGGATTACAAGCATAGGGTCTCACATTGATTTCGCCATTTCACATTTCGTCATTTTGGCATTTCGGCATTCCTATGGTGAAGTGTTTTGACACTCCAACTCTCGGTATCTGAAATCTACACCAAAAGGTGCTTTTCACATTTCGACATTTCGGCATTTCGCGATTTCGCATGTCACGAATTCCTGTTGCGAGGCATCTTGACTCTCCAAGTCACGATCTCCGAAATGGATTTTAGTTGCACTAGCTCCTTCCTCCATCTTACGCAGATGTGACCACTGGCTGTGACCACAGCCTTATTCGAAACAACATTTCACAATTTCACGTTTCGCAAATTTGTTGCGAGTCACTCTGACTCTTCCAACTCTTGATCATGAAATGGAGCCTTGCAACTTGCAAGCTCCTTCCTTCACATGCTTATAGTTGTGACCAAGCGTTTATCCATAAATCTTTTTTGTGATTTCGTATTTCAGCATTCCTATGATGAAGGATCTCGAAATAGAGCTTAGCTTTGTGCTAGCTCCTCCCTCTCATATGACCATTGGTGGTAACCACTACCTACACCAAAAAGGTATTTCAGCATTTCATATTTCGCAACTTTAGGACTCCTGTGATGAAGAGTCTCGACTCTAGACTCCTCCAACTCCCAGTATCCGAAACTCCGAAATGGAGTCAGATCAACGGTCCATACTCTTGATGATTTCATGATTTCGCATATCGCGAGTTCCTTCCATGAGTTGCTTCCTTGACTCCTCCAACTCTCGGTATCCGAAACTTCGAAATGGAGTCAGATCAATGTATTTCGATGTTTCTCATTTTTCCATTTCGACATTCTTGTCGTGAGTGTCCTTGACACCTCCAACTCCCGGTATTCGAAACCCCAAAATGTTGTGGTTTCTCATTTCGCAATTTCGGGACTCCTGTGATGAAGAGTCTCGACTCTTGACCCCTCCAACTGCCAGTATCCAAAACTCCAAAATGGAGTCAGATCAACGGTCCACAATCTTGATGATTCGAAGGTCTAGATCTTTTCATGATTTTTCATATCGCGAGTTCCTGCTGTGAGTTGCTTCCTTGACTCCTCCAACTCCCAGTATCTGAAACTCTGAAATGGAGCCATATCAACATATTTCGGCATTTTGCATTTCTTTGTTTCAGGATTCTTTTCGTGAGTGTCCTTGACACCTCCAACTCCCGGTATCTGAAACCTCGAAATGTTGTGGTTTCGCATTTCACAATTTCGAGAGGTTAGAGAACCTCCTTCCTTTGACTTTCCTGTTAGCGAAATGTTGATTTGTGACCACATGTCCTGCCCAAAGATGAGCGGTCCTCCTGCTTTCGGGATTTTGTAAGCTCACTTCTCCTAGGACTTTAAAGAACGTGCAGGTTCTCCTAGATCCAACGATGGTCGGACCCTGCGCTTGGATCTAACGCCCGATATCTGTCCTCCATCTTTGCGCTCCTCCTGTCTAGATTCAGATCTGACGGTCATCAGGAATTATGAATGGGATCCAAAAATCATTGTTTCTCTTCATTGTTACGCTTCTGATCTTTCCATGCCATCATCGTTGTTGATCTTCCTTGCCTACCTATTTTCCTTTGTTGTCTCCCAACTATAAACTTGCCAACATCGCTACTATTCTTTCCTATAACCATACCTTCGTCATTGTTGTTCTTGGCATCAATAAATATAAGCATGCTATCGTTGTTGTTGTTCTTTCTTGTAGACATGCCATCATTGTTGTTGTTCTTGCCATCAATGACAAGCACGCTCTTCTTGTAAACATGCCAACACGGGGGTGGCCTACTACCAAAGTTATTGAGCATGCAGAGCCTATGGTTGTGTGGAAAGGCGAACACCCACAATCAGTTGGATGAAAATAACTTGTAACAAATAAGTATCTCTATACTTCATGTATTGAATTGAAATATATGGTTGAAATATTTGTAATTGCATTAGTGGACATGTTTGCTTGATTTATGGGCTTGGTGTTGTTCCATTGGGAAGCATTTGTACTTGTATGAAATGTATATGTATGGAATTGCATGTGTATTGTATATATGAGCCGAAGGACCTTGCATTTTATCTTAAATGATTAAAGGAACTATAGCAATAGTCCCCTCCTATGAATGTAATCATGGATGTATCGATATGTTTGTGCCTCCTCTGTGTGAAGTATGATATTGTTGTAGTATGATGCCTATGAAAATAAAATAGGCTTATAAAGTAAGAAAGAAAAATACTTCAAGGAGGAACGGGAATAAGTTCCTTGAGATCATCGTTGGAATGTCTTAGTTCCCAATAGAGGCCTTTGGGTGATTTGAAGGGTCTTATTTTACCGAGGAATCCCCTATCCTGGTATGGATAGTTCTCAAGATGTGAATCTCCACCTAAGTGGCGAAGAAAGAATTGCCTTAGTGATTTTGGGGTAAGGTGGAAGCCATTAAATTCCTAGTAAGACCATTTGGAAAATACTTGGAAGATTTTTGTGAAATTGGTTAAGTCCAAGATCAGATAGCATTCCTGAAGAAGAATATGTGTTCGACTTAGGAGGATCTACAATCGTTGGATCGTCATGGGGAGTAGATATTGTCCCTTTTTCAGGAAAGGAATCATCGTTGAAAATTATCAAGTGTTGGGGATTATGTGAAGACTGACAGCAATGATGGAGGAGACCTCGAGACAAAATGATGAACATTGATCTGTTAGGAGTGACATTGATGAGATATGCAACATTGATTTAATTGAAATTGCCATCGGGAGTAGGAGGTCATTGAGGTTGAGTGATGTCTATAGAGCATCGACAATGATAAAGGACTGAGAACTATTGGGGGTTTTCGATTGGTATGAGGGTTGGTACGTCTTAGCCGTAGATTGTGGTTGGTCCCAAGAAGGAGTGAGAAAATTTTGATGTGACATCATGCTGACGTGGCATGCCAAATTGGAATCCAACATGTCTCTAAGTGGTGATAGGTGTCACTAGGGGATTATCCAACATGACAAAAGTGGACTCCATTGGGAAAGGAGGTCCTTTGGACCTTGACTTTAAATCTTGATCGTTATATTACAGGTTAGGAAATATGGACCATTGATACATTGTCATCGAAAGTGGATGGTTGGCGAAGTTCGGGTGTAGACTTGAAAGTGTCGATGATAATAAAGGTGGTTATGTGGAAAAATGAGAGTTGTCGGCCAGTATAGAGGTGAGATTTAACCTCCATTGTGGATTGCATTAGGTCCTAGTTAAGTGGCAAAGGGGGCAATGACATCATGTTGATGAGGAATTCCAGTGTGGTAGTTGACGTGTCCTTGGGATGTTTCATGTTGACAAGTGATTGGTAGATGGATAAGAGTGAACCTAGTTGGGTTAAATAGCCCTTAGGCCTTATCTTCAAATCCTATCTATCAAATCACATGCAGAGACATCTTAGACCTTCATTTGGGAAAGAATCGTCAGTGGGGATGATCGATTTTTGGGACTCGTGTGAGGTCCACCAATGATGATGAGGTTCTAGAAGACAGGACATGGACCGTTAATTTTGTGGAGACAACTCCGACAATATTTGGACCATTGGTGCTAGGTGCATCATTGTCGAGGCATAGAAGATAGGAGAAGTAAGTGTTGTACCCATGAAATTTTGATGACGATAGAGATATTAAAAGGAAAAATGATGACCATTGATTTGGGTGAGAGCTAGTCTCCTTCTTTGATCACCATAGTACTTTCTTGAAAGAGGAGAGAGGAGAGTGACACCTTGATGACGTGGAAGTACCACAAGTCACAATAGGTGGTTGGAGGTCACAATACCACATGTCAACCCTATAATGACACATATAGCCACGTCATTCCATGCATCCAACCATGAGCAGACCCATGTGTCATGTGGGTTTCATACCACATGTCAACTCATGATTAGTAGAAAGGACCATGTGTAAGTCCCTGTCAGTTTTAAGTCTTGGCACAATTGTCTTAATCTTGGCCCTCAGATATATAGGTTGAGAGATACACATAATTTTTTCTAGATGCATCATTATCATAGCATGGAAGATTAGGGGAGTCAAGTGATGGCCTAAGAGTGGCAATGATGATGAAGGCTTGGGAATATATGGACCATTGATCATTTAATGGGCATGGAGTAATGACATTCATTGATATTTCGTGGGTTCCACATGGTCGTACAAGAAAGAGGTCGAAGGGATGATGATCTAGTACTATGCCATCATGGTCACCAGTATATATCTAGACTGAGAGGTTTCACCTGATATGTGGTCAAGGAGACTGGAGTGGTATTGGAAGGAAAAGAGACTCTTAGGCCTTCAATTACAATCTACATCATCGAATCTAGATGTTTTTTAATCCTATCCATTCGTCGAAGGAGGGAGATCATATTTTTAGACAAAGAATAGGAGGAAGGTCCTCAATGAAGAAATCGTTGTTGAAGTATTCAAGGAAAAACTCTTGCTCGGGAGTGTCGACAACAAGGGAGTGTCGATGACGATAGATTATTATGGATAAATGACAGGCGTCGATCAAAAAAGGAACACGTCGTAATGACAACCATTGATCCATTGTAGGTCCCACATGACCTCACCAAAAGAGATTAAGAGACAAGAATTAATATTTGTGCATGATGGAGGTGTCGGCAAGATCTAAGTCATTAATCACAAGATCTCGATATTCGTCGGACCCACAAAGTAACCCGCTAGATTAATTTTCGTTGGAATAGAAGTGGTAGGGGCATGATTTCTCATGGGAGATCATCTTGATGATGAGAATGAGAGGATTCTAGGAATTTGGAACCTTGGAGTGATGATCCATGTGGCACACATTACATCAATGCCAGATCAGAGTGTAATATCCTTAATCCCAATTCCTACGTGAATGTGAAATTAAATTCTTACAATAACTTGGTCAATGAGGAATATTATAAAACATATAGAAAATACCCAACACACATAAATGGAGCAGAATAATATGGCGTCTTATTATGAATTGGTACAACAATAAAAATATTTCTGAGAGTTGTAATAACTGTAGGGACACAAACTATTGGTTGCTAAGAAACTACACAATCTTCTACAAACACATAAGAAAATATGGTATGATGCCAACAAAGAAACCAAGACTCTCCCAACCTTCTACTACTCTGCTCCATTACTATAGATCTCCCTCCAAAATTCACCTAGACCTCATGGGCATGATCTGTTGTTAAAACCCCACTACAAGGGTCCTTATGGGACACCTTCTAGGTGTCTAGCAAGTACTCGTTGGATGATCCCTTTGCAACCCACGAGTATGCCTCAAAATACCTTGGTGTGAATCCCTCGGCACCACAGTGACACCGCTGGTTATCTCCTCCCATATTGGTTGTTGAAACTTTATGTGTCTACTAGTATACTTCCAGATCTTCATAAATTTCCACATTTAACCCAAGAAAGACTCCAAATGAATTATCTTTGTCTAGCTAGGGTGGGTATTGCACCATTGAAACTAAACCTGCAATGGAAAGGTTTTTCCAAATACCCCACGAAAATGTTGGCTACAAGAGTACTTAATAATATATCAAATCATAATTCCAAGAAGGTAGTCTACCCATTCTATTTATTCTTCTTCTTCAATTCTTCTAGATCTTCCATCTTTGACCCAATCAAACCCTTACTTTATTAAAATATAATTGTTTATTCTATTTAATATCTCTTTAGGTCTTTATACCTTGACTCCCATTTTATTTTTTAACTATAGCCAACACGAGTCTTGTAGGATAATGAGTCATCAATTGGAGGGGGACATTACAATTCTCCCATCCCAAAATTGTTTGTCCTCAAGAAATTCTAGATCAGGGTGTTGTAAAATCTGTTCACCCTCCCAAGTGGCATCTTCTGCAGGAAACCCCTTCCATATGACTTTGTAATCTCGAATGACTTTGATCCTTAGTTTGTGTTCTCGTCCATGAAAAATCCTATCGGGTGACAAAACCAATTTTCCTTCCTCATCTAGTGAAGGAATATCTATCAATGTAGTGACCAGTTGGTCCAATGTCTCTTTGAGGCATGACACATGGAAGGTGTTGTGGATTATGCTTCCCCCTGGTATCTCCATCTCATATGAAACCTCTCCAATTCTCTTGATCACTTTGTAGGGCTCGTAAAAATGAGGTTTCAACTTCTCTACACCACTCTTCTTCAGTGATGCCTATCGGTAAGGCTGTATCCTGAGAAAGAATAGGTCCCCAACCTCAAAATGGTGTTCCACCCGATTCCTATATTCATACATATTATGTTGGTTCTTAGCAACATGTAAATTTTCCTTTAGGATCCACAAGATGTCCTCAATTTCTTGGAACTAGTATTTGTCCTTGGGATATCTTCTCTCTCCAAACTCCAAAAATACAAATGATGGGGAATCATAGCCATACATTTCCCTAAATGTATTCATCCCAATGGGAATGTGATTAGTGGTGTTGTAACAGTGCTCCCTGATATGCAACCATTTTATCCATTATCTTTGTTTTCCTGACACATAGTTCCTTAAGTACCCTTCTACCCATTTGTTCACTATCTCAGTATTCCCATTTGTCAATTAAGACCTCAACAAGGGAGAAAATTGTAGGCTTCCTAGAAAGGGTGTCGGCAACTATATTCTTCTTTTCCTTAACATATTCAATATCAAAGTCATATGATTTTAATTTACTCACCCATTTTTGTTGTCTCTCACTCAAGTCCTTTTATTCCAAAAAATAATTTAGGCTGTGATGGTCGGTCCTCACCACAAAGTGTCTTCCAACCAAGTATTGATCTAACAATCCTCTCATTTTCTATCTCTCTACTTACAACCTTATATATTATGTTCCCCATGGGGACCACCTTGACCCATATGTTGCTTACATAAGCATTTCATAACTAAATTTACATGTATTTATAGGGGACCACATATTGGAACACCACGTCAAACTTCAACACCATATGTAGTAGTGCTAGAAATGAATCCTATATTGTATGAATTTTTCATTTCTATAAGAAATATTTTTTATTAACCAATTAATGGAACTATATATATTTCCATGAGTAAATTGTTAATACTATTGTAAAATGTATTGATCATCTGATCCAAAATCATATTCAAACAAAAGTTGAATGGTTTTAATATCTCAACAATGAAGAATATTCATTAATGATGAAGGCTGGTTATAGAAGCAAAGCTTGAGGCTATAAGCTTAATTACAAGGTCAAAGGAGTACTTGATAGAGTGAAGGGCCCAATTCTTAACAAATCTATTAATAGTTTCCTTCAAAGTGTTACATAACCAAGGAAAGCACAAAATAGTGAAAAGCATTAAAGGATTAAAAGAAGAAAAAATACGAGGATGAAGGAACAATGCACTAGAATGCTACCAATAAAAGACAAATGAGGAAGAGTAATCGAGTCAGGAAGATTAAGAGTTGGGGGTTCTTGGCATTCTAGTTATTCCTAGCAAGCTCACTAATCCCATAAACCTATTCATAGTCTTGGATAAAGGGTTCATTGGTAGAGAAGAGAAGGATTTCAAGAGAGATTTCTAAGATTGTAATTTGTAGAAGATCTAGGGATGGAAAAACCTAATTGTAATTATGCAATTGATACGAAAAAAAGGTTGAGAAAATCCATTCGATGATCATTTTCCCATTTGGGTTTCTAGGGTAATTCTTTTATTTTATAGCATGTATATTGATTGTATGGTTGATATCTTTTGTTTGTAGCTTCATTTTGGCATATGATTTTGTATTTTATGTTCATTGAAAAACAAAAATGTCATCCATAGGCCACTGTGAGGACCCCGGTAATTGGTCATCTCAAACTATTCAATTAAGAGCAAGTGGAGATCGACGTTCTAAGGAACATATCTATTGGATAGTATTTCCCTTCCCACACCAAATTTCTACATTATATGCTATAAAACAACATTTTTATCCTTCATTGGATGTTGTGTTGTTGGAGAGAAATTGTACTCATTTCTATTCTCATGTATTCAATGTAATTTTAATCAATTACAATGCCTCACTAGTAATTCCCTTTGATTTATGAAGCATCTATGAAATCAGTTACACAATCAATTACCCATAGCTCTATTACTAAGATATTTCGGTGGAATTTATAGCTCAATCTCTCAATTGACTTGATCCCTAGTTTAAGTCATTTGCAATTTTAATTTCTTCGTCATTGGGATACTTAGTCTCTTGGTGATATATATATATATATATATATATATATATATATATATATATATATATATGCATACATCTAGCATGATGTATGAGGTAGATGTATATGTTTATTGAACAATGATTCATTCTCATGTGTTGGGTTGAACTTATGATTATAGGGTTATTAGTTGATCGGGAATAGTATAATTTTGGAGTGTATTGCTCCATTACTAGGAATTAATCTCGGCATTACTACTGAAAACATATCATCGAAACTAGTTTAGAAGAAAATATATCCTTTTCAGTATTGAGTCCAAATGTAAGAAGCATAATCTCATCTGGTTTATAAGTTGGAGAGACTTTACAGTTTATTTTGTAGTAAGCGCATAGGTTAGTGAGATAAATAGGCCATAGGTCTATTGTTTATGGATCATATGGTATCAAAACCTGAATTTGAACAACTTGGTGAAGACAATGTATGGTAAACACTTGTAGTGAATACTGAAATAGTGGACAAGCATTACTATAGGGCCTAGAGAGGAGTAGAAAACAAACAATGGTATAGAATTCTCATGGAGAACATAATCAAGAGGACCTAGAATTCATATTTACTAGCTCAGAGTAGAGAATTATTGCATTAACATAGATGATAACACAACTAATGGTAATAAAAGGGTAACGAAGGACACCTAGTAGATGTTGAAGATGAAGAACACAATGTGAGAAACTACCAAAGGTGAGATATTGGAGACTTAGGTAATGAAATATCTCTTCCTTCATCATCCAATTTAAAGTTAAATAAAATTTCAAAATACCCATAAATCAAAGAAGCATAACATATTTATTTTTCCCATTTGAAGATGATCCAACATGATATAGTGTGGTGAGAGATCTATGTGGATGCATTGAGTATAGGAAAGAATCTCATGGTTATGAAAATAAAGAACTTCAAGGAATTATTGAAATCACAATTATATTCCATTTCTTATGAAGAGGGGCATATCATGAAATGGTAATGCCTTTGGAAAGGATGGGGACAAACTTTACAAGAAAATACTTTTGAATTCTAGAATCAAGTCATTAGGATGGGTATCTCTTTGGAATATCAAATAGTGGTGGTCAAGTACCTTCAAGTACTATTCATCCATATCGCAAGGGAATTGTAGCTTCTTAGTGTGAAAATCATAGATGAGGCAAGAAATAAATATATCTACATTGAATTCGAATCCAGTAAAGGGTAGCATCAAAAGGACCAAGTAGATACCAATAAGAAAAAAGTAGAAATATTGTAGCCATAATCCGAAAAAGGATGGATCCTAATAAGCATTGTAAACATAGTCATGTTGATGGGAACACATATGATAAATGTTGAAAACTTCACCCAAAATTGCATCAAAGTTGGCACAATTCCAAGAAATGAGATGAAATTAAACTACCAATACAAAATACATAGTGGTAGAATGCAACTTTGATCTAGATGAAACCATAGATACACCACAATTGAAATAGCTAGTGGCAAACGAAGACATGAGTGCAATATTTGATATGGATTATATTAAGAAAAAAATGAGATACAAATGAAAATATAATAGAGAACACATGAATATAGTGAAATCTGGATTCTATTCATGAATGGAATACAAAAGGCTGTAAAATGTAAAGCACGCAAACTAGCTAGAATGGTGGTAGTGTATCCCTAAAGAAAGAGATCTATCAACTACCATCATACGTATGAAGTTGATTACAAAGAGGCTAAAAAGGCCTTTTAATATAACGAATCAATGATAAAACCATAAACATCTAAAAACCTAACCCTAGAAGATGAAACACTAAAAGGTTTACGGGCCCCAATGTGGTTAGTTGATACATAAAGTTCTTGGGGACATTACTTTTACATATGATCTTTTTTTGGGGCACACGGTAGCATGTTGGAAAGGTATCTAAAAGACGTACACATTATGAATGGAATAGTAATTCCTTTTGATATGTAGTGGGTGATTACATGTAAAACAAAATGTCACTTAGTGCCTCAAAACAACCCAAGAAGTTTGGGACCCAAAAAAACGTAGAACAAATGCCAAGATGTGGAACCATTCTAAATTAGTGGAATAGGTAGGTTCCCACCAATATCCACCTAGATTAGTCCTCCCCTCTTAGGAATAAATGATCACCATTGCATTAATTTTCTCCATAATATGGGGAAACATCTACTAAATTTGACTCTTGGTGAGACACATTTCATGGAAAAGAATCTTCCCTGCTTTGATGACCTGATAGAGTTGGATGTTCTAGTGGTGCATTCTCATTATTTTTATGTACATGATATGATACATTGTATCCTATTAAATGAAGTTAGGATTTAGTTTTGTTGGGGAAAATATGGTCAAGCAGTTCCACATTAAATACGGGGTGGAAGCCAAGGAAAGGGGGAATACTTAATTCAAAATCATTCTCACCCATAGACTTGGTGATGGTGTAGGCCCCATTTTGGAGTGGTAGGAGCTTCTGATGGGGTATTTTTAGGTGTTATTTATTTATATGCAATCATACCTTATCTCCCACGTGGAACTTGTGTGGTAGTCGATGTTGATCATGGTGTTGCTTGTACTTAGCGTTGGATTTTTGCATAATATCATGAACTTATTTTTTCATGTAATTGATTTGTTCAAAATGTTTGGCTACTAGATAAACCTTAGTTTGAGCATGGGAGGACTATTTCTTTGCAATTTCAGTGGATAGAGGTACATTAATAGGGGCCAATGGTTGGAACCCCAAGCACACTTGAAAAGGGATATGGAAAATAGAGCTATGGAGGGATTTAATGTAGCTATGTTGAAAATAAGGAAGGATCCCATCCCATGTGTGTGGATATTTGGAATTATACATCCTCAAGATATGAAAAATCATTGTCTTGACTATCTTTGTTTTTCCATCAATGTGTGGTGGAAGGCAATTGATTTGGTGATCTTGGAGTCCATCATCAATTGTAGGATAGACCAGAAAGTAATCAAGGACCTACTGTCCCAATATGAAATAATGGTCCAAGGTAGCCCAAAATGAACCCAAACATGCTCAAAGAAGATCTTAGTAGTGTCCTCAACTGTGATGCTCTTCTTGCAAGGTGTCAAAAGCACCATCTTGGAGAATCAATCAACGGACACAAAAACACAGTCATTACCATGTTTGGTTGAAGGTAGAATGGACATGTAATCCATGGAGATAGACTCCCAAGGCCTCTTAGGAGTAGGAAGAGGGGTGTATATCCCTTTTCTCTTAATTGTGGGTTTGGCAATGGCACAGAAAGTGGAGGATCTGATATACCTGCTAACACGTTGTTAGAGCTTCGACCAATAAAATTATTTTCTAGTACCACCAATATTTTTTCCATTCCAAAGTGTCTTTCCACTCGACTGTAATTAGATTCCAAAATCATATTTGCATTCTCTCTTTAAGGAACACATATATGGCTCAAATGGCACAATAGTCCATCCTATAGATGAAATTATGGAACTAGTTTGTATGTTCTTAATGTTTAATAGGTAGCACCAAATTCAAAGACATTGTTCTATAATTGTAGCCACCTAGAGGTTTTTTGTAATCTATGGAAAAGTAGGGGATTGTTACTAGTAGTTCATTACACAAGCAAGCATAGAGCCACATACTTATACATATGGAAAAAGGCATACACAAATTAGTGGAATCCCAAAGAACAACACTTTATTCTATATAGATGAGTCAATACAACACAACATAGACACTTTCTCTGATACATGACTGCCTATTTATACTTACATTCCAGTTACGAGGAAGTGGTAACTACTTAACTACCTGGGTTGATCGGTTAGTCGGGACTTCGATCGACTTATACTTTTGACTTTGACAGTCATCGAATAATTCTTAATTCAATTGTCGGGTCTATTTGACAGAGTCGAATGGCCCTTACAACATCTCCCCCCACCTAAATTCATTTCTCGTCTCGAGCAAGAGGGGAGTATGGAAACTTTTCTTTTACATTCGTTGTTTTACAAAATGAGAATGATAAAAAGAGAGAGAGAGAGAGAGAATGATACAGTCAATTTCTAGTCATTGTTCTTTTATTTCTGAGTTGAAGATGTTTTCTAATTACAGGTATATCATTCCTTTAGTACATATTTCCAACCCTTTTGTTAACGAAATTCCAAATTTTGGTAGCATCCTTGATTTTGTTTCCACAGTCATGTTTTCTTCCCACTGAATTGTGTTACTTGAAAGGATATTTTGACATTTTATTTTCGTGGTCTATTTAAGTAACTTGAAATCGATTGTGACTTCCCTGTCCTATCTTAGGGATGAGACTCAAATTCCCCATTGTCCTAGTAATTGATAGGGTGAAATCATAGAGGGGCATTCCTTCCTTCGCATTATTGTGATTCTCTTCTTTTGATGTATGTATCCAAGATGGTTGGACAACTTGTGCATTCGAAGGGTCTGGTTCAGGTGGGTCGTCATCTGTTATGCTAATCGACTGTTATGCTCATCGACTCCATGGTATATGTTTGAAAAATTAGGTTTTTTCATAGTGGTTTCACTTTGTTCCTCTATATTTGATATATAACGACCCGTTTTGTGATCTTGAATCCAATTAATGGGGTAGTGGGACACTTCACACGTAACGTAATCTTCAAGGATCTCAGTTTTTCATAGAAATGCATTCTTAATGATGGACATTCTCATTCTTTACTAGAGAAATACCAATGGTATGATCCCTATGACTTTGTTGTAAACTTATATAATCTTTACTATCTTAATGAGAGACATTTCTTTTCCTAATCAATTCTTTCATGGATTTGTGTGCCTCAATCATAACTGTTGATGGGTTAGTGTTCTCGTGCTTGGATAATCTTTAATGTCTTAATGAAAGATATGTATTTTCCTAATAAATTCTTTCATGGATTTGTGTTCCTCAATCGTAACTGTTGATGGGTTGGATGGCTCATGCGAGGGGATGTCTATGTTAGTTTTGAACTGCCACTCATGTGAGTCATGATGAGTGTTAAATGTGGTAGGTTCTACTTGATGGCCATATGTGTCAAGTCGATATGTAGTTATATCAGTGGTTGCACAACGTTCTTATATGTCATGTCGATCATTAATGTTTCTATAATGTTTTTCAGTCCTGTCTTGTCACTCCTTAACTGCATTGTCCTTTCTGGAGTCAGAATTTTTGTGGTTAGTTTTTCCTCGTGCTTGATTGACTAAGTCTCCTCTATTAATCCTTGGTTGATACATTTGTCGAACGACTATTGAATTTCTATCATCAGGTTTCCTATTTTTTATTCTTCTTGGTCTATGGTCTTGATAATTACTTTTCTCATATTTTTTTTATTTTAATTCCCCTTACTTGTATGATGGCTTCGCTCGCTTGATGGGGATCTTCCTAGATCGATCAACTATTTCTTCATGATTAATTTTCGCAAGTTTGGAGATGGGGTCATGTGTCGATGTTGTATTTATCTACTTTCTCCTATAGTTATATGACTCGAATAGGGGATTCTTTCTCTCTCCATTATTCTTTTTCGTACTTTTCTTCAAGGCTTTGGTACTTATTTAATACTTGATTTTTCCTATAGAAGTTTTTTTCACCTGAATTATTTATAACTGAATTTAGTTTATTAATGTAAGAAATAATTATTTTATTAGTAATATTATTAATCTATATTTTTAACTTCGACCAAACTGTTACATACGAATTTCCAGTTCTAGTCGGTCCCTGTTGACATTATTTTCTGTTGAAGTTGTCAATAGGGTTCATTATTCTTATGTATTATACTTCTTTAATAGGGCTCCATTAATTACATTTTTAAATGGATTCCCCATCAAAGTTCATATTTTAACCGCTCTTGTCGGTCGAATATCTTCTATAATATACATACCAAGCCATGTTGTTTCTAACTTCCTAGGTTTTCCTTTGACTCGACTATCATATAATAGAACTAGGTCTCCATTTTTTATCTCCTTCTCTTTTAGATGATGATCATGCCACTCTTTCTCCTGTGTATTTTGTACTTCTTGTTGTTGCATTTCTATTAATATTCCTTCTTCTAGATTATTCAATTGGTAAATTTGACCATTCAAGCATATGCCTTCGTTAAATTTGGCAACAACTTCTACCCTATTTGAGTTGGCCCAGTAGTGAAGTGGGATCACAAATTTTTTTCCATAGATTAATTTAAAGGGGGTTTGTCCAGTCGATTTCTTATATGAATATCTATATGCCCATATAACTATAGGAATTTTGTCGTTAAAATCATTCTTGTTGATGCCATGGATTTTAGTGAGTCCTTTATGCAGAATTTTATTAAATGATTCAAAAAAAACATTTTCTTGGGGATGGTATGCAGTTGTTCTTATGTGATCAATGAGAAATTTATTTATAAGGACTTGGATCGTCTCGTTTACAAAATGTTTCCCTTGATCATTGATTAGTGCTAGTGTACATCCAAATCTTATTATTATGTTCTCATAGATAAATTTAGTTGCAACTTATTTAGTACATGTTTCAATTAGTTTCGCCCACTTGGTCACATATTTGACTACAGTAATAATAATTTTTTCACCCATTCTTCTTGCTATTTGGGGAAATGGATCGACAAATTCGATGAACCATATTTCAAATGGTAGATTAGAGTTCACCGACTGTAATGGAATTTCATTTTTCCATAGAGGTTGGCCCATTCTTTGGTAGCTATCACATTTTTTAACATGTTCCCGACACTATTTGTACAAGTTCAACCACCACAGACCCACCTGAAGTATCTTTTGAGTCGTCGTGTCGGCTTGGAAGTCGCCCCTAGCTAGTCCCACATGTTCTTTGTTGATGATGTCTTCATGTTCATGTTCTAAAGCACATCTCCTCAAGATGTTGTCGGGTCCCATTTTATATAGATATTTATTTATGATGGTGAATGGAATTTCCCGTAGAGATAGCACTTTATTTTTATTTGTTGGGAGATCATCAGGTGCCTTCCCCTCTTCTAAGAAATTTTCTATTTCTTCCATATATTTTGGGGTTGCATCGACATTAAATAGATGTGCATTTGGAAATCCATCCTCTATGTCGATCAGGTCCTCCCCTATCTCCATTCGATACATATTGTCGGGCCGGATGTTATTTTTTCTTGGTCGAACGATTATATCGAATTCAAATTCTTGGAATAACAATAACCAATGGAAGATATTTCCTTGATGCACAGTTTTATTGACTAGATAATTTAATGCTTGATGATCTATAAAAAAATATGAATGGGTTCACAAGTAAATAATGTCGTAATTTCTGCAATGCAAATATCATCGGCAAGGCTTCCCTTTATGTGCTCGAGTAATTTTTTTCTTCTTTATTTGTATTCCAATTGGCGTAAGCATTAGGGTGGTCGATTGTTTCATTGTATGATTGTGTGAGAACTGACCCTACAACTCCATTTGAAGCATCAACATGTACATGAAATCTTCTTGACTAGTTGGGGAATTTTAATATAGGGGCTTCGACCATTTTTTTCTTTAATAATTCAAACGACTCTTGGAAGTATTGGCTCCATATGAATTCGATTTATTTATGAAGAATCTCATCCATTTGAAAAGTAATATTTGAATAGTGGCATATAAATTTTCTATAATACCCAGTATGCCTGAGGAGGATTTTAATCTATTTCTGATTTACAGGTGGTTTCAAGTCGAGGATGATTTTGATTTTCACCATGTTTACTTTTACACCATATTTTCATACCACGTGTCCTAGGAGAATGCCAATTGGGGTGGAAAATATGCATTTCTTAATATTGAGAGACAACTAGATTTTTTTGCATCATTCAAACATTAATCTTATCCATTGTATATGGTTTTTAAATAGGATGTATATAGTCAAGTCATAGAAATAGACAACCATTGTATTGTATATGTATTCTTGAAATGATTTTATAACTATTCTTGAAAACATTGTCGGGGCATTATTTATCCCAAATGGAATTACGTTATGGGAGAAGAATCCAAATTCATATACAAATGTCATCTTTGTTTGGTCTTCTTTAGCTATAGGTACTTTATTGTATCTTGAAAACCCATCTGTGAATGAATAAAATTCGTGACCTACAACTTCATTAATTATTTCATCAACGAATGGGGTGGGAAAAGGATCCATTAAAGTCATTTTTTTGATTCGTTAGAAGTCGACAGAGATTCTTAACTTCTTAGTGTCGTTCTTCTTCATATGGATCACCATAGGACTTTCCCAGTATTTTTTGTCGATTGGATATATGATGTATGCTTCTAACATTCCATCAATTTCTTTCTATATGATAGACTTATATTTGTGTGATAATGTATAGGGTGATTCTGGATGGATCGTCATTTGATATATCAAACTCTTTTGTCTTTATTTTAACATTCATCCATTCTGGTGTTTTTTCTTCATCGAGGTGTCCTTCCTCTTATTTTACTTTGGTGAAGCTTTTCGGGAAGTTGAGCTGTTCAAGATCATCCTTTTATTCCTTGGTTATTTTTAATATTGATTTTACATAGTTTTACATAATTGGGTGATCACTTTTCCATCAAACTATATGGCCAAGACGTCTTTTGTTTTCCATGTTGATTCTTCGTGTTGTTTATTTTTGTTATTCTTTGTTGAAATAAGGTGGCATGTCGACGTCAATCCTATGTCGAAAGTCATTTTACCTTTTTCTTTATACATGTATTGTGTCAGTTTTTCTAGGAAGCTTTTAATTTTTTATGTTTCTTCTCTTAAACGCTCCTCTAGGGTGAATTTGAAGTCTTGGACAAAATTTTCCTTGATGTCGGACCAATTAAGTGTATGGCCACATGTTTCTTTGTTTTTTTACCATTTGTTTGGTATTTCATATAGTGTATCTGGAAACATGTGTGGCCATACCATTTCATCTCTATATACAATTCTACACCATTCATTCTCACAACAGTGGATATGTTTGACTAGATCTTACCCAATTTTGAAGAGGGGAATTTCGGCTACTTTAGCTAGTTTCTTCTCTCCAAAATGTTCTATAAAGTAAGCCGATACGGTTGTCCAAATTTGTAGTCTTGTGTAATTTGTTTCCCACCATCTTGTGTATTGGTCTGTGAAATCTTCCACCAGGTTTTGGGTTCTACCTTGTTCACCTAGACATTTAGAAACTTCTACAATGTGTGTCAATGGTGCATTTTGTTTGTTATAACGCAGTGGCATTTTTCGTTGTATTGTCAGTCGGAATTAGCGTGGGATTTTATCGTATCCTTTTCTCATATACTATGGGTATTTCTTGGATTGCAAAACATGTTCTTGGACGTTTAATTGGGATGGATTTAGTGGTCCAGCATTCTTTTGAGCGTGCTTCCAAATTTTATATGTACCAATTGTATCAATCCAATTCAGAGTTGTGTCCGACAGACATGGGAGATTCTGTTGAGATTTCTCCTTGCGTGTTTGGTTCAACATAATCTCTTTCTTCGTTGATTATCTGGTACAAACATCAATATTCTTGATCCTCATCCTATGATTCACTCCAATATTTTCCTTCATTATGTTGATGTTTGGAAAACATTGGTGTAAACGTCCCCCGACCGTCATCCCACTGGCCGGGCAAATGTTACTATGCGGAACAACATCATTCTCATACTTAATTAATAACATGCATTTAAGTCATATTAAACACATTTAACTCTGAGTAAACACAAGATTACTACTAACATAAATAATCCCTGGCATTAACAATAATTCATATGCACAACATAATACATGATACATATAAGCATCACAGACATGCATATACTTATAAATTAAGTACAAAATTAACACTTATCTTTTATTACTAGCGCAATTCCACCAACCACATGCAGGCCTTCCATGAACCTCCCAGCCTTAAACCACACTGCTCATCACTCTCAGCAGTGGGTCACCCCCGAGCTGGGACTAAGCTCCACCCAAGGCAAGGAATCCTAGTCTAGGCTGAGGTTACAGGGAAAACTGCACATAATAACTGGAAGGATTCTTTCCAGGATGCCTTCTTACGCCCACTACTCACGGACTCTCATTCCCCACATGCCTATTTCGCCTGGGAGTATACACCTTCACAAGCATATTCCATTAGTGCTTCACCTCCTCTCTGGGTCTCGACAACAGGCTGGATCAGGAAGTCTTAGAGCTCCGTAGCTGGTGTTGGACACTCTCTGGAAGAATACCACTTCCCAACAGACTCCTTCACATGGAAATAGCTTCTCATAGGCCTAGAATACTCCCTCTTCAACTAAGGGCCTTAAAACCCGGTTCTTCAGCCCCTTCCGACTCAATTCCTGCATGATGAGGATAACCAAAACACAACCCCACTCAGGAAAATAGAAAACAACAACCTACAGAAAGATTGGGTACGGATTCATCTTGGCAATGGAGGATAGATTGGGTTCTTGGACTCACAAGTCGACTTTCCCCTCCTGAACAGTTCTCTCAATGGTGCATAGGTATGTCAAGGGCAGATGCAAACCAATAACAGAATCAGACGGATGATGTTTTGGTCTTCAGGGAGAGGTCTCGGTTTTCTGGTTCTCAGAGCTGCGTGAGGGTATCCAAAATCATACGCAAAGGATGATGGAATGAGGAGCGACCCCCTCCACGGTTGACTTCTGCAGTTTTTAACTGCATGTTCCTGGGTCGACACATGTCACCCATGAAGCAACATGCACTCCATCAGCATGCGTTCCTCTCCAGAAACTTAGGACAAAACATATATTTCACATGGCTTTTTGGATTATTATTAAAATATTATTCCCAAGGACTTAAGCCCCTAGTCTCAACACTTAGCCTCTCTTTCCAACCTTCCAGCCCCCAATCCCTTAACCACTCTGTGGAAGCTTAGTCCCCCATCACTCATTCATCATGGTCGGTCTACACGTAGTGGTTTTTATATTTTGTTATTAATGTTCTACACGATTACATATACAAAAGAAGGCTCTCGGCCTTAACACTTAGGCTCTCTGACCTAATAACACATAAGCCCACCAGCTTATATAAACTTGTCTCACCAGCCTATAAAACATAATTACAATTCATAATGAAATATTTATACTTCATAGACATTATTTACAATAGGGCTTGGCCTTGGGGACATTACAATCCCCTCCCCTTATTTTTGCACTGTCCTCAGTGCAACTTTACACTGCATCTGCAAGCTTTTCAAAATTTTCAAAAAGATGCGGGTACTCTGCCTGCATAACATCTTCATGCTCCCATGTTGTGTCCTCAGGACCATACCAGGTCCATTGGACCTCTACAAGCTCTATAGCTCGATTCCAGAGCTGTTTTTTTTTCCTGTCCAATATGCGCATAGGATGCACTTCCAGGACACCTTTTTGTTCCACCCGAATCACATTCCAATCGATAACATGAATAGCATCTGGTATATATTTATTAAGAAATGAAACATGAAACACATTATGTACAGTCATGGATGCAGGTAATGCAAGCATATATGAAACTGGCCCAATCCTTTCCAGGATTTCAAATGGCCCACAAAATCTAGCTGCCAACTTGGCACAACTTCCTAGCTTCAGGGAACCCCTCTTAGCTTTCACTTTCAAGAAAACATGATCACCCACTTTGAAATCTCTTTGGGTTATGTTCTTATCAGCAAAACTTTTCTGCCTGTCTTGGGTAGCTTTCAAATTCTGCTTAATTTTTATCATTTGATCCTCCATCTCCTTGAGCAACTCTAGCCCAACTACTGCTCTATCAGCTGGATTATCCCAACTCATTGGAGTATTTCACTTTCTTCCAGAAAGTGCTTCAAATGGGCTCATCTTCAACGATGCATGATACCCATTTTTGTAGGCATATTCTACCAAGTGCAGGTCGTCTTCCCATCTTGTTGGTTTGTCCATCACATACATTCTCAATATGTCTTCTATTACCCTGTTCACCCTCTCTGTCTGTCCATCAGACTCGGGATGATAAGCTATACTAAAGTTCATATTCGTTCTGAATTCTTTGAAAAATCCTTTCCAGAAATTCGAGGTGAATTTCGGGTCTCTATCGAACACAATCGTTTTAGGAATTCCGTGCAATCGTGCCACTTCCTTTATGAAAATATCAACAACATATGTTGCCTTGTGAGTAGTTTTCAGTGGAATAAAATGGGTAGCTTTTGTAATCTTGTCCACCACCACCATGATCGAATCATGCAGCTTGGTTGTTCTAGGAAATCCTGTAATAAAATCCATTGTTACTACTTCCCACTTCCACTTAGGAATGGGTAAAGGTTGCAGCAACCCTGTTGGGTGCCTATGCTCAACTTTAAATTTCTGGCACTCCATACATCTGGCGATGTATTCAGCGATTTCTCTCTTCATACCTGGCCAAAAGTAATGGCTCTTGACTGTTTCTACTCTTTTCTGATATCCAGGGTGCCCTGCATAAGGTACATTATGCATCTCCTGCAAAATCATCTATTTCAAGCACTAGACATTGGGTACAAAAATTTTGTTCTTGTACAGCAGTATTCCATCTATTTCCAATTTATAAATTTCCATCTTCTATGGCATCTTACCCTATTGTAGCTTGGCTACCAATTCTCTATACTACAGATATACATTTGCAACCTCCTGAATTATGCTTTTAATATCAGTCTGATACATGCTAATGGTTGTAGCATGTAATTCATGCACCCTCTTGTTGAGTGCATCAACCACTTTATTCTCCTTTCCTTTGATATGCTTGATCTCAAAGTCGTATTCACACAGAAATTCTGGCCACCTACTTTGTCTAGCGTTTAAGGTTGGCTGATCAGACAAATATTTCAGACCATTGTGGTCTGTTCTCATTTCAAATCTCCTTCCCATGAGGTAATGTCTCCATTTCCTCAAAGCGTGAACAATTGCTGCTAACTCCAAATCATGAGTGACATAATTCTTTCCTTTCTCTTTCGAGTTCTTGGACTCATAACAGATTACAAATCCATTCTGACTGAGAATTCCTCCCAACCCTTCTTTACACGCATCTGTGCACTACACAAAATCCACATTTGGATCTACAATCCTCAAGATTGGAGCATTGGTTAACAACTGCTTCAATCACTGGAAACTTTTCTCACACTCTCCAGTCCACTGAAACTTTTTCTCCTTCCTTTGCAAGGAAGTGATAGGGTGATCTATCTTTGAGAACCCTGCGATAAACCTTTTGTAATATCCTGCTAGACCCATAAAGGATCTAAATTCCACCACATTCCTTGGCGCTGACCATTCTCTGATGGCATCAACCTTCTCAGGATCCACGATGATCCCTTATTCTAAAATAATGTGCCCCAAGTAATGGATCTGCCTTTGATAAAATGAGCATTTGCTCAACTTGGCCTATAGTTGGTGTTCTCTCAACACTTGCAGCACCATCCTCAAGTGTTGTTCATGCTCTTCCTCTGACTTGGAATACACCAAAATGTCATCTAGGAAGACGATGACAAACTTGTCTAGATAGTCCCTGAATACTCCATTCATCAAGCACATAAAAACAACAGGTGCATTTGACAGTCCAAATGGCACCTCTGTGAACTCATAATGACCATACCTTGTTCTAAAAGCGGTCTTGCTGATGTCTTCATCCTTTATTATTACTTTGTGATATCCCAATCTGAGATCTATCTTCGAAAATATTTTCGCACCTTTCAACTTATTGAAAAGATCGTCGATCCTCGGTAGATGATACTTGTTATTGACAGTTACTTTGTTCAACTGTATAAAATCAATGCACAGCCTCAACGTCTCATACTTATTCTTCACAAACAGGACCGGGGCACCCCAAGGTGACATGCTTGGGTGAATGTACCCCTTATTTAGAAGCTCTTCAATTTTCAATTGCAACTCTTTCAGCTCTGGCGTACCCATTCTATAAGGAGATTTCGACATTGGAGCTGCTCCAGGCATCAAATTTATAGAGAAATCGATATCTCTCTTTGGAGGTAGTCTAGGTACCTCCTGAAATACGACTTCAAACTCTGTTAGTACCGCATGGTCTCCAATATTTGAGACTTCATCTCTGGATGCTTCCTCCACATGGGCTGCAAATAATTGACAACCTTTCCTGTAGCACTTTTTCAACTGCATTGCTGAGATTTCTCTAACAACCACAGCTCTGGGAATTCCTTGGACTATTTTCCAATTCCCCTCCTCATCCAGGCATGAAAATTTCTTGTTACGATAGTCCAGGAGGGCATGGTGTTGGTCCAACTAGTCCATCCCAATTAAACAGTCATAAGAGCCTAAAGGCAGAATATTCAATTCATCCTTCGTGCTCAATCCCTTCATGTCCACTGGACAGGACTTAACCAACTCAATGACTTTCCTCTTGGTTCCTATAGCCAACTACACTAACCAAGACTTTTCATGTTAGCTTCTTATCAAATGCAAACTTTCTACCACTCTATGGTCTATATAACTATTGCTAGCCCCTGAATACATTAAAATAATAAATGGTTGGTTGTTAATAATACCTTTCACTTCAATCATGTGCGACTGAAATTCAGCTTGCTTGTTTTCCAGGGCCGCATAGATCCTTGGCATTCTACTTCCCATGTCCTCCACTTTTTCAGCTTATTGAACATTATGGGCAGCTCTTGCTTTGCCATTTTTATGGGGACAATCTCTGTACTTGTGGTTCTCTTTACAGCCCCAACATTGAATGGGCGTCTGTCTCTGCCTTTGTTCCCCCACTTCAGCCATTCTCAACTCTCTAAATGATGGATGTCCTTGAGGACTATTTATAAAAAAGGGAGGTTTGTTTCCCTTATGCCTCTGTTCTTTCTTAAACTTCCTCTGGTCATCCCAAGCCTTCTGAAAGGTAGGCTTTTCTCTTTGTTGTTCATATAATCATTTCTCTCTTCTTATTGTTTCTTCCATAGTTTTAGGATCATCATACTGAATCTTGTCACCAATGGGAGATGGCAGTCCACTCAGATACCTCTGGATCTTGACAGCCTCATCTTTGATGAATGGAACATACTTCAGTAATTCCAAAAACTTTCGTTCATACTCATCAATGGTCTTGTTGTCCAGCTTGAGTTCAAAGAACTCTTTCATATTTCTGTCATAGTATCTTTTAGTCATGTGTTTCCTCTCGAAATACCTCTTGAATTCCTTCCATGTGATATCTTTCTCTCTAACGTGCTACACCTGCACAAGTTGATCCCACCACATGGATGTTTTTCCTTTTAGTTGATACATCGCAATTCTTCCTTCTGCATGAGAGGAATAATTATGCAATTGGAAATATTTCCTCATGCCAAGCAACCATGTTTCAACATCTTCCTCCTTCTTATGTTCTCCATCAAATGTAGGAGGCTTAATCTTGTTCATCTCCCCTTTCAATTCATCCACTCCAGATCTTCGGTGTTTTTTGGTATGGGGTGGCTTGAACTACTGTGTTCTTCCTTATTGGAATGATTGGGGAGCGACGACGATGTATGCTACCACTCCTCGATCTTGTTTTACTCTCAGGGGTCCTGCGCCTCCCTGTTTTTCTTGTGTCACTCTCCTTTTCCAATTTCCTTTCTATTCTTTCCAGGTTCTTCAACACCTTTAAGTTGAATTCACCTTGCCGATCTCTGACCCTCATGAGCTTTCGGCTATCGGCTCGACGATCCTGGGCATATTTTTGCAATCTTTCAATGATTTTCATCACATGCCCTTCCTTATCCAATTCTCTTCCATGCCCATTGGAGTTCAATCCTTCGACTCCCAAGTTGACATCCCTTCCTTCTCTTTCGTTCTCTAAATTGGAGGCAATCAACACCTCTTCAATTTCTATACTCGGTGTCGATTCATGACTGTCCTGACACTCGCTGAACTCTGCACACACAATGTGCAGTCAACTGAAGTTTTTCAGGCCTTAAAGCCTTAATAAAACTACAACATTCATAAACCAACGCGAATAAGAAAACGTTTTGATTCCACGATTTTTTTGAGCTCTGTTTGGCTCTACAATTTCTGGTGATATCCCTCGTTTTCTTAGTCCCCAACCCATGCATCCATGGGCTGTGATCAAATGCTAAACTGCTAGGTGCTACAAGGCTCTCCAAACAAAACTTCGGGTTTCAGGATTTCGGTGCTTCGAGGTTTCGAGTTTCGGGGTTTTGGTCCCGGAGGTTCTCGCACTCGCTTCCCTATCCAACTCCCGACTTTCAAAAATTTGATTTCCTTACCCTCCAGGCCTATAGCACAGTTGTCTCCCACCAAGGTAGTGACACATGATGTCCTTAAGAAGGTCCACCTTACTCCTAGTGACGTCAGTGGGCCCCACTACTTTTACTTTTCGTTTCGGAGTTTCGAGCATTAGGAGTTCGTGCATTTACACATATCGAACTTTATTTTTCCTAAATTATGAAATTACGGTCTACTCATCTACTTGATCCAACGATCAAGTTCCTCGCCTACGATCTATGGTGTAGATCATTTCGAGATTTCGAGGCTTCGGGTTTTCGGTAACCGGGAGTTCATGATGCAATGACTCCAAATCTCTTGTCACTTCAATCCCCGAATTCTGATACACAAGTTCTTGTACGAGATCCAACGGTCCTCGATGATTTGGATCTAATGGTCGAGATCTTTTCAGAGTTTCGTGAATCGGGAGTTCACAATGAAACGACTCCAAATCTCTTGTTGCTTCAATCCCCAAATTCTGATATGGAGATTCATGTATGAGATCAACGGTTGTGAGCCTCCCGTGATCCGACGGTCCAGATCCCTCCTATGCTTACCCCTATCAAAGCTCTTAAGGCCTAACTTCCTCGCTAGGTGGCTGGATCCGACGACTCACGTGATTTCAGCACTTCTTCCTGGAAGTGCTCCACCATCTGATTCTACCCTTGTTAATCTCTTTCGCGATTTGGGACTTGGAGTGAACAAGAATTTGGCCTACGCTCCAAGTTCACGATCCTTGAATTCACGAAATGATCCAACGGTTCAAACCAACTATGATCAATGACCCACGTTTATTCTGGATCCTAGGGTGGCGAGTTTCTCCATCCACTAACCACCTTGCAACTTTTGGCCATCTTACAACCCTCGCGATTTTGCGAGTTGTCCACAGAGAATTCTGACTGTCCAACTCTGCTTCTCAAGGACTTATGGCCAATGACTTGGTACCCTCCTTCTGAACCTTCATCTACTTGATCCAACACTTCTGGTGTGGATTTCTCTCTCTCCCTATGGCCATATACCACACCGACTGTAGTTTTATAATACCGCTACACCTCCTGATCTTTGTAACATGGTCAAGTAGTCCGTTAACACTCAGAAACATTCTGAGGTCTGAAATTTGTCCTCCAGACACAATTTATTCTCAAAACCTCGGTCCAAAGACCACTTATCCAGCCCATCCAGGCTCAGCGTTGAAACTAGACTCTAATACCAAACTGTAAACATCCCCTGGCCGTCATCCCACTGGTCGGGAAAACGCTACTGTGCGGAACAACATCATTCTCATACTTAATTAATAACATGCATTTAAGTCATATTTAACACATTTAACTCCAAGTAAACACAAGATTACTACTAACATAAATAATCCCTGGCATTAACAATAATTCATATGCACAATAGAATACATGATACATATAAGCATCACAGACATCCATATACTTATAAATTAAGTATAAAATTAACACTTATATTTTGTTACTGACGTAATTCCACCAACCACGTGTAGGCCTTCCATGAACCTCCCAGCCTTAGACCATGCTGCTGATCACTCTCAGCAGTGGGTCACCCTCGAGCTGGGACTAAGCTCCACCCAAGGCAAGGAATCCTAGTCTAGGTTGAGGTTATAGGGTAAACTGCACAGAATAACCGGAAGGATTCTTTCTAGGATGCCTTCTTATGCCCACTACTCACGGACTCTCATTCCCCACATGCCTGTTCCACCCGGGAGTATACACCTTCAAAAGAACATTCTATCAGTGCTTCACCTCCCTCTCTGGGTCTTGGAAACAGGCCAAATAAAGAAGTCTTAGAGCTCCGTAGCTGGTGTTGGACTCTCTATATAAGAATACCACTTCCCAACAGACTCCTTCACCTGGAAATAGCTTCTCACAGGCCTGGAAAACTGCCTCTTCAACTAAGGGCCTTAAAACCCGATTCCTCAGCCCCTTCTGACTCAATTCCTGCACTGTGAGGATAACAACAACACAACCCCACTCAGGAAAACAGAAAAAAACAACCTATAGACAGATCGGGTATGGATTCATCTCGACAATGGAAGATAGACTAGGTTCTTGGACTCACAAGTCGAATTTCCCCTCCTGACCAGTTCTTTCAACGGTGCATAGGTATGTCAAGGGCAGACATAGACCAATAATAGAATCAGACGAATGATGTTTTGGTCTTCAAGGAGACATCTCAATTTTCTGGTTCTCAGAGCTGTGTGAGGGTATCCAAAATCAGACGCAAAGGATGATGGAATGAGGAGCGACCCCCTCCACGGCTGACTTCTGTTGTTTTTAATAGCATGTGCCTGGGTCGACACATGTCACCCATGAAGTTGCATGCACTCCATCATCATGCGTTCCTCTCCAGGAACTTAGGACAAAACATATATTTCACATGGCTTTTTGGAATAATATTAAAATATTATTCCCAAGGACTTAAGCCCCTAGGCTCAACACTTAGCCTCTCTTTCCAACCTTCCAACCCCCAATCCCTTACCCACTCTATGGAAGCTTAATCCCCCATCACTCATTCATCGTGGTTGGTCTGTGTGCAACGGTGTTTATATTTTATTATTAATGTTCTGTATGTTTACATATACAAAAGTTGGCTCCCAACCTTAACACTTAGGCTCTCTGGCCTAATAACACATAAACCCACCAGCTTATATAAACTTGGCTCACCAGCCTATAAAACATAATTACAATTCATAATGCAAGATTTATACTTCATAGACATGATTTACGACAGGGCTCGGCCTTGGGGACATTACAATTGGGAAGACATTCTCTTAGATTAATAATTAATAATTTAATAATTGATTATTAAATACTTTATATAATAATTAAATGAAAATAATAAATAGTTATTGATTATCCAAGGGATGCATCCTTTCATGGATGGTCACCATATGTTCTCTATATATGCAACACTCACAATTTAATAATATATCGATTTATCTCATATGAAGACAAAAAACATGGTATCAGAGCAGGACTGGGCTTGACTCCCTTACTAGAGGGCCCAAGGAAAATGAGAGAGATAACTTACGTTTTGTTACATGGAAACATATTCCTTCAATTATTGACATGGAATTTTTATCATCTTTGAAAAATCAACAGGCCTCCCATATTTAAATATGAATTTGGCACATAACAAAATATGTAATGCAAGAAAAGAAATGGAGAAGGTGGCAAAGTTAATAGCTAACAGGAGAAGAATCAGAGTAGGGAGAAAAAGAGTAAGAAAGAAGGATGGAGGAGATGCATTGATTAATGGTGGCCTCACTTCCACCTATTTCTAGAAACTTCTTTGAGAGAGCCCTCCAAGACGCCTCTGAGATATTGGAGAAGATATTGCTCCTCCAATATGCCTCAGATTGATTCTAAAAGTGAACCCTCCTTCAATCTCATTTTGACCTCGTCCATCAATTAAGGAATGTTGAAGTAGGATATAGTTCTCTTCTACTAGTTTCTTCCACGTATCTTAGAGCCAAAGGCGGCAGCGGTGCAAGCTTGTTCGGTTCCTCTAGAAAGGTTGAACTCCATTTTATTAACCAAATTGCAATTTGGGGAAGTACACCGCATCCAGGTGGTCTATGGGACATTGTTCATAGAGGTGTACAGGATGTGCGCTATCATGACTTTTCTTGAGTACGATAAGGGTCTTCTCATCAGGTTGGAAACTTATAATGTGACTCCCTTCCAGGCGGACATTGAGAATATTTTCCCTATGGGTACCAAGGTGGCCACCAAGGATCCCTATTTCAAGATCGCCAACAATGGTGGTCTCGCCATCTACGTGGACAACCCCGTCAACATTGCAAAGATCATGAAAAAAAATAAAAAATAAAGGCAACATTTGCTTCAGAGAACAAAATTGGGACGCAACAATTGAGCATTATACAAAATTCATTGATGCTACTCTCCTCCATCTTCAGAAGAGGTCCTTCAATGATAATAATAATATCATTGACTGCCTTCTGCATGATTATTCCAATAGAGGAGGAGTACATAATAGCTAGTGTGGTATTCCCCGAAGCAGTATGGCTTTGAAAGATCCTTATAGATTCATTTGGTCAAATTCTTGAGCCTAAGTTGATTCACTATGACAATCAAAGTTGCATGAGACTATCGGTAAATTCAGTTTCTCATGACAAAAGTGACTGTAGTAAACATTGGGCAGCAAGAAAACGAGCAACAAGGGTCACTATTATTGATATAGGAACCCTTAATTCTTTGAATGACCATTTTTCCTAGTACGAGAGCCCATAGTATCTCTTATTGTATTTGATCCACTTTCCTTGGTACGAGTGCTCAATAATGTTATGCATTTCATCAATATTGCTAGTTTGCAATCAATGAAAAAAAAATTTCAGTCCCCTTGATATTCTCTCTTTCTGGTATAGTCTCCATAAAGGCAACTTGGTTAGTGGACACTGAGATCACATGGCAGGTAGTGTGATGTATTTTTGAAGTCATGACTTAAGGGGAGCATCTAGCTCATGAAAATAATCATACATGGAGGGAAAGGCCTTCCAAACATGATGTCATGGACTGACATCACCAAAAATGATGCTCATAGAGAGGTAGTCCCTAGGAGAAATATACCTCCTAGGACAGGACCATGCCAAATAGCAGAGACATTTCTAGCAACTATGAACGCAAGCTATGGTGATGGACCCTTTGATGGAGGAAGATATAGTATGAGACTTAGAGAGAAAATTTATAGCAATCCCGGTACATGAATCAATCCATGAGATGTTGAGGGAGCATGTATGGAAGAAATTATAGTGTATGTAGAGGAACTCCCAGAGAGGGATGCAGTACTACATCCAAAGGGAGAATAGATTGAGTTACCTCCAAAGAAGGAGGAATAAATACCTTCAATGTTAGAGGGAGAAGATATAGATGAGGAGTCACCTCCAACTCCAGAGGGATCAGTTATTGAACCACTCTCAATTCCATATAGAGTAGTTGCAGAGGAAGAAATTGCAGAGAGAGAGTGAAGGAGCCAGTTCCACATAGAGAAGCCCCAGAGGAGGGAAGTTGTTGACATAGTAGAGAAGTTACTCTCCATATCATTGTTTAGAAGTTACAGAATCCCAAAGGGAAAGTCTATAGTGATTTCCAAGTGGATCTATAAGATCAAACACACAGCTGATGGGAGTATCGAGAAGCACAAAGTGAGATTTGTTTCCAGAGGATTCTCTCAGGTGGAGGGAATAAATTATGAGGAGAAATTTTCTCCTATTGTTCAATACACTTTTATCCGAGCAATTATTTCCCTTGCAGCATCCATGGGTTGCAGACTACATCAGATGAATGTGAAGAAAATATTTCTCAGTGGAGATATTGAGGAAGAAGTATACATCGAGCAGCTAGATGGTTTCATGATACATGAGGAATCTCATGTGTGTAGGTTGAAGAAATACATGTATGGACTCAAGAAAGCACCTCGATCTTGGTATGTGAAGATTGATGGACACTTGATGAGTTTGGGATTCAGCGAAAATGTTTTTTGATCCTAGGATGTACTACAATACTATTAATGGTGAGTCCCTGATTTTGGTCCTCTACATTGATGACCTATTCCTCACTAGTATAGAAAGCCTTATTGTTGAATGCAAGTATGCCTTGGCCTCTAATTTGAGATGAAGGAACTTGGTATGATGCATTGCTTCTTGGTACTAGAGGTGTGACATAGAATTGATGATATCTTCCTGAGTCAGGGTAAGTGCACAGTTGAGATATTGAATAATTTTGGGATGTTGGAAGCCTGTGGCTACACCAATGGTGACGAATATGAAGAAACTAAGTGTGTATTCTTCAGATTTTGATGAAATTGATCTGGCTTTGTACAGACAACTGATTGGATCATTGATGTATCTGGTTAACACTAGACCATATATTTTTTATTCAGTGAGTACACTTATCCAGTTTATGAGTCAGCGGAGAAAGACACACTGGATTGTTGTGAAGCATGTGTTGAGATACCTGTGAGGCACAGTTGGACATGGTCTAATATATACTTATAGTATTGACATCAGATTGCAGGGATATACCGACTTTGATTGGGAAAGGAGCGCAGTGGACAAGAAGAGCACCTATGGGTGTTGCTTCACTTTGGGATCTGCCACGGTTTCTTGATGTAGCAGGAAACAAAATTATGTGGCCTTGAGCACCATAGAAGCGGAGTACATTGCATTGAGTGTGGTAGTCTGTAAAGTAGTGTGTCTTCGCAAGATCCTTGCATATTTATTTGGACATGTGCTATATTCCACTATTATTCCAAGACATAGTGCAAAGGAAGGAACTACTGGTGCAGTACCTTCATACAGATGAGCAGTTTGTTGTTGTTCTTACCAAACCAGGATGAAGTTTGAGTACTTCCTTGATAGACTTGGCATGGAAAAGATTGCCTCCCTCACTGAGAGGGAGTGTTGATGTTTGCATCTTCCTAAGACATTCTCTAGATTGTACTCCTTTGTGACTGAGTTGAGTTGATCTGTGAGGACACTTATCCGAGAAGGGATAAGTGGGAAACTTATTTGAGAAGGGATAAGTGGTTTTGGGCTTATCGAGAAGGGATAAGTGTGTTGATCTGTGAGGACACTTATCCAAGAAGGGATATCCCAAAATCCCTTATGGAGAGCACATGAGGACATGTCCCATGTGGATAGCACATGAGGACATGGCAAGGGAGTTGACCTTGAAGTCACACACTATGGGAGGTTGACCCTAGTTTTTCTAGAGGGAGTAGCCTCTAGAAGTCCACATGGGAGTGCCATGTGTCAAAAACATTTTCCATGTCGTACTCCTATGTTAATTGAGTTGAGTTGATTTGTGATTACACTTATCAAAGAAGGGATAAGTTTGTTTGGGATTATAGCCCAACATTCCTTGTGGAGAGAACATGAGGACATGTCCCTTGTCCAGAGCACATGAGTACATTTCAAAGGAGTTTACCTTGATGTCACACACTATGGGGAATTGACCCTAGTGTTTCTAGAGGGAGTAGCCTCTAGAAGTCCACATGGGAGTGTCATGTGTGATAGACATTTTTCTACTACAATGGTTGTGTACCACTGGCAGAGATTATGTGTCTCTGGATAGTAGTTTTTTATTACTACAGTGGTTGTGTACCACTGGAAGAGATTGTGTGTCACTAGACAATAGTTGTGTGCCACTAATAGTGGTTTTGTACCACTTGAGAGTAGTTGTGCACTACTATGAAAAGATACCTCCCTAGCTAAGAGGGAGTGTTGATGTTTCAACATTGGGTGGACCTTGTCCTAGATTGCACTGTAGACCAAGGGAGATAGGATACATTTTCATAAAGGTGCACTTGTGTTAAATGGGCCCAGGAATAGTCCTTCCTTGATCATGACAAGGAATAATATGGAATTGAGGTGCTTGAAGTGATTCCCACATGTGAGTTAGCATCAGGACGACATTCACTCACAGGTGTGTACCTATGGTGAATATCCTAGTGTGGTCTTTGTCCTAGTCATGGTGATTTAAAAAGGAATGATAAAGACTCAAGATGTTATATGCTATTACATGCAGATCCAGAGTGATCCTGATCTTAGAGAGAGTCAATTGGCTTAGAGGGAGAGGCACATAAGGATTTTTTCCTTGGTTCAGATGGGAGGGATACATCTCCCAAGACTAACAAACAAGTTTCATGAGTCTAGGGTGAAGTTTGTATATTTCAGATATAAGCTTGGCATGATGGAGAATGTCTCCCTCATTGAGAGGAGTGTTGATGTTTGGACAACATTGGGAAGATATTCTCTTAGATTAATAATTAATAATATAATTATTGATTATTAAACACTATATGTAAAAAGTAAATGATAATAATAAATATTTATTGATTATCCAAGGGATGCATCCTTTCATGGATGGTCACCATATGTTCTCTATATATGGAACACTCATCATTGTAATAATATATCAGTAGATCTCATATGAAGAAAAACAACACATTAGGGTCCAGAGGGATTATTATTTTTATTCCACTCCATTTTAACTTGATTCTTTCCTTTTCGAGGGATATATTGGATTTAATTTGTCATCCCCATGGTCGACTAACAAGTGTTGCATATGTTGGAATTCCTCCAAGTAAGTCGATTACCTCGAAGTCAATTGGTGTCGGTACAATCATAATTTAAGTTTCAACGTTTCCGAGTATATCTATAGGCTCTATTAATATTTGGTATGCAAGCTTGAGGTAATTCAATGTTGGTACTAGTGAAGGCCAACACAACCATATCCACATATCTCGAGGTAGGATATTTACTTGTGATCCAAATTTGATGAATACCTGGTTAATAAATACCCCATGGCTTTCCAAGTCAACCCATCGGTCATAATCTTTATGATTATAGGAAAGTTTCATGACATATTTAGATGGTATTTGTCCTTCTTTATACTCTCTTAATATATTAAGAAGATCCAACAATTGCCTAACTGGATTCTTTTCCTTTAGAAAATGTAAAAATTCTTGTACAATATCTTCATTTTTTTCCTCGGTTTGGCTAGTCTTGATTAAAAATTTTGAAGAATTTAAGTGCTTCCCTCTTAATCTGTTCTTCATTGTTTGGATTTGGAAATGGACTAGACATCCATGTTTTTCGATCTTGTGAGGGGATATTATTAATATCATGTCCTGGGCTGAATCTAGTAATGACGTATAATCTCTTTGAATTTAACACTTCTTGTTTTGATATTGTGTGTAGGAGGTTCACATTATTTTTGGTCATGATATTATCAAGTACTATTGGATAGTGTTTAGGTGAATGACCATTGATGCCACATATGTTACAAAATTTTAATTCAACCTGATCTTTTATTCAACAGTCAGGCGTAATGTGGTCGTATTTCCAACAATTGTAACAGTAAGGTTGACCTCAACCTCGACCTCAACCTTGGAACTCAACTCGACCATGGTCACCTTGACCTCAAACTTTACCATAGTAGTCATTTCTTCTCTCATAGTCATTAGTCTGATCAGTTTCTTTTGTATGATATATACTATTTTCACATCTTTTTATATTTTTTGTATTTAATCGACACTCAAATTTTCTATGGCTCTGCGCTTCTCAAATATGACACCATTTGGTATTTTTCAAGTTGTGCAGACAATATTGCATAGTATGGTTGGTCAGAGTTTCACATATGTTATAGTATGTCTCATCTTGCACTCATCGTGTATCTGCAGCTCCTGTTACTTGATCTTTAAGACTACAAGTATATATTGTGTGACCTTCTCCGCAGCATGTGGTAGACCACAACTCGATTCTTCTTAAAGTTATATTTTGTATGGTCTGCTATAGATTTTTTGTTTTTTCTTCTAGATGTTCTAGCAATGAGGAAGTCAATGGGATGTTGTCATCCAATTCAACATGTTGTTCTTTCTATAATGCATCTTCACATGAGATTATCTCGTAGAGTCGTAATGGTGTTCGGATTCGTTGTCGTAATTCGGCTACATAGGATTGTACTAGTAGATTTTGATTGATTGTCAACAAGTTTTGGTTAAGGAGATATTTGAATATTTTGTCGTATTAGCAGACCAAATTGGATGGTATTTTCTTTATTTCTTTCAATTTTTGTGTGGCCAAGTGTGTAACAACTTTGACTTTTAAAAATGATAAAAGATTTCTCTTTATTTTTTATTTTGATCGATTTTGATTTTCTTTGAAATTCATAAACCATGTTAGAGCACAGTGTCGAATAGGAACACCAAATTGTGTCATTTGATTATCTTCATCTATGATGTTTGTTGCATCCCATAATTTTTCACATATGAATCAATGTCTTCTTGGATCCTCATCTCCTTAATAAATGGGAATATTATTGAGTCCCATTATTGTTTTAATTTTAAGAACAATATATTTTTATGATGTTTGGTTTATCACACTTTCCGACTCATATGTCAAATTATTATTCAATTGTTGTTGTGATGACTTGTCTATCGGGAAGTCTTCTAATGGATGGTATGTCAAAAGTAATTTTCCCTTGTTTGTTTTGATGTTTTCTTCTTCAGTTTGAAATTTTTTATCTTTATACTCGACGATATATCGTTCCAAGACGCATGTTGGTTCATGGTTATACTCTACTAACTTATTATGTTCCTTTGATATGAGATCTAGCAGGGGTGTCGACATCGTGAGATCCTTTATGTGAATAAGCATGTTATCAACTTGTTTTAGGTTTATTTCCATCTCAAATATGAGTGTATCGCGTATATTACCATGATCATTGGTTCTATACTATAGTATCACAGACTGTTTGTCAATCTAAATCATCTACTGGAGTAATTATTTGATTCTAGGGCTAGTTACTTGAATAGGAGGTGCATATTGTGGGTCTTCAGTCTTCATAAGCCATGCTTATAGGTTGGTATTCATGTTGATAGGTGTCCATGCTACCCTTTATCAACTATACTTCATTACTTCTAACGGGGGTCATCGCGGGTGTTGTTATTTCCATATCTAGTCAATTCATGTTAGACTCAAACTTATCACATGCTCTCTTAGGATGAAATTCCCTAACTAATAATTTGTTTGAGTTCTGACTGTGCCACATGTTATGGATATCCTCTCTTTTATTTTTCCTCTTGTCTCGCTCCAATTTTTGGATGTCGATCGTTTGTTTGTAAATTATTTTCCTCTCGAAGACATTTATGCTTCATTTGAATGAACGTTGGTGTGCTCTTTTCTTATGGAATCTCATTGATCAACCAACCCCCAATCGCTTCTCTGACTTACTTGGAGTCAGTGGGTATGGCCATTTTTGCTGTTTGAAAAAATAGTCCTAGGATTATTTTGTGTCTTTGCACCTTTCTTCTAGGAATTCTTCCCACTTCTCATCTTTCTCTTCCAAATTACTATTTCGCAATGGTGTACCTAGTCGAGGTCGGTATTCAACAATGTCATTGACTCCTTTGTCCAGAATAAATGTATGGAGAATTCTTTGGACTATGCACAAAAATCCATTGTGTAGCTTCATGTAGAACTTGTTATTTTTTTTGTCCAGGGAATTTTGATCCTCAATAGCTTGTTATGTTATATAATCTTCAACAATTCTTTCAACCCACTCTTGCAAGTTTGTTCGTCCACCGTTTATAATTTTTCATCGGGATTCAATTTATGCATTACTGGATTTGTTGATGTACTCGAATATGAATTCGGTGATAGCCTTCAGAAATCGTTCGTGAGTCTCTGAGAAAAATCATGACCTTGCTTCCTCTAGCGTGAGGTTGTTCCTTCTTCCATAATTCTTAATGTAATTCTCAATTTTTCACTCCCACCATTCGTGTATGTCTTGTAAAGTTATCATCTATGTGATATTCTGCATGCCCAGGTTCAAAACTACTGGCAACATAACCAATGTTGTAATCTAGGGAAAAGTGGGGGATTGTTACTAGTATTTCATTATACAAGCAAGCATAGAGTCACATACCCATACATATAGAAAAATGCATACACAAAGTAGTGGAATCCCAAAGAAAAACACTTTATTATATATAGATGCGTCAATACAACACAACAAAGGAACTTTCTCTTATACATGATTGTCTATTTATAGTTACATATTCAGTTACCAGGTAGTTGTAACTACTTAACTACTTAGGTCGGTTAGTTAGTCGAAAATTTTACCGAATCATACTTTCGACTTTAACATTCGACCAATTAATTCTTAAGTCGATTGTTAGGTCTAGTTGACAAAGTCAACTAGCCCTTACAATGAGGTCTCATGACTATAGGAGTTGAATACTCTATTTAGTGCCACAACCAAGGGTCGAATGAGGCAATCTACAACATGGTTGGTGCTTCCCTTCTTGTACTTGATGTTCAAGTGGAGTTGATGCAAGTACGTGGACCAATTATTATGGTGTTCATTTTGTAATTTTCATTGTGTCTTCATGAATTGTAGAGGCTTGTGATGAATGTGGATGATTGTTTCCTTTCCCATGGTCTAATCCTTACACTATCAACATGCATACACAATATAGTACTTCTCGTTGTCATAGGTGGGTATCTATGAAAATCATCAGATAGTTTTTCACTTTGATAGGCCACTATATTCCCATGTTGAGTGAGGACTACACTAATAGCACAATTTGAAGCATCTGTCTCAATATCATATGATTGTTGCAGGTCTGGCGGAATAAGGGTTTGTCCTTAGCAGAGGAAGGATTTCAAATTCTTGAATTCTTTCTGTTGTGTCCCAACCCAAACAAACTTGGCCTTGGCTCGACCCTTGGTCACTTGGCTTAGGTCCCAGACGATATGAGATAACCCCAACACAAACCTATGGTAGAAGTTGGCATGGCACAAGAAGCTATGGAGCGTTGTCACTATATTCAAGTCTGATTGATAGTGAATGACTTGGATCTTGGTTAGATCCACAAGAAAACCCTGCTCATCCAAGATGTATCCTAGATATTGAATTCTCTTCATGATGAAGGAACAATTCTCCAAATTGGAATATAAATTGTGGTATGGCACGGTGCCAAAGAGATATTGAATATACTTCAAATGTTCCTCCCGCGTTTTTCTAAAGATGAGGATGTCATCCAGATATATGAACACAAAGGAGTTTGTGAATAGATGAAATGTATCATCCATCACATGCATGAATTTGGTTTTGGAATTGGTTAAGATGAAAGGCATGACCAACCACTTTAATATACCTTCTTTAGACTTGAAGGTTGTCTTCTATACATCATTTTTCTTAATTGAAACCTAATGGTAGCTTGACTTTGGATCAATCTTATTGAAAAATTTGGTTCCCGTGAATTGATGTAGAAGATAATCAATCTAGGGGATTTGGTATTGTTTATTGATTTTGATCTTGTTCAGGGATCTGTAGTAAATTCAAAGTCACCATGTCCCATCCTTCTTCTATATCAAAACAATTGGGCTCCCACATGGTGAGGAGCTTGGTTTAATGTGGCCTTTAAAAATTAGCTCTTGGATATCGCATTTGATTCCTTAATTCCCCATAGTAAATAACCTATATACAATGATCTTGGGAAGAGGAGCATCGAGTATTAAATTACTTGAGTACTTTATCTAACATTTCAAGGCAACCCCAATAGGTGAGGAAAAGATGTATTTGTTTTCTTCTACTATATTGTCCACTTGATTTTGTTGTGTAGAGAGACCTTGTGAAGAGATTTTGGAAGTTGTAGTGATATTATGTTCACCTTCCGACCAGACCATAAAGAGGACAAATCTCTCGATATGATAAATCACCTTTATACACTGCTTCACAAAGACAGAAGAGAGCGAAGTAGTTGGGACTTCCTCTAGTAACCTGTAGAGTTGACCTCCAAAAGTAATATTAATGACAATATAGGCCCTATATTCATAAATAGCATGATGCTTCCACATATATGGTTTTCCTAAAAGAACATCACAAAATTCAAGTGGGGAAACATCACATAATACCTCATATTTGAAGGGCTTCATGTTGTAGTGCAGGAGACATTGCTAGAAAACACAGATGTCTCAACCATGCCTAATTCAACTGATGTTGTATGTCTAAGGGTGATAAAAAGAAAATAGGTTCAATCTCTTGACGATCTCTGTTGAGATTAGGTTCTTTTGGTTACTGATGTGAGTGGAAGAGGCACTCCCCTTCTTTAGGATCCATAGGTTCCTCTGGATGGACCTGTTTTGTAGAAATTGTGACACTTTGTTCCACATCAATGATATGTTTTCCCCTATCTGGTTAAAAATCAGATTTTGATATGGAATCCAAATATGAGTCTTTCATCTCAGCCACCAATGACTCTTTGGAGCAACATTCATCAGTGTTGTGCTAAGGTATTTTGTGTAACTTTCACCACTTTCCCATGTTCTTCTTCAAATTTGTGTTTCCCTTCTTTGCTTATGGATTGGACTGGTTGTCCTAGGGTTAGCCATCCTTGCTTTGTCCTTTTTTGGGGGAGTTAGGGCCACCTTTATCATGCTTTTGCTACGAGGGATTTGCAAAATTGAAATCCCGGTTATTTTTTTGCTTAAACTTTTTCTCGATCTTGAAAGCATATCAGTAAGAGGCTCCTAGTGAGGATATGTCTAGGAATTCCATCTATTTGGATGTACCTATGTAGGACACTATGGTACTTCTGAACCCGGTGTTGTACTTCAAAACTAGGTGTTGATCAAAATCTTTAATACCTAACTTTGTGTGCATGGTATGGAAGATGGTGGTGTACTCCATCCACATCCGGTCTCTCTCCTCATGCAGACTTTTCCATATCGTGTATTGTCATCATAGTTTCAGAGATGAATGAAATGAGAATGTGGATAAGTTTTGAGCTCACAACTATATTGAGTAAAGTGTATTTTTATTAACCTAAATTCATGTTCAAGAATGTGATAGCAAGAGGAAAATAGTTGGAATACTTATAGACTTATAATAGTCTATTTTTTGTTATGAAATTTAGTGTTGTGATGGATCATTATGGTCATTAATGATCTGATAATAGAAGGGAAAGTTAGCATCATGAATCAAAATTTTAATAATGTTAATTCTTATATCCTTATGAAGATAGGGAAAAGGAATCATTAAGGTGTTGATCCAAAATCTGATAAAGGGAGTGTTTTGGCATTCTCCTAAAGGCTAAGGGGATATATGACATCCAAATATGGATTATAGCCATACAAGTATGGATTAGTATGCTCAAGTAACAGTGAGATGGAATTCAGGTAATAATTCCCTTGGTAAAGGTTTTTTGAACCATAATGACATGAGGTTTGAAGAAAGATAGGAATTGGTATCTTATTGCCTCGATAATGTTGTAATTACCTATTTGAAATTTTTACTTTTGGGATGATTTTATAGCAAATGTGCAAGAGATATCTCTTGATTGTTTCCACATGAAAGAGGGAAACATAATTTTTTACATACCTGTGAGACTTGTGATGTGAATGACTCTAATTTCTCATAAAAAAATCGACGATATTAATTAAAATATAATGCATATGTGGAAGACATGTGAATGAAATGTTAACCATTATGAATTTTGATTTAGTGACTAATGAGTAGAATGCAATTTTCTAAATTGAACTTGTAAGATAACTTGGATGAGTTAGTGTGTTGTTACATCTAGGAAAGGTCAAGATGAACTTAACTGAGATTAATCAAGGAATGGAGAAGATAGATCCCAAAAGGGATAGATTGTAGAAGAAAACAAGGAGGAAAGGGAGAACACTTTTCTCACTACAAAATTATGATTTGTTAACAAAGTTGTATTCTTTAAAAGAAAATTTTCTAAAGAAAAGGAAAATAAATTAATAAATATGTTTAAATGAGTGGTCTTGGTTAAATCCATGTTATGCAAAGGAATAGAAGCCTTGGAAATAGTTCAGTCAAGATGAAATCTCTAGGTTGTACAAAGGAGTTGGAAACGGGAAAATCCCTTGAATCCTTTCTTGTTTTTTATTGTGTTTCTCTGGGATGAGAAGACTGATATGTTGATTATGTGTGGATATTTACAACATGAGAATGTTTATGGCTATATTGCTATAGATACAACACAAATATTAATTGTATTTTTGCTCATAAAAACATTGAGGACAATATGATAGAGCGCATATAGATATACTCGAAAATATCCAAAAATGTTTTGTTGATTTAAATGATATGATCATCAATTCTAATTTAACATGATAGATGATATAATTGTGAATGTGATGATACATGTTTTGTGTATGGAAATATTGGAGTTGTTGGGGAAGACAACTGCCAATGGTAGACAACCTCAAGCATAGGATAAATGAAAGAAATTTGATGATTAAATAATTGGTGAATGGACCTTAGGATTCCCATGAAGCATCATTGATGAGGTAACATCAAAAGGACTACTAGAAGCCAAATAGGTATAAAATTGTTTCATGCCCATGTGGCATAGATTTGAAATGGATTGGGTAGGAATCCCTTTTGAAATATTTTATAATTGGATGATATTCATATTATTTTTTATTGATGGTTTTATTTCATTGACACCTAGGAAGGGTGTGAATAACAAAATTATAACTTGAATAATAGACGGAAGAACCTATAGCAACCAAGGATGGGTAAAATCCTTGCATGAAATTCATGAAAAAATGAGTCATGAATGTGATGATTAATCATGAATGATTATGATAATAATATCTCATAAGAAACATATTTGTTAAATTCATTGATGAAAATACATGTTTGTATGAAAAGTCGTGTATAGGACTACCCATTGTGGAAGGAAAAACCTTCCTATATTCCCAAAGATTGTGGTGTTAGAATATTCAAGAATACTGAGAAGGGGGGTGAATCAATATAGAGTTATTTAAACAATTTTAACCTTCAAGAAATAAATACAAGTTAACCATTAATAATGTCATTCATAGTCATATAAAATCATACACATTGAACACATATTGTTATGTGGAAACTCAACTAGGAGAAAACCACCTAAACTTTTCATAAGTAGTTTCAAGATTTTACAAGCACCAACTTGAAGGAAGCACCCACTCCCTGAGTTTTCTAGCACCTAATGGAAGGAGACACCAGTCGCCTTGGAATATTTTAAATGGTGATACAATATCAAATCAACCTTCAAACACAATCTGAAAATCACTTCTTAAATTTGCATGAAACAACATAGAATTGTACCTCAAATCTGCAAACTTGTAAGATTCACCACGAGCTCCATTTTCCATTTTTTATTATGAAAATTGGACGTTATATATTAGGATATTTTATCCTTCTAATTCAACAAGTGAATTCAATTTGTACCTACCAATATTTAGATATAACCATTTAATCTCGAACACCTGTTTGGAACTAGTTTCTGGATTAGTCACAAACCCTAACTTCCAACAAGTATAACATTGTACCTATAACGAATAAATATCTGAAACTTGTACCCAATATTGTTCTATATATTCTATGAAATCACTCCAATTGTTTCTCTTTGAATCATTCCTGAAAATGTTTTATGGCTAAAATGGAAAGATGACTAGTTTTGAAGAAGAAAACCCTAGTTTAAAGAACCTCAACTTCCACTGAGTATAACTCCAAACCTATAATGAGTCAAGACCTGAAATTCATACCCAATATTCTTTGTTATCTCTTATAAAACAACTCCAAGTTTATCTATTTGAATCATTCTATAAAAAAATTATATCAAAAATTCCAAGTTGACCTTCAAAGAAAACCCTAGAACAAAGCATCACAAGACTTCATCTTCTCTTGGAATTCCGCCCGTCTTCAGTTTGTATTCCCTTGGAAATTTTATCCTCTGGGATAAAATTCACCCCTCTTCCTTGGCTAGTTTGAATGGGTGTGATCGAAATTTCAAATGAGGCTCCTCTTATTTATATGAGTCTTATCCACATGAGGGGGTGTGACCAAGGGTCACAACTTTTGGGTCGCACCTCTTCCTTAAGTATGGTCGACCTTAGGGGATTCTTTACTTTACTTTAGAGGATTCTTCTCTTGGATTTAGGGGATTCTTCACTTGGCTTTAGGGGCTTCTTTTCTTATATTTAGGAGATTCTTCACTTGGCTTTAGAATCTTCTTCTCTTGGTTTTATGGGCTTCTTCACTTGACTTTAGAGGCTTCTTCACTTGGTTTTAGGGCTTCTTCAAGGCTCCTTCGAGTCTCCATTTATGTACAACTTAAATTTGGCATGTGGAAACAACCACATGTTATCTCATCCCATGAGGAACATGCTTAAAATATATGCTATAAGAGGATAACTTGGAGTTATATATTCTTATGTCAAGGCTCCTTCAACACTATCCAAGGCTTCTTCAAGTGAATACATCATCATCACTTTTAGGGGCTTCCCAGGTATTTTATTTAGGGATTATTCTAAGGTTGACAACAATGAAAATCAATTTTCCAACAATCTTCCCCTTTTTCATTGATGGTAACTTAGTAAAACAACCATTCTCCCCCTATCTTCGTGATCTGATCCCAATGATTGTACTATTTTCTTGTCTTCATGATGTATCCCTCTATCTTCATGCTTCTATTTTTACTATTTTCTCTCCCTCTTTGACATCGATGGAAAAGGGTAACTCCCCCTAACAATATTCCCCCTTTTGTTCTTGTAGAAGATTATGGAAATAAATTTGGAGCAGAATTTACTCCCAATTTTTTTCGAAGATACTCAAAGGTATCCCTAGGAAAAGGGTTTGTGAATATGTATACAATATTGTATTTTGTCCTATTTTACTCTAACTTGATATTATTTTATGTGACTTGGTCCTACACAAAGTGGAACTTAATATGAATATCTTTGGTCATGGAATTCATCATTGGAATATTGGATATTTTTATCGCACTAGTGTTCTAATAGAGTATCAAAAGAGACTCATAATATCTCACTTGTATGTCTTGCACGATTTCTTAGTCTCGAGAATCTGAGTACAACATGTTTTTTTCTGTGATATATTATGCTTATGTTGTGGATAAGGATACTGAAGATTGTTTCTTTCTCAACCAGGACATTAAGTAGTCACCTAAGTAGAAACTTGTTCCCCTTGTACTTATTTTGTCATCAATACTTCATGCCCAATCTGCATCCGTGTAGGTGACCAAAGTTTACTCATTTCCTTTCGGATACCATATCCCAAAATATGTTGTTCCTTTAAGATATATTAAGATCCTTTTCACTGCTCGAACATGGGTTTCCTTTGGTGCCACTTGAAATCTTGTGACTTGTTCAACTTCTTGCATTACATCTAGTCTTGAAGTTGTCACATGGAGTAGAATACCAATCATTGATATGTAAAGTCTTTGATATTCTTCTTTAGATTCATCATCGTTACTCAACTTTCCACCGGTAACCATAGGAGTACTCATAATTTTACAGTATTCCATTTTGAACTTCTTTAACATTTCCTTGATGTACTTGGTTTGGGAAATGAAAACTCCTTCATCTAGTTGAGATATCTGGAGTCCCAAGAATAAAGTCAACTCCCCATGTAGGTACATTTCAAATTCATTATGCATATCCTTGAAAAACTTCTGACTCAATCTATCATCATCACTTCCAAAGATGATGTCATCAACATACACTTCAATAATAATCATACTACCTTCATCCAATTTTATGTAGAGGTTGCAATATGCATTTCCCCTTATGAATCCTTGTTGTTGTAAGTGCTTGTCCAATATTGAGTATTAAGCTCTTGGAGCTTGATTAAGTCCATACAAAGTTTTTTTCAATATGAAAACATAGTCTTCCTTTCTGATAGTAGAAACCCTTCTGGTTGTTCTATGTAGACTTCCTCTTCTAATTCTCCATTTAGAAAATATAATTTTACATCCATATGATACACTTTGATCCTTTTGGAGCATGCGTAAGACAATAAAATTTTGATTACTTCCATTCTAGCCACGGGAGCAAGGGTTTCTTCAAAATCTATTCCTTCAACTTAAGCATATCCTTTGCACACTAGTATTGCTTTATTTCTAGTTACATGTCCATCTTTTTTCAACTTGTTTCTGAAGACCCATTTTGTCCCAATCACATTTTTATCCTTTGGTCTTGGAACTAGTTCCCATGCCTCATTCTTCTGTATTTGATTTAGTTATTTTTCCATAGCCTTGATCCAATGTTCATCATTTATGGTTTCCTCAAAGTTACTTGGTTCAACTATAGAAAAAAATGAAAAACGTCTTTGTTCACGTGTCTTTGCTTACCTTCTTCTTCTGGTTTCTACTCCAAAACCTCTATCTCCAATGACTTGTTATGGTGGATGATTCTTCTGAACCCAGTGGTTAGGTGTCCTAGAAGGTTTCTAAAAATAGTTGTGGTTGTTTTCTTCTTCTTCTACTTCTGGATGCTTCTCTTCTTGTTGTTGGTGTTCTTCTTCCTCTTCTTCTTTCTTTAGTTCTTCATTTTCATGTTCTTCAAATATGTTTGAATTTCTTCTTTCCTTCATAGTCTTAAACAAGTCTATTTCATCAACGTTTATATTGATGTTTTCCACTATCTTGTTGAGTCTTAGATTGTAACACTTATATTCTTTGATTTTCATGAGTACCCAAAAAATATTCCTTCGTCCACCCGACAATCAAATTTTCCAATCTTCTTGTCTTCCTTTTTAATGTAACACTTTCTTGCAAAAACTCTAAAGTAATTGACATTGGTCAGTCTTCGTTTCCATAACTCATATGGAGTATTATCACTATTAATTATGATCAATCCTATGTTCAAGATATGAATGAATGTAGGCACTTCTTGTCCCTAAAATATATCGCTTAGCTTGGAGTAATTCAACATGGTTTTGGCCATTCCTTGTACAATTATGTTTCTCCTTTCAACAACTCCATTTTGTTGAGTTGTTCTAGATATTAAGAATTATCTTTTTATTCCTTTTTCTTCACAAAAATCCATGAATTCAATTGAAGTAAACTCACCTACATTATTTCATCTTAAGCATTTGATTTTCAAATCATTTTCTTTTTCAACCAGTTCCTTGAATACCTTGAAACATTCGAAAGCTTATGACTTTTTCTTGAGGAAGAAAACCCAGGTCATTCTAGTGTAGCCATCAATGAGTGGAAAGAAGTATTATTCACCATACAATCCTTTTTTTCTCGTGGGCCCACATAAATCAGTGTGTATGATCTCCAATGGTTTTTTCATAGAGTGTTCCTTTGTCTTGAATTCAACTTTTGTTTGTTTTACGTGTTGAAAGTACTTGCACATAATATTCATTGGATTTGTAATTTATGGCATTTCTCTTACACATTGCTTATTTTTTATCTTGAAAATATTATATATGGCCCATTCTCTTATGCCAAATCCAACTTTCATCTTCTTTTCTAAAAAAACATCTTTTGTCTTTGATCACATTCAAGATGTATATGTTGTTGGGAGTCCTTGTCATTGTCACTACTAGTATTCATGATCTTTCTTTCCTTATTTCACATTCTTTTGAATTGAATATAAGTGTGTGTCCCTGATCACACATTTGGCTCACACTTAGCAAATTATGCTTCATATTTTTAACAAGTAGGACATTTTCTGCCACATCATCTTTGTTTCCAAGATTGATTGTGCCTTTTCATATAATTTTGGATGAGTTATCATTGTCAAACATGAAAGACCCATCTTTTTCTTTCTTTGATGTTACAAATATGCTTTTGTCTCCACTCATATGCTTTGAGCATCCACTGTCAATATACCAATGGTTTCTTCTATTTTGGGCTTGCAAGGAAAATCCACATTCCTCAACCTTAAAATCGTCTTGCTTCATTTTCCAAGTTCTATATTGTTCCCCTATATGATTGAAATGAACATGCCTAGTTTCCCTTGAAGAAACTATAAAATCACTTATGCAATTTCTGGCTATGTGTATGAAATTGTTACATTCATAGAATTCAATTTCATAACCCATAGCACCAAAACTGTTATAATTTATGTCAAACACCTCATGAGGATTTCTAGGATAATTTCCTTCACAATGATTCTTGGGATTTTCATAGATACTTATGTTCCATGTTTTCTACCCTTTTCATAGGCTCTACAATTTATGGCTTTATGCTAAAAAATATTGCAAGAATAACACAAGCCAAGAAAAATGTTTGGTACCTGGGTGTGGGTGGTCTTCTAGTTGTTGTTGTTCTTATGATATCATGATATTATTCTTGGGTATTCTTCATTGTGGGTTGTTGATTCCATGTTCCTATGAATGCATGGCCTTCTTCTTGATTCTTCTTTATTTTTGGTGTCTGAATGTCCTCCTTTAGAGTCTTTCATTCTTATTTCTTGATGGAACCCTTGATAGTATCTGCATAACTTCTTTACTTTGCTTCATTTTATGTCATCATAGAGCTTGAACCCTCATTAGTATTATTTTCTTTGTATCCAAGTCCAGACTTGTCACAGACTAGTTTTTATTGTAAATGATTTCATATAGTATTTTGGTGCTATTGTCAAAATTTAGTTGTATGTCCTTTTCTAGTTCTTTTCTTAGTGAGAATATTTCATCTTCCAGATTCTTTGTTATTTTATTATTTTCTTCCAGTTGTCTCTTGAGTTTTTCTTCAATCACTTTGGCTTATTCCGACTGAATCCTTAAATATATGATAGTTTTCTTGGCTTCTTCCAACTGAATCCTTCGATCTATGATATTTTTCTTGGATTCTTCATAATTTTTTCTAGGGTTTTGAAAGCCTTCCTTTACTTTACTTAACTATTCTTTGAGAGACTTGTTTTTATTCCTTGCTATTCTTAGATCACTTAAGGCACTGATCAATTCTTCCTCAATATTCACATATCCTTCTTCTTCATATTTTCCTTCATTATTTTCATTAGTTTCCTCTTGATTCTCTAATTCCATGAAGAGTACTCTTATTGAGTCACTGTCATTATCATCATCTTCATCGGATGAGGAACTATCTTGTTTTGAATAGAGGATTTTATTTTAAAAAAATATTCCTTTATTTTTTTCCTTGTCTCTTTTCTAATATTTATTTTCTTTCTCAAGAACTTCTTCTTCATCACTATATGAACCCCTTGCATAAGGACATTTGGAAGAAAAATGGCCAACTTTACCACAATTAAAGCATTTGAAAGGAAGCTTACTTTTTGTACTTGTCGGTTCATCTTTTAATCTTTCTCACAAAGTTGGTTTCTTCTTCATTGTTTGAATCATCACTATTGTTGGAGCAGGGTTTTGACCTTGGCTTGTTCTTTCTTGTCTTCTTAGAGGATTTGAACGTTTCTTCCCTTCTGGATGGATTTTCCTGTTCTGTTCTCATTTCATATGTTGTAAATATTCCATGTAATTCATCCATACTCAATGTAGCCAAATCTTGTCTTTCTTCTAGAGCCAAGATTTTAGGGTTAAATCTCATTGGGAGAGATCTCAGTATCTTTTGCACAATAACTGAATTTTCAATCTTTTCTTCCAATCCTCTTATAGTATTCACAATTTCATCGACTCGAAGAAAATAAGTTTCAATATATTCATCTTCCTTAATTCTCAGATGTTCAAATTCTCCTCTATAAATATGAATTTTGTCCCCTTTGACTTTAGCATATCCTTCATACACATTCTTGAGCTTGTCCCAGATTTCCTTTGTAGAATCACAATGCATAACCTTAACAAATTGTGAACCTGTTATACCACTTGGAATGACATTCATTGATCTGGGATATTTTCATTAATGTGACTTATTAAAGAATTGTATTAAATGAGCATAAATTGAAATGCACCATAAAGAAGGAAAGCTCGATGATAAAGATGCATAAGCATCAGATCTGAACACAAAAACTTGATAACGGAGTTAGTCCCTGGTGGACTATGTCTTTGGGTCCTTCTCTCAAATGGGTATGTAACAACCTTAATTAATCCTTTAATAAATATTAGTTTAATAAGTATTAGATTAATAAATATTAGTCTAATAAACTATTAAAATAGATTTTATTTTTATTTTTATGAAGACTTAGTTTATAATATAATGGTTATTGGTAGATGGGCCAATTTATGGGAGGGATAAGGTGGTTGAGTGATTAATGAAGGGAAGGTAGTGGATAATGAAGGGAAAGGGAGAGCACTCAGGAAGGGGGATCTTTTTGTGTTTGAGTAATATTTTCATATGAGGAGAAGGTGAAGGGAGGAACAGTTTGGGTTGCATCTGTTTTATTGGTTTTACTTGCATCTTTCTTGAGGACTCTCATAGGGGCACGTGTTGCTGGGAATTTTGGGCTCGGGAGCCAGAAAACTGTAAGGAATCCTGGGGCTAAGGAGTCAGATAAGTTGTTCCTAGTTGGCTGGGAGGTTAATGAGTTTTGGGCAGAGCTTCAATTTTGGCAAAGCTTCAGAACAACATCAGTTTGAGGTAGATACGTTCCGTTATCATTATTATTTTTTTGTTGTTCATTATTGTTATACTGTTCATTATTATTATTTTGAACATGTTGTTCATTATTATGTTATTCATTTTTTTTTATAGTATGTTGAACATTATTATTATGTTGAATAGTGAACTGAAAAGAAAATATGATAGAATTTATATATTTAAATTATGATTTATAAGGATCTGTATGGACAGGCCTTACAGGGTAGGCCTTTTTATTAACTCAGCAAAAGAATTTGGCAAAATACATATGTATACCTCATTCTAGAGTTAAGCTGCAGTAGTTTGATCATATCAGAAAACAAACAACACCACTAAAATCATGACATCGAATTACCCAAAAACGACTATCTCCACGCCTCGATCTGAGTCTTTCACTTTCAGGCCCATGAGAAATTTTGTCTCGGTTTCTATGCTTGGAACCTGCAATTAATTTATTCAAAATTTACCTTGAAAGTTGTGTCGAGTCGTACTATCGCGGGCCCTGCTTCCCCTTGTGCACTGGAAAAATTCAATTTTTAAATTAAAAACTGGGTGAACTAAACAATTTGGTTGTTTGGCCCATTGGTTGTTGGATGTTTATTAAATTCTTGACTGTTGGGGGAGGTCCCGGGGTCAAACTCGTGGGCATCCCCTTTTGGGCTCCTTCGTTGTAACTACTACTAAATTTGGTTCTTAATTCTAGAGAACTGTTGTTATAATAAAGGGTTTGTCGCTAGTTTGGTGGTACCACTAACTTTGGCATACCGATTAATATTTTGGTCAGATGAAATTTCAAATACGGCGGATTTTTGGTTGCTCGGTGGGATATGCCACCAAATATGGTGGAACCACCACCAGATTTGGTGGACAAT
>ML779071.1:152076-202907 GCA_009831015.1 Picea engelmannii | reverse complement strand
CAAATTGGAGTTGCCTGCATCTTCACGAGTACACCCAGTTTTCCATGTTTCATGCTTAAAGAAGGTTATAGGCGACAAGATCCCAGTTCAAACTATATTGTCAGAACTTGATGAGGAAGGAAAAATCATATTGGAGCCTGAAGGCATCACTGACACAATAATTCTCCAACTGAGGAATAGATCCATTTCAGAGTATCTCATTAAATGGAGGAAACTACCAGCTGAAGATTCCACTTGGGAAGATGAGTCTTTTATACAGAAGCATCCAGAGTTACTCAAGTGTTGCGCACAACACTTGTCTCAAGGGGAGGGGCATGTTAAGCCCTAATATTGGCCCATTACCCTTAATTGGGGCATATTAGATTAGTAATGTTATTTTATTTATGTCGGCTTTAAGCCATTAGTTGTAATTATACCTCCTAGTCTTCTATATATACCAAGGAGACATTTTCATTTTGAATCATCTTGTACTTGAACATTTAAGTGGGGTAAAAGGAGGTTTCCCCCTTGAAGAGGCTTATTATCTAAAATTATCTCTTTTTCAAGGCGTTGATTACTTTTCTTGAGGTTTTTCTATGCTATATTGATGTTTGGCTCTTAACACTCCTCCAACCCCTTGATTCAATGAAGTAGTTTTATCTGATGATGCTTCATTTTTCTTCCCTTTCTTTGTCATTCTCTTCTTGTAATCTCCATACATTTTCTCGACCATATCTAACATGTGATTGAATACCATTTGAAATTTTTTCTCATGTTCATCACGCTTGTCGTCTTCATCCATTTTCTTCCTTCGGGATACATGACCAACTTTGGGGTTGAAAGTCTTAAGTGTTCCTTCACCCTGTTTATGCTTGGCCCTAGTAAGCATTCACACTCAACAATTCAAGTCAAATATTATTGCTCTGATACCAACATGATCCAGGATCTTTTCATCAATGTGACTTATTAAAGAATTGTATTAAATGAGCATAAACTGAAATGCGCCATAAAGAAGGAAAGCTCAATGATAAATAGGCATAAGCATCAAATCTAAACACACAAATTTGATAACGGAGTTCGTCCCTGGTGGACTATGTCTCCGGGTCCTACTCTCAAATGAGTAGGCCTTTTTATTAACTCAGCAAAATAATTTGGCAAAATACATAAGTATACTCTATTCTAGATTTAAGCTACAAAAGATTTGCTCAGATCATAAAACAAACAACACCACTGAAATTGTGCATCGAATTACCCAAAAATTATTGTCTCCATGCCTCGATCATAGTCTAGTACTTTTATGCCCATGAGAAATTTTGTCTCAGTTTTTTTGCTTGCAACCTACAATTAATTCATTAAAACATTACCTCAAAATTTGTGTCGAGTCTTACCGTCGCGCGCCCTGCTTCCCTCTATGCATTGGAAAAATAAAGTTTTTAAATTAAAAATTGGGTGGACTAAACAATATGGTCGTTTGTCCCATTGGTTGTTTGATGTTTAATAAAGGCGTGACTGTTGGGGGAGGTCTCATGGTCAAACCCGCAGGCCTCCCCTTTTGCACTCTTCCGTTGTAACTGATACAAAATTTGGTGCTTAATTTTGGTGGATTGTTGTTATAACAAAGGTTTTGTCGTTAGTTTGGTGGTACCACTAAATTTGGCATACTGGTTAACATTTTGGTGGGATGAAAGTTCAAATATGGCGGATTGTTGGTTTCTCGGCGAGATATGCCACCAAATCTGGTGGAACCACCGCCAGATTTGGAAGACAATATATATATATATATATATATATATATATATATATATTGGATTTTCAAATGTTGGCCCTCATTGGGCGTTTTCCCATTGCCACAAGGAAGCCCATGACTAGGCCAGATGGAGTCCACTCATTGGCCCACATCATCAACCTGCACAGTCATTGCCACATCATCTTTTCCTATTCATCTTGCCACATCACCTATCGAGTGGTTGTACAGATGCCACGTGGTTGTATGGACTGCCACATGGAACTTTTTCATTGGTCCATGGTCTGACTGGAAAAGACCAAAAATGAGTGACACGTGGTAGCCTCTAGTGTTTCCACATCATCATGTTGATGTCATCATGACACGTTTCTTCCTCTACATGTGCCACATACCCTATACATACACTGATGTCATCTTTACTGATGTTGACATCGACAGTGAAAATGATGACTCATCCCTGTTGACTGGGCTAGGTTGACACAAACTTTGACCATGAATATATTTGATCTGTAACTCCATTTGACAAGCCATTTACGCCATTATAAATCTTGCGACGTTCTCTTCACGATGATGCCAATTTTTCTGAGTTTTAAGGACTTTGAATTGTTTCCCTTTCTCTATCTGTTGAGGCCATTCTAAGCTTCCTGAGGTGCTTCTACGAATTCTGAGTTATCCTTATACTTCTCTGGATCCTTTTTGGTCATTCATAGCCTTTGAATTGTATTCACTAATATTTTTACCAACATTATCTATTGGGGGAGAAACTAGTGTAGTGGGTCCATTTACTACATCTTGTCAAACATCAAATCCATGTGCCTGCAAAAATGCTCTCATTATTATGCTCCAAAAAGAAAAAAAATTCCCATCAAACAATGTTGTTCTAGTTTTGGTAAATTTTCCTTGCTTATCCATGATCTACCTTCTAGTGGTTAGATTGTTTCTAAAGGAACCCTCTCTGATACCAATTGTTAGAATATTCAAGAATACTAAGAGGGGATTTGAATCAATATAGATTTATTTCAACAATATTAAGCTTAAATTAATACATAAACATTAACAATTAATCATTTCATTCATCGGCACATAAACTCATACACATTGCACATAGAGTTTTACGTGGAAACCCAACTCATAGAAAACCATCAAAAAATTTCTTAAGTAGTTTCAAGATTTCACAAGAGCCAACTTGAAGGAAGCACCCACTCCCTTATCTTTACAGTATCTACTGGAAGGAGAAACCAATCCCCTTGGAATATTTTAAATGATGATACAAGATCAAATCAACCTTCAAATACAATCCCAAAATCACTTTTTAAATATGCATACAAAACTGCTCAGAATTGTACCTCAAATATGCAAACTTGTAATATTCGCCATGAGCTCATTTTTTTGTTTATGATTATGAAACTTGGACCTTACATATTAGGATCTATTCACCTTCTAATGTAACAAGTGGAATTCAATATAGACCTACCAAGCTTCATATATAAGCATTTTATCTCGAACACTTGTTTGGGACTAGTTTTTGGATTAGTCACAAACCCTAACTTCCAACAAGTATAAATTTGTACCTATAATGAATCAGGATCTAAAACTTGTACCCAATATTCTTCGATATCTTATATGAATTCCTACAAGTTTTTCTTCTTGAATCATCCTCAAAAAAACATTGTAGATAAAATGGCATGATGACTCATTTTGAAGAAGAAAACCATAGTTTAAAGAACCTCAACTTTCATTGAGTATAACTCCAAACTCGTAATGAGTCAAGACCTAAAATACGTACCCAATACCTCCAAGTTTCTCTATCTGAATTGTTCGAGAAAAAACATTATATAAAAAATTCCAAGATGACCTTCAAAGAAAACCCTAGAACAAATCATCACAAGACTTCATCTTCCCTTGGAAATTCTCCCTTCACTTCATCTTCCCTTGGAAATTCTCTCCTCTAGGATGAAATAGACTCAACTTCCTTGGCTAGGTCAAATTGGTGTGATGCAAATTCCAAAGGAGACTCCTCTGATTTATATGAGTCTTATCCACATGATCGGGTGTAACCAATGGTCACAACTTTTGGGTCACACCTCTTCCTTAAGGATGGTCGACCTTTAGTGCTTCTTTACTTTACTTTAGGGGCTTCTTCTATTGGCCTTAGGGGATTATTGACTTTGATTTAGGGGATTCTTCTCTTGGATTTAGGGGATTATTCACTTGTCTTTAGGGCCTTCTTCTCTTGGTTTTATGGGCTTCTTCACTTGACCTTAGTGGCTTCTTCACTTGGTTTTAGGGATTCTTAAAGGCTCCTTTAAGAATCCATTTGCTTACAAATCAAAGTGGGCATGTCGCAACAACCACATGTTATCACATCCTGTGAGAGCCATGCTTAAAATCTATGCCATATGAGGACCACTTTGGATTTATATATGCTTATGTCAAGGCTTGTTAAAGGATCTTTAAGGCTTCTTCAAGTGGACACATCATCATCACTTTTAGGGGCTTATGGGGTTTTCTTTAGAGATTATTCTAAGTTTGACATCAATGACAACCAATTTTTCAACATGTGGAAATTGTAGAAAGTAATTGAGGTGTCCAAGAGTATTAATACCCTGGTTACTAGTAAAGAAAGAATGCTTGAATTCATCCATTTGAAATTTTAATTTCATGTTATGTGTGGTGATTTGAGGTCATGATCATCTCAGCGCAGGAAGAATTCCTGCTATAATAATGAATTTGAATAAAAAAAGCATGTGGTGAGAGGCCAGTTGATTTCCAACTCACCATGGCAAAGTGCCTAACACAAAATGTGGTAATCTAGAATCAATGCAGAAATTTTATGAAGATTGAATGCATTATAGAAAATCTCGATATGTTGAAATAATGCATGTGTAAGGAATGATAATTCATTTTATTTAATATTAATAGATAAAAGTGATGCAATTGGTAGTATGCACAATTTTAATAATTGTTTACAGGCCACTAAAAATGTGCCATGAGAATGTATGTGCATAAGAAACTAAGAATTTGTTTGGTTGTGTGATGATTGAAAATTGTAGGAAAAATGGTCTTGAATATCACAGCAATATCAATCCATAAGGAAGGCCAATTCTTGTTGTTGCAAAAGATCCAAACTTCTATGAGAAGGAAGTCTCATACTTGTGGGATTCGGCTCCTATAGGGAATTTGAAATCTTCGGGCAACAGATTGAAAGATTTTTTATTGAAATTGATGTAAAATATCTCACGATTACTATATGTGTGAATGATATAGGTGAGATGACATATATTTCTTAGAGGGACAGATGGAGGTTGTTGAGCTGGAAATGCATGGAAAAATACATTGATGTGACATAAATACCTTGCGATATTCCATGGTCACTACATATATGGTTGTGATATGTTAGAGTGGGCCTGAGGGATGCCTTGGCAGAGAAATCCTAAGGGACACCTCGACTGTAAGACTTAGTGAGTCTCTATACCCATTCTTTGTAATAAATCCTTGGAAGGAAAGATGAATCACCTGAGGGACTGTGAAGCAGAGAAGGGAATTCTTGAACCTGGAAGATGAGTAACTGTGAGTAAGAGGAGACTTCGATAAAAAATGTTATATGTTTATTAGGGTCATGATCACAATGAATATGTTAAAGGAAAAACAACGAGTCAAGTAAATTTGGCATCCATATGGATGGAGATCCATCTCTTGCACATATAATTATTGTGTTTATTGTGTTGAAATGTATATTTCCTCCTGAATTATGAAAAACAATGATTATTTATGCATTGAATTGGTTTTAATATGCATGATGTTTAATATTTGTTATAGGAATGTGTTGGAATGCCAAGGGTCTTTGAATAGACCTGACTGTGAGGGAAAAAGGGTTATAATTGTTGAAGTGGTTGAAGGGTGAAATCATGGTAGGTGTTGCTAAAATTCAAAGAACACCAAGGATGGTGTTCCTATTTAAGGGGGAGGGGAGGGGATGCAATGCCACGTTTTTAACCCCCTAAATTAATTGTAATTAATTATGAATAGTAATGGCTATCTCAACATGGAGATAATATTTCCATGCTATGGCTTGTAAAAAATGTGAATGTACTATTGTATAATGAAGAAGCCAAACAACTGACTGATGGGTGAAGCCTTGAGTACAAGTCATGATACCACTAGAGGAAGAGAAAGGGGTTAATTGTGTCAATAGACCCCAAGACACCTTGGTAAATTGATGTTGAGAGTAATTTGACATTTTCCCCTTCCTCCAAAACCCAAGGTGCCAATTATTAAATGGTGCAGGGATGGGTAATTGGACCTGTACCTCCCACATAAATGGATGGGAGAAATCGAGAGGGACATCCATATAAAATCATGGAACACGCAATTGCATGGGGGAAGGACTCAAGAAACTTGGTGAAGAAGGAAAATGATGGGCACATGAGGGGATGCGTAGAGTAGAGAAACAACACATGGGTGTGTGCTAAGGGAGATATAATCCTGACCTAGAAAGTGGAAGAGATAGTGAAGTGTTGAGCCTACTGAGAACTATGGGAGGTTTTCTGTTAGGAATTGAGACCTTCACATTATCAAATGCATGATATGATAGATGATCTTCCTTGGTGGTATAATGAATTGGCATGCTGGTGTCCAGAATGTAGATTTTCATTGAATATGATCCTATGTTTGGGTGGAAACGTCTTCACCCATAGTCAGTTGGGAATGCTACAACTCACAAACAAATAAGTATTCTATGTACTCTATGTAATTGAATAAAAAGAATGAATGGTGTTTGTTTTTCAATTCATAAAACATATAAGCCTCTTTTGAATTCTTCATTATGTTGTAAAACATACAAATATGCTATGCTTGTGCAAGCTTTGAAACTGTATGTTCTATGAGGGAATCTAAGAGAGATAGAAAGAGCATGTATAGTGTTTCTCTTTGCATATTTTATTCCTTAATTTTCATTGTCCCCTGTGATGAATGATAAATGAAGAGATTTGTTCGAATATGTTATTCATATTTATTTTTCTATGCTTTATTTCCCTGGTTATTTAACCTATGGGGACATACCTTAAAGGAAGCCTAGATAGATAAATAAGTAACGGGTGTGTTATTTTTCTCTCGTTTGCCTTAAAATTCCTGTATAGATCCCTATCCCCTGTGAAAACTTGAAATTAGTGGGAATGTTTGAAATTTATATGAGCGAGGTGAGCTTTATGNCCCCTCAAAACCATTTTTGTTTCCTTGTGCTTGGCCTTGCGATATAAAGTCCTCATAACACAAGCATGAAATATAGAGATCGAGAGAATAGATTCAAAGAGCCCGTTGAGTTCCCTACTTAAATATGACGTGGATCAGTAGTCGTCATATCAGAGGGTAGAATATCCCCAGATGTCTAATCAAGTTCGATTAGCTAGGAGACGTGGATCCCTCGGTTAACCGGGTATCAGATAATTGGGGCATGGGAAGGTTTGCATTGATGGCCTTAACATTTGTATGCATCCCGATGCCAGTAGGACAGGGTTCCACACAAGGTTCCACCATTAATCACCTATAAAGGAAGGACGGTGGTGATGTGTAATGTCCCTGGCCGCCGTCATCCCACTAGCCAAGAAAAACGCTACTGTGCGGAACAACATCATTCTCATACTTAATTAATAACATGCATTTAAGTCATATTAAACACATTTAACTCAAAGTAAGCACAAGATTACTGCTAACATAAATAATTCTTGTCATTAACAATAATTCATATGCACAACAGAATACATGATACATATAAGCATCACAGGCATGCAAAACATAATATTAAGCATAAGATGATACTTATCTTTGAAAACATGGTAATTCCACCAACCACGTGCAGGCCTTCCACGAACCTCCCAGCCTTAGACCACTCTACTCATCATTCTCAGTAGTGGGTCACCCCGAGCTGGGACTAAGCTCCACCCAAGGCAAAGAATCCTAGTCTAGGCTGAGGTTACAGGGAAAAATGTACAAAATAACTGGAAGGATTCTTTCCAGGATGCCTTCTTACACTCACTACTCATGGACTCTCATTCTCCACATGCATGTTCCGCCCGAGAGTATACACCTTCACAAGCACAGTCCATCAGTGCTTTACCTCCCTCTCTAGGTCTCGGTAACAGGTCGGATCAGGAAGTCTTAGAGCTCCGTAGCTGGTGCTGGACTCTCTTTGGAAGAATACCACTTCCCAGTAGACTCCTTCACCTGGAAATAGCTTCTCATCGGCCTGGCAGACTGCCTCTTCAACTAAGTGCCTTAAAACTTGGTCTTTATCCCCTTCCAACTCAATTCCCGCACAGTGAGGATAACCACAACACAACCCCACTCAGGAAAACAAAAAATGACAACCTATAGACAGATCGGGTATGGATTCAGCTCAACAATGGCAGATAGCCTAGGTTCTTGGACTCAGAAGTCGACTTTCCCCTCCTAACCAGTTCTCTCAACGGTGCATAGGTATGTCAAGGGAAGATGCAGACCAATAATGGAATCAGACGGATGATGTTTTGTTCTTCAGGGAGACATATTGATTTTCTGGTTCTTAGAGTTGTGTGAGGGTATCTGAAATTAGACGCAAAGGATGATGGAATGAGGAGTGACCCCCTCCACGACTGACTTCTGTAGTTTTTAACTACATGTGCCTGGGTCAACACATGTCACCCATGAAGCTGGATGCACTCCATCAGCATGCATTCCTCTCCAGGAACTTAGGACAAAACATATATTTCACATGGATTTTTGGAATAATATTAAAATATTATTCCCAAGGACTTAAGCCCCTAGGCTTAGCCCCTAGGCTCAACACTTAGCCTCTCTTTCCAACCTTCCAGCCCCCAATCCCTTACCCATTATGTGGAATCTTAGTCCCCCATCACTCATTCATCATGATTGGTCTGCATGCAGCGATGTTTATATTTTTATTAATGTTCTGCATGATTACATATACAAAAGCAGGCTCCCAGCCTTAACACTTAGGCTCTCCGGCCTAATAACACATAAGCCCACTAGCTTATATAAACTTGGCTCACCAGCCTATAAAACATAATCACAATTCATAATGCAAGATTTATACTTCATAGACATGATTTACAACAGGACTCGGCCTTGGGGACATTACAATCCCCTCCCCTTATTTTTGCACTATCCTCAGTGCAACTTTACATTGCATCTGCAAGCTTTTCAAAATTTTCAAAAAGATGCAGGTACTCTGCCCGCATAACATCTTCATGCTCCCATGTCGCGTCCTTAGGACCGTACCAGGTCCACTGGACCTTTACAAGCCCTATAGCTCGATTATGAAGCTATTTGTTTTTCCTGTCCAATATGTGCACAGGATGCACTTGCAGGACACCTTCTTGTTCCACCTGAATCACATTCCAATTGATAACATGATTAGCATCTGGTATATATTTCTTAAGAAATGAAACATGAAACACATTATGTACAATCATGGATGCACGTAATGAAAGCATATATGCAACTGGTCCAATCCTTTCCAGGATTTCAAATGGCCCACAAAATCTGGCTACCAACTTGGCGCAACTTCCCAGCTTTAGGGAACTCCTGTTAGCTTTCACTTTCAGGAAAACATGATCACCCACTTTGAACTCTCTATGGGTTTTGTTCTTATCAGCATAACTTTTCTGTCTATCCTAGGCAGCTTTCAAATTCTGCTTAATTTTTATCATTTGGTCCTCCATCTCCTTGAGAAACTCTGGCCCAACTACTGCCCTATCAGCTGGATTATCCCATCTCACTGGAGTATTGCACTTTCTTCCATAAAGTTCTTCAAATGTTCTTATCTTCAACGATTCATGATACCCATTGTTGTAGGCGAATTCTACCAAGTGAAGGTAGTCTTCCCATCTTGATGGTTTTTCCATCACATACGTTCTTAGTATGTCTTCTATTACTCTGTTCACCCTCTCTATCTATCCATCAAACTTAGGATGATAAGATGTACTATAGTTCAGATTCATTTTGAATCCTTTGAACAATCCTTTCCAGAAATTCGAGGTGAATTTCGGGTCTCTGTCGAACACAATCATTTTAGGAATTCCATGCAATCGTGCCACTTCCTTCATGAAAATATCAGCAACATCTGTTGCCTTCTGAGTAGTTTTTAGTGGAATAAAATGGGCAGCTTTTGTAAGCTTTTCTAGCACCACCATGATCGAATCATGCAGCTTGGTTGTTCTGGGCAATCCCATAATAAAATCCATCGTAACTACTTCCCATTTCCACTCAGGAATGGGTAAAGGTTGCAACAACCCTGTTGGGTGCCTATGCTCAGCTTTAACTTTCTGGCACTCCATACATCTGGCGATGTATTCAACGATCTCTCTCTTCATACCCAACCAAAAGTAATGGCTCTTGACCGCTACTACTGTTTTTTGATATCCAGGGTGCCCTGCATAAGGCACATTATGCATCTCCTGCAAAATCATCTATTTCAAGCACTAGACATTGGGTACAAAAATTTTGTTCTTGTACAACAGTATTCCATCTGTTTCCAATTTATAAATTTCCATCTTCTATGGCGTATTACCCTGTTGTAGCTTGGCTACCAATTCTTTGTACTAGAGATCTACATTTGTAGCCTCCAGAATTCTTCTTTTAATATCAGTCTGATACATGCTAATGGTTGTAGCATGTAATTCATGCACCCTCCTACTGAGTGCATCAACCACTTTATTCTCCTTTCCTTTGATATGCTTGATCTCAAAGTCGTACTCACATAGAAATTCCAGTCACCTACTTTGTCTAGCGTTTAAGGTTAGTTGATCAAAAAAATATTTTAGATCATTGTGGTCTTTTCTCAATTCAAATCTCCTTCCCATGAGGTAATGTCTCCATTTCATCAGAGCGTGAACGATTGCTGCCAACTCCAAATCATGGGTTGCATAGTTCTTCTCGTGCTCTTTTAATTTCCTAGACTCATAACAGATTACAAATCCATTCTGACTGAGAACTCCTCCCAACCCTTCTTTACATGCATCTGTGCACACCATGAAATCCATATTTGGATCTGCGATCCTCAAGATTGGAGCGTTGGTTAACAGCTGCTTCAATCACTAGAAAATTTTCTCACACTCTTCAATCCACTGAAACTTTTTCTCCTTCCTTTGCAAGGAAGTGATAGGGTGAGCTATCTTTGAGAACCCTACGATAAACCTTATGTAATAGCCTGCTAGAACCATAAAGGATCTAACTTCCACCACATTCCTTGGCATTGACCATTCTCTGATGGCCTCAACCTTCTCGGGATCCACGACGATCCCTTCTTCTGAAATAATGTGCCCCAAGTAATGGATCTGCCTTTGATAAAACCATCATTTGCTCAACTTGGCATACAGTTGGTTTTATCTCAACACTTGCAGCACCATCCTTAGGTGTTGTTCATGCTCTTCCTCTGACTTGGAGTACACCAAAATGTCATCAAGGAAGACGATGAAAAACTTGTCTAGATAGTCCCTGAATACTCCATTCATCAAGCTCATAAAAACAACGGGTGCATTTGAGAGTCCAAACGGCTCCATTGTGAACTCGTAATGACCATACCTTGTTCTAAAGGTGGTCTTGTTGATGTCTTCATCCTTTATTCTTACCTGGTGATATCCCGACCTGGGATCTATCTTCGAAAATATTTTCACACCTTTCAACTGATCGAAAAGATCGTCGATCCTCGACAGAGGATACTTGTTCTTGACAGTTACTTTGTTCAACTGTCTGAAATCAATGCACAGCCTCAACGTCCCATCCTTCTTCTTCACGAACAGGACCAGGGCACCCCAAGGTGACACGCTTGGGCGAATGTACCCCTTCTTTAGAATCTCTTCAAGCTGCAATTGCAACTATTTCAACTCTGGCATACTCATTCTATAAGGAGCTTTCGACACTGGAACTACTCCAGGTGTCAAATTTATAAAGAAATTGATATCTCTCTTCGGAGGTAGTCTGGGTACCTCCTAAAATACGTCTTCAAACTCTGTTAATACCGCATGGTCTCCAATATTTGAGACTTCATTTCTGGATGCTTCCTCCACACGAGCTACAAACAATTGATAGCCTTTTATGTAGCACTTTTTCAACTACATTGCTGAGATTTCCCTAACAACCACAGCTTTGGGAATTATTCGGACTATTTTCCGATTCCCCTCCTCATCCAGGCATGAAATTCCTTGTTACGACAATCCAGGAGGGCATGGTGCTGGTCCAACCAGTCCATCCCAATTAAACAGTCATAAGAGCCTAAAGGCAGAACATTCAATTTAGCCTCCGTGCTCAATCCCTTCATGTCCACCAGACATGACTTAACCAACTCAGTGACTTTCCTCTTGCTTCCTGTAGCCAACTGCACTAACCAAGACTTTTCATGTTTGCTTCTTGATAAATGCAAACTTTTCACCACTCTAGGGTCTATATAACTATGGCTATCCCCTAAATCAATTAAAATAATAAATGGTTGGTTGTTAATCATACCTTCCACTTCAATCATGTGCGACTGAAATTCAGCTTGCTTATTGTCTAGGGCCGCATAGATCCTTGGCATTCTACTGCCCATGTCCTCCATTGTTTCATCTTGTTGAACATTATGGACATCTCTTTCTTTGCCATTTTTATGGGGACAATCTCTGTACTTGTGGTTCTGTTTATAGCCCCAACACTGAATGGGCATCTGTCTCAACCTTTGTTCTCCCACTTCAGCCATTCTCGGCTCTCTAAATGATGGATGTCCTTGAGGACTATTTCTGAAAAAGGAAGGTTTGTTTCCCTTCTGCCTATGTTCTTTCTTAAACTTCTTCTGGTCATCCCAAGCCTTCTGAAATGTAGGCTTTTCTCTTTGCTTCTCACATAAGCATTTCTCTCTTCTTATTGTTTCTTCCATAGTCTTAGGATCATCATACTGAATCTTGTCACCAATGGGAGGTGGCAATCCACTCAGATACCTCTGAATCTTGATAGCCTCATCTTTGATGAATGGAACATACTTTATTAATTCCAAAAACCTTCATTCGTATTCATCAATGGTCATGCTGCCTAGCTTGAGTTCAAAGAACTCCATATTTCTATCATAGTATCTTTTAGTCAGGTATTGCCTCTCGAAATACCTCTTGAATTCCTTCCATGTGATATCTTTTTCCCTGATGTGTTGCACCTGCACAAGTTGATCCCACCACATGGATGCCTTTCCCTTCATTTGATACATGGAAATCCGGCCCTCTGCACGAGAGGAATAATTCTACAATTGAAAGTATTTCCTCATACCCTGCAACCAAGTTTCGACATCTTCCTCCTTCTTATGTTCTCCATCGAACATTGGAGGCTTGATCTTGTTCATTTCCCCTTTCAATTCATCCATCCCAGATCTTCTGTTCTTTCTAGTAGGAGATGGGATTGAACTACTATGTGCTTCCCTACTGGAATTCTTCGGGGAGCGATGACGATGTCTACTGACACTCCTTGATCTTATTTTCCTCTCAGGGGTCCTGCAACTCTCTGTCTTGCTTGAGTCACTCTCCTTTCTTAATTTATTTTCTATTCTTTCTAGACTCTTCAACATCCTTAAGTTGAATTGGCCCTACCTATCCCTGACTTTCATGACCTTTCGGCTATCATGTCGGCGAGCTTGGGCATCTTTCTACAATCTTTCAATGATTTTCATCATATGCCCTTCCTTATCCAATTCTCTTCTGTGCCCATTGCAGTTCGATCCTTTGACTCCCAAGTTGACATCCCTTCCTTCTCTTTCATTCTCTGAATTGGAGGCAATCCGCACTTCTTCCATTTCTATACTTGGCGTCGCTTCATGGCTGTCCTGACACTTGTTGAACTCCACACACACAACATGTAGTCAACCGAAGTTTGTCAGGCCCTAAAAACTTAATAAAACTACAACATTCATAAACCAACGCGAATAAGAAAATGTTTTGATTTCACAAATTTTCTGAGCTCTGTTTGGCTCTGCAATTTCCAGTGATAGCCCCCGTTTTCTTAGTCCCCAACCCATGTGTCCACGGGCCATGATCAAATGCTAAACTGCTAGGTGCTACAAGGCTCTCCAAACGAAACTTTGGGTTTCAGGATTTCGGGGCTTCGGGGTTTTTGGTTTCGGGGTTTTGGTCCTGGAGGTTCTCAAACTTTCTTCCCTCTCCAACTCACGGCTTCCAAAAATTCGATTTCCTTACCCTCTAGGCCCACAACACAAATTTCACCCACCAAGGTAGTGACACATGGTGTCCTTAAGAAGGTCAACCTCACTCCCAGTGATGTCAGGGGGGGCCACTACTTTTACTTTTTGTTTCGGAGTTCGAGCATCAGGAGTTCGTGCATCTACACATCTCGAACTTCCATTTGCCAAAATTCTAAAATTACAGTCTATTCATCTACTTGATCCAATGGTCAAGTTCCTCTCCTACGATCTACGGTGTAGATCGTTTCGGGATTTCGGGGTTTCGGGTTTTCGTTAACCAGGAGTTCACGATGCAACGACTCCAAATCTCTTGTCACTATAATCCATGAATTCCGATACATGAGTTCTTGTACGAGATCCAACGGTCCTTGATGATTTGGATCTAACGGTCCAGATCTTTTCAGAGTTTCGTGAATCAAGAATTCACGATGCAATGACTCCAAATCTCTTGTCTCTTCAATCCTCGAATTCTGATATGGAGATTCATGTATGAGATCAACGGTTGTGAGCCTCCCTTGATCCGACGGTCCAGACCTCTCCTATGCTTACCCCTATCAAATCTCTTTAGCCCTAACTTCCTCACTAGTTGGCTGGATCTGATGGCTCACAAGATTTCAGCACTTCTTCCTAGAAGCACTCCATCATCCGATTCTACCCTTGTTAATCTCTTTCGCGATTCAGGACTTGGAGTGACCAAGAATTTGGCTTGCGCTCCAAGTTCACGATCCCTGAATTCATGAAATGATCCAATGGTTAAAACCAACCACGATCAATGACCCATGTTTATTTTGGATCCTAGGGTGTCAAGTTTCTTTGTCCACTAACCACCTTGCAACTTTTGGGTATTTTACGGCCCTCGCGATTTCGTGAGTTCTCCACAGAGAATTCTGACCGTCCAACTCTACTTCTCAAGGACTTCTAGACAATGACTTGGTACCCTCCTTCTGAACCTTCATCTACTTGATCCAACACTTATGGTGTGGATTTATCTCTCTCCCTGTGGCCATATACCACACCGGCTGCAGTTTTATAATACCGCTACACCTCCTGAGCTTTGTAACATGGTCAAGTAGTCCGTTGACACTCAGAAACATTCTGAGGTCTGAAATTAGTCCTCCAGACACAATTTCTTCTCAAAACCTCGGTCCAAAGACCACTTATCCATCCCATCCAGGCTCAACGTTGAAACTATGCTCTGATACCATTCTCTAACGTCCCTGGTCGTCGTCATCCCACTGGCCGGTCAAAACGCTACTGTGCAGAACAACATCATTCTCATACTAAATTAATAACATGCATTTAAGTCATATTAAACACATTTAACTCAGAGTAAGCACAAGATTACTGCTAACATAAATAATTCTTGTCATTAACAATAATTCATATGCACAACAGAATACATGATACATATAAGCATCACAGGCATGCAAAACATAATATTAAGCATAAGTTGATACTTATCTTTGAGACCGTGGTAATTCCACCAACCACGTGCAAGCCTTCCACGAACCTCCCAGCCTTAGACCACGCTACTCATCATGATCAGTAGTGGGTGACCCCCAAGCTGAGACTAAGCTCCACCCAAGGCAAGGAATCCTAGTCTAGGTTGAGGTTACAGGGAAAACTACACAGAATAACCGGAAGGATTCTTTCCAGGATTCCTTCTTACGCCCACTACTCACGAACTCTCATTCCCCACATGCCTGTTCTGCCCGGGAGTATACACCTTCAGAAGCACAGTCCATCAGTGCTTCACCTCCCTCTCTGGGTCTCGGCAACAAGCCAGATCAGGAAGTCTTAGAGCTCTGTAGCTGGTGCTGGACTCTCTCTGGAAGAATACCACTTCCCAGCAGCTCCTTCACCTGGAAATAGCTTCTCACAGGCCTGGCAGACTACCTCTTCAACTAAGGGCCTTAAAATCTGGTTCTTTAGCCCCTTCCGACTCAATTCTCACACGGTGAGGATAACCACAACACAACCCCACTCAGGAAAATAGAAAACAACAATCTACAGATAGATCGGGTATAGATTCAGCTCAACAATGGTAGATAGACTAGGTTCTTGGACTCACAAGTCAACTTTCCCCTCCTGACTAGTTCTCTCAACGGTGCATAGGTATGTCAAGGGTAGACGCAAACCAATAAGGGAATCAGACAGATGATGTTTTGGTCTTCAAGGAGACGTCTCAGTTTTATGGTTCTCAGAGCTACGTGAGGGTATCCGAAATCAGACGCAAAGGATGATGGAATGAGGAGTGACCCCCTCCACGGCTGACATCTGCAGTTTTTAACTGCATGTGCCTAGGTCGACACATGTCACCCATGAAGCTGCATGCACTCCATCAACATGTGTTCCTCTCCAAGAACTCAGGACAAAACATATATTTCACATGGATTTTTGGAATAATATTAAAATATTATTCCCAAGGACTTAAGCCCCTAGACTCAACACTTAGCCTCTCTTTCCAACCTTCCATCCCCCAATCCCTTACCCACTATGTGGAATCTTAGTCCCCCATCACTCATTCATCGTGGTCGGTCTGCACGCAGTGGTGTTTATATTTTTATTAATGTTCTGCATGATTACATATACAAAAGTAGGATCTCGGCCTTAACACTTAGTCTCTTCGACCTAATAACACATAAGCCCACCAGCTTATATAAACTTGGCTCACTAGCCTATAAAACATAATTACAATTCATAATGCAATCTTTACACTTCATAGACATGATTTACAACAAGGCTCGGCCTTAGGGACATTACAGGATGACATCATATCAGTGTTCGTGCCATCATGGTGGCTAGAATGCCATGTGAAATTACAAAGTTTCAGCATTTGAGTCACGCAGGTCAAGTGTGGGAACTCATCGAGCTTAAGCCTTTGGATCGGCATTTTAATTCTTAATCATTGGATCGAGGAGGCCGAAAAATATCAATCGTTGATAAGCTTAGGAGGGAGTTTTGACACCCTAGAGTACCGAATCCCCAGACCCTTGGAGTTTGAGTAAGTGTCAATTTAACTTGGGGAAGTCGATATCTAGTGGGGTGATACCCCAAAACAATGGATATCAGAAATTTTATAGCTTGTCTTCCCTTTGTGTTGTTCTAGTATCCCCATGCTCGGTGGGGCATGGTTTTGGGAAGTGTTCTTCCCATTTCCCTTGGACTATCAGAAGTTTTTCCAATCTCATTTTTCCTTCTTTTTTCCTGATATCTCAATGCCCGGTGGGGCATGTTTCCAGGAAGGGTTTCAACACTTATCCTTTCTCTAGCATGCAAGTGGAGGAAATACGGATTACGTTTCGATGACAACAAAATGATGACAAGATGATGTAGTGAATCCAATGATAAGTGGATAGGTATTATCATCTGATTGGATGAGCCCTTGTGTTTTGTGATGATGTGTATTTACATGCCAGTCCACATGTCATGTGATGATTTGTCCATGTGTTGAATGGATATTGTGCCACGTGTCTAGTATATTTGGTGTCCAATGCAGCGATTTTCATCAAGTTGTGGCTACCACATATCATGTCAAGTGGCAGGTCCTAATAGGGCCATGTGTCTCAGGTGCTAGCTAGATCACTGCATCAAGTGTTCAATGTTTGAGTGTGTATGATTTCCCTTGAGGGTCGATACCCCAGAGTACCGTATATCAGAATTATTTATTGAAGTATGATTGTGTGTAAGTTAGTCGAGGGCCTAGTGCTCGAGGATCCTGATGCTTAGTGAAGTAAAACGTATTATAAGATGAGGAACCCGATGGGAGTGTGTGCCCCAATTTGGGTATAGACCAAGGAACGGACCACAATGAAGAGTTGGTGGTGAGTGTTGTTAGGATCCGTGAGTGCTTAGTGCATGGTAAGCATAGAAATCGCCATTAAAATATATCATTGAATTATGCCACGTGTTCTCCATGCATTGGTCGGGTGCACCGCACAAAAGGGTGAGATGTTATGACACATCAATGCCACATTGTATGGCATGAATGATAGGGATCCATGTGAGTTCCACGTGGCGATGATATGGATATGGTGGAAGATTGATCCAGATTATTTTTGGCATGAAATGAGAGTGGATATATAATAAGTAAATGCATAAAGATATCGCAGATATCCAATAATATAAAAAAAATGTATCAGAAATGAAACCATAAACACAGAGATACAGTAATACACTATTTCTATTAATGAAGGAAATGTACAAACTGTAAAAACACGGAGTGAAAGACTCGCTAGAATGGTGGTAGGTTATCTCTAAGAAGAGATGTGATGGCTACTCACATTCGCAAGGAGATGATTTTACAATGAGGCTCCAAATGCCTTTTTATCATAAATAAAATCCAAAACCCTAACCCAGGAAGATGAAAAGCCAACAGTTTTGTGGACCCCGTTTTGGGTAGTTTGGTGTATCAACTTCCGAGGGCCTAACTTTGGCATACGATCTCCATTTGGGGTGCACGACAACTCCTTGGAAAGGTATCATCGATGAGATTCATTTAGGGGGATCAATTAGTTCCTTTGACTATCATTGAGAAGCTCGATCCCAAAAAACCTTCATTTAAGCCCTCAAAATGGCCCCAGAAGTTAAAAACTGCTAAAAATAGTAAATTACCAAAATTGCCAGAAATTTTTTTTGAGCTAGTTGGAAAAGGTGGGTGGCCATCGATATCCACCTGGATCAAAGACGACCTTAAAACCTTAGGAGGCCATGATTTTGGATCCTGAGCTCTATTTTGAGCATGGTTACAGTTGTTGGAAAACTCTCAATGTGAAGATTGCATCTTTGGGATTCGTTCATAGAAAGGACTTAAGTTCAAGGAAGAGGAAATTTGGTCATCCCACCAACCTAAGAGGGTTTACGGGGTTGTGCATGTTATAGTAAAGGAGAACGATGTATTAATTCAATGGAATATTTGACCTAACAATGCAAAAGGACCCCTATTATTGAAGTGAAGATATGTCTATATTCCTCTACAACCTTCTCCACCTACTTTTGTTTTATAAAGAGACCTTGTGCTAAATTTGTGGTGGTCATAGTGACCTTTCATTCAACTTCTAACTAAATCATGAAGAAGAAAAAAATTATTTCCTAATAGATTACCTTATTGTTTTTCCAAGATCAATGAAATTAAAGTGGTCAGAACTACCTTCGGTACCCTATAGAGGTGACTTCCCAAATTAAAAATGATACTATGGGATAGGGAATCATAAAAAACATGATGTTTACACATATAGGGTTTTCCTAAAAGAACATCAGAAACTTCAAGTGGGACAAAATCACATAATACCTCATCTTTGAAAGGATGGATTCCATAGTATAGGTATTGTCCCTGGCTCAACCAACTAATGGTGTATGGTCGGAGGTGTGGCATTGTCAGAAACTTCAATATCTTGGTGACTTTGGTTGAGATCATATTATTCTTTCTCCTTCTATCAAAAATTAAATGTAGTGGGGTCCCCTTCACCCACAAATTTGAATGGAAGAGGCACTCCCTCTCCTCAAGCTCCTCTGACTCTTTTGGTTGGATTTTTATGGTTGTAATGGTAGCATTGGGTTCTGCATTGATGATCTAATTTCCCTTATCCTACTCCAAATCATAGTTTAAGACAGGGTCTGACTCTTTTTCTATAATCTCGACCAATAATTACTATTTTGAGTGGAATTCATCAATGTTGTGTCAGGGGATTTTGTGGAATTCACATCGCTTTCCAATGTCCTTCTTCGAATTCCCATTACCCTTATTTACCTACGTCTTGGACTAGTTGTCTTGAGGTTGAATCTCTTTTCTCTGTCCCTTATTCTGTGAGTTAGGGATTTCTTTACCATATCTTTCTTGTGGCGGATTTGTAGACCCGAACTCCCTCTTATTCTTTTGCTTGAATATATACTTGATTTTGACAACATATCAATAAGTGACTCCTAGTGATGAGATGTCCAATAAATCTATCGTTATTTGGATGTATCTGAGTAGGCAACTACAATAATTTAGAGCTAGGTTTCACTCAAAGTATCTGATACACATATTTTAGTGCAAGGTATGGAAGATATTGATGTACTCTAGCACCATCCGGTCTCTCTCCTATTGCAGAATTGTCCATATCATGTACTAGTCATCATAGTTTCCAATAGGGTAGAATTCCTCGAGGATGTCAACAAACGTTTCCTAAGTGGGTTATTCCCCTAATGTAACCTTCACACCAATCTCTGAAATGTGGCAGAGGTTTAAGGAGAGAAAAAGTGATTTTTTCAATGTTGGAAAAGTTTTGGATAGAGCAGTAACCCTCTAACAGATTTAACCATTTATCCAAAGAATATACATCTATGTTTCCTTCAAAAAAAGGGATATCAAAGTTAACTTGTACTTTGAATGGTTTTTCACCTCTGAAATTGTTTCTTGGTGAAGGCGCCTCAGCCTTCATCGATAGTCGTCAAAATATCTATGTGAATTTGTCCATCATCTTGTGCCTTTATCATGTGAGGGTTTCCTTGAGAAATGTCTTGAAAGGGTCTCCTTCTCTGTCATCTCTCTTTTCTCCCACCATGGGAGGATTCTTAGGTTGACAAGAGCGGTTGTCCCCAAGTGAAACTAGATTGAGACCCAATTCTCTATACCATGACCTCATCAAAGACATGCATCGAGAAGCAGATTCCTCTGATACCATTGATCTAGATTGTATAGGGAACAAAATCAAAGCAAGAAGAAAAAATGGAGTACACACAGATATAAATATAGTAGAGAGAACAGTGATATAGTGAAAACTCAACTTCTATTCATCAATAAAATAGTAGAATATTGTAGAACATAAACTTGCTAGAATGGTGGTATGTTATCTCTGAACCAAGAGATATGTCAATGACGTTCATTCGCAAAAGCTACCACAAAATGTTGAAAGAATTGACTTTTAACATAAAGTGATGCAATAGCATCATCGTCACAATTAATGAGGCATGGTGGAAGGTGACTCAGCGTACAAAGCAACACACATTTAACTGGTTTGGATTCCAAGGAAAACTTAACATCTAAATTTTGATACCTTTGTAATTAAAGATCCCCTAAGATCTAAAATAGTAGAGCCATTGTATGTACTCCAGAAAGTTGTAATTGTCTTAATGATTGTAGGATTGTATGAATTTTCAGCATCGACTCATATCTAAATTGTAAATGTGCATTTAATGTAATAAGCTTAGTGGTAGGAATGATTTTATTAATATGTGAAAGCACTAGATGGATCTAGAGAGAAGGATCGAGAAGCCAGTTCATGTATAAATCAATGTAATTTATGATGTAGATAAGTTTTTTCTTCATTAAGCAGAAGAAGAGAAGAGAATTTCTCCTAAATTATGGAGACAGTAACTTGTTTTTCTCTTTGAAACTAATTTTGATATTGTGTTGTTATATTTATGCCTCTACATGTTTGTTGTGTCACTGAATGAACTTGTGATTTTATTTTAAGTTTCAATTGTTTCACTTCTGGGAGTCAGAATGAAAGGTGTGCACAGTGCCAACGCAAGGTGTGTGGAGGTCAAACCTTTTTTAGGTTTAGAATCTTACGAGAGATATTGAAATTATGTACAGAGAAAGCGTAAGGAGTATGTAGGAGACTTTTAGAAGTCCAAAGATTAGGAGAGTTAGCACAAGGAGTGTGCAGACCATTAAAATCTAAGGGTCAAAGCGCAGGAGGGAAGTGCAAGTGTGCACGAGGGTTCACTTCATCAAAGTGGACAAAGCTCAAGAGAAATAGTGGGTACAGAGTTCCAAGTGGGAACTCGAGCAAGTGGAGAATCCCTTGTTTGAAGAACGGATGATCGGGATACTTCCATATTGAACCTGAATAAACGACAATCATTCAATTAAAGTAGAAGAGTGTGATCGTTAAGCCCTGAGTCCTTCAGACTTCATTGCTTCGGAGATTTGGGCATAGTTAGTTGTTGTCGGGAGATGAGGATCCCTGAATCTCCCAAGTTCGGACTTATTCGCAGTCGTCGATCAGTGGACAAGCACGGTCCATTTGGTCTTTGTTGTGTAGAGCGAAAAATCCCCTAAAGCCCAGAGTAATGAAATCCTTGTCAAGTGTAGAACATGTAAGGGAGGTGGATCCTCATCCGTCGTCTGATTGAGCCTTGTCGCCAATGTTGTAGAAGTGGTTGGACAAGGTGAGAATCTACACCCGCCAGTCAAGTCACTTTAAGATCGATTTCGGCCGATAAAACCTTCGGTACATTAGAGTGGATAATTGTTTATAGAAAATTCTCCCGGATCCCCGAAGTCACGGAGCATCAGAGCACCTTTTAGATGAGCTCCTAGTTTTAGCCCATGGTCACGTGTATCAATTCACAGAAGGAAAAAGGACCGTCGTGAATAGGACATTTTGTGTAGCATTGTGGTGAAGGGCCTGTGGTAAAGAGTCCAGGGGGGTCCTGCAAGGACCCGCGAGCCACTTCGGCTCCTGTGAATCTTGATCCTAGACTGGGAGGTCACACCAATCCTTATGGGTTTGCATCATGTGGTATCAGAGCAGGAATAAGCTCTATGAGAAGATATATTGGAATCCATGCCGCAGAGGAGAGGCAGGGAGAGACCTGTAGCCAACGTAGATATGGAGGAAGAAATGAGATAGCTTCATGCAAGTTTGGATGCCATGGAAGAAACGCAAAGGAGGGCACTAGACACTGGTTATGTTAGTGATGCTAAGAGTGAAAATCCAGAAGAAGAGGAAGTTGTAGGAGAAGAAGCAACAAAATAACAATTACTGAGAAATATTGTCAAGATGGCAACTAGGGCAAAGATGGAAGTCCCGATGTATGAAGGTAATTTTGATGTAAATGAGTTGCTTGAATGGATAAATGCCTTAGACAAATATTTTTATTATGAGGATATTGATGATGAGAAGAAATTAAATCATGTTATGACCAGGTTGAAGGGACATGCTGATTTATTGTGGGACGAGTTGCAAGATGGCATAAGGAGGAAAGGTAATCCCAAGATTAAGAGTTGGGATAGAATGGTAGCTAAGATCAAGGCTAAATTTATACCCAAGGATTAACAGTTGAATCTGTTCAGGAAATTGCAAAATTTGAGATAGAAAGGTTTGTGAGTGAAAGAATATATTGAAGAATTTTATAAGTTGAATATAAGAGCAGGACACAGGAAAAATGATGAAGATAAAGTTTCTAGGTATCTTAATGGATTGAGGTATGAAATTCAATATGAAATTAGTCTGGTGACGATAAGGACTGTAAAAGATGCTTATCAGGTATCCCTGAAGGAAGAAGAAAAACTGGCAAGAAAGAAGAACTAAAAGAACAGGTGAAAGAATATGACCCAAGGAAAAGGAACCATAAGGGAAAAGTTCTACAAAACCATGTAAGAAACTAGTAACTCTAGCAATTAGGTAGCTAGAGGAGGGGACTCTAGAGGAAGGAGACCTTTTCCAAGAGGTAGAGGGAGAGGCAGAGGAGGACAAATTAAGTGTTATGCCTATGGAAATACATGACACATGTCTTGGAAATGTCCTGGAAACAAAACTGCAGGTTTTAGAGAATCTGATGTTACAAAGGCTCAACATAAGACTGTAGAGACAGAGGCAAAATAAGAAGTTGTTTAAGAAGGTAGATCACTTATGATTAGGAAATCTCTTGTGAAGATAGAAAAAGAGGTGCAAGAGACAGCACAAACGAAGAGTCTATTCAGAACTGCTTGCAAGTCAAAGGATAGAGTATGCAAGGTGATCATAGATGGTGGGAGCACTACCAATTTAGTGTCCAAGGAAATGGTGGAAAAACTAAAGTTGGAAACAACAACACATTTGAATCTGTATAGGATGTTGTGGATACAAGAAGGACATCAAGTCATCGTAAGTAAACAATGTAAAGTTTAATTTAATATTGGTAGTTATAAGGATGAAGTCTTATGTGATGTCATACTTGTAATACCCCTAGGTCGAACCCAATTGTAAATATAAATGCAAATGTACTTAAGATGGTGACCTGTTTGATATCATTTTTGTATGCACCTTCCATGGTATAGTGCACACATGTACTAGGAACTAAAATGATGAAGTGTGCACATTCCAAGATACCACGAGTAGAAAACTTAAGTGCATGTGATTTTGAGGCCAAGGAGCCTTTGTGTATATGTTGTGTTTTATAGGTTGGTGAGCTAGTTATTATAAGCTAGGAGGCTTATGTTTTGAATTAGGCCAGAGAGCCTAGATGTTAAAGGCCAGTGAGCCTATTTTTGTATATGTCTCATCATTAATATAATACATCGTTGCATGCAGACCGACCACAATAAAAGAATATGGGGGACTAAACTCCACTAGTTAGGGAAAGGGGGGGCTAAAAGTTAAGGAAAAGGGCTAAGCTAGGGAGCTTAAGCCAAAAATAAATATTATATTAATATTCCTTAAAGTATAAAGTATGGATAATTATTTTATCCTAAGTTCTAAGGATGGGGACAAGTGGGCCAAAGTAGCTCCCAACATGACAAGTGTCAAGTTGGGAACATGTATACATATACTTTGGAGTTAGTTCATTTGTTGGGGGGAATTCATTCATTCCATGATCATTCACTCACTCATTCACCTGTATCTGTACCCATACATGTATTTGTACCTGGTTATCTTGGGAGATGGACTAAAGAAGTAGGTGTTAGGCCCGTGGGATATTGAAGAGGCAGGTTGCCAGGCCCATGAGAAATTCTCTCTAGGTGAGAGAATTGTTGGGAATTGATTTCCTGAAGGTGCTAAATTGCACCTACATGGCTCTGAGACTTCCTACCTGGCCTATTGTTGAAGCCCTGGAAGGGAAGTGGGGCAGCCGAGGGATTTTTGAGTAGAGATGGGGAACACTTCCTGGGTTGGGACATGCATGTGGGGAATGAGGGACTGTAGGTTGTTAGTTTGAGTTGGCACCTGTGATGGAGCCTTTCATGTTTTCTTTGATACATCATCATGTTTAGGAATCCCTTTACTTGGGTGGAGTTTAGTCCCAGCTCGGGGGTGACCCACTGTTGAGAGTGATGAGCAATGTGGTCTAAGGCTGGGAGGTTCATGGAAGGTCTGGATGCAGTTGGTGATATTCTTACCAAGATAAGTGTCAATTGTGTGTTAAATTACATGTTGCATTATTATTTATGGGTTTATTTTTATGGGTTTATCCTATGTGTGGTTTATACCTACCTTCATATTTATGGGTATTTCCTATCTATGTTGCATGTATATGTTTACTGTTATTTCCGTATGAATCTGTGCATTTACAAAATGTGTTTGTTTGTTTTGATTTTTATATATAAAGTTCCGCAAGATTTTATGTGTGTATATGTTTTAATTTGCATACAGTTCGAAATTTTTTACGTGGCATAGCCCAGTTGGATGTTGGGGATGTTACAATACCTATGGATGTTTGTCATGTTCTATTAGGGAGACCATGGAAATATGAAAAAAATGTCATACATGATGGGAGAAAGAATACTTATACCCTTGAGAAGAATGGGTGTAGACATATGTTATTTCCATTGGAAGATAAAGGAGTCGAAAGAGAGGCTAGTCCAAGTATACTCCTCTTGAGTGGGAAGGAGATCTTGAAGGAAGTGAAGAAAGATCAAGAAATGCAGTTTGTTGTTATAGGTAAGACAAGAGTTATCCTTACAAATAATTCCATGAATGATTTTCCTGTTGAAATTCAGTTATTACTGAACGAGTTTGTTGACATTATGGTGGATGAATTGCCTCATATTTTACCTCCCATCAGAAGTATTAGTCATCATATTGACCTTATTTCGTGTGAAATTTTTCCAAACAAAGCAGCATATAGGTTGACCCCTCAGTAGAATGAAGAGGTCAAGAAGCAATTCCAAGATTTTTTGGACAAAGGGTTGATCAGAGAAAGTCTGAGCCCATGTGCAGTACCAACTGTGTTGAGTCCAAAGAAGGATGGAGGCTGGAGAATGTGCATAGATTCTAGAGCTATCAACAAGATAACCATCAGGTCTAGATTTTCTTTACCCAGAATGGATGATTTGATGGATTGTTTGAGTGGAGCTAGCTATTTTTCCAAGATAGATTTAAAAATTGGTTATCATCAAATAAGAATGAGAGAAGGAGACGAATGAAAAAAAATCTTCAAAATGAATGAAGGGTTGTATGAGTGGCTTGTTATGTCATTTTTCTTAACCAATTGTCCAAGTACATTCATGAGGTTAATGAATGAAGTACTTAAATATTTTATTGAGAAATTTGTAATTTTTTATTTGGATGATATCCTAGTCTACAGTGAAACTAAGGAGGAGCATTTGAGACACTTGAAGATGGTATTGAGGAGATTGTAGAAAGAAAAGTTGTTGGTAAATTTGAAGAAATGTTATTTTATGAAGACATAACTTATATATTTGGGGTTTGTGATTTCTTCAAATGAATTGAAGATGGATCCAGAGAAGGTGAAGGCTATAAAGGAGTGTCCTTCTCCAAGAAGTGTGTTCGAGGTAATAATTTTTCATGATTTAGCAAGTTTTTACAGAAAGTTCATCAAGAATTTTAGCAATATATGTGCACCCATAGTGGATACTATAAATAAAGAACATGGATCCTTTGATTGGACAAAGGAAGCCGAAAAAGGATTTAAACTATTAAATGAGAAGATAACAGAACACCCCATCTTAATTTTTCCCGATTTCAGGAAGACTTTCCAAGTCAAGTGTGATGTGAGTGGAGTGGCCATCAATGCAGTTTTAAGTCAAGATGATAATCTTGTTGCTCATTTCAGTGATAAGTTGAATGGTGCTAAGAAGAAGTATTCAATTTATGATAAGGAATTTTATGCTATAATTCAAGATTTGAAAAAACGGAGGCATTATCTTATACGAAAAGAATTTATCTTGTACATTGACAATCATGCTTTCCAGTTTATAACTAGACTGGAAAAGTTGAATCAGAGACATGTCAAATGGGTAGAATTCATGCAGAATTTTACTTTTTTCATCAAGCATATTAGTGGGAGTGCTAACAAAATTACAGATGCTTTGAGCATGAGAAGTTTGATTTTGCAGGAATTCCAAGTGGAGACTTTGGAATTTCAACACCTCAAGGAAATGTACAAGAAGACCTAGACTTCAAAGATGCTTATGAACCTTGTCAAAACCCTTTGATGAGGGACAAAAGCCCATGGATGGAATACTTGATCTAGGAAGGATTGTTTTTAAAGGGAGTCAATTATGTATCCTGAAATGCTCAATGAGGTGCAATTTGTTGAAGGAAAAGCATAGTGGATGATTGCCTGGATATTTTTGCCATGATAAGACATATGCATAGTTGATTTCTTCGTACTATTATCCAGGCATGATACCTTATGTGAAGAAGTTTGTGAAAAAATGCATAATTTTCTAGTATCCTAAAGGGAAACAATAGAACACGGGACTATACCAACTATTACCTATTCCAAACATGCCATGAGATGCTATAAGTATGGATTTTGTTCTAGGATTTCCAAGAAACCAAAGGGGAAATGATAAAAATTTTGTGGTAGTTGAAAGGTTTTCAAATATGGCACATTTTATACCATGTCACAAAACAAGTGATGCTACCCACATAGCAAATTTGGTTTTCAAGGAAATTGTGAGAACGCATGGATTTCCCAGGAGTATAGTCTCATATAGAGACACCAAATTCATCGTACATTTTTGGAGGACATTGAGGAAGAAACTAGGGACAAATCGGACTTTCAGATCAACATATCACCCTCAGACAGATAGACATACTGAGGTAGTGAATAGGAGCTTAGGGAATTTGTGGAGAAGTTTGGTAACTAAACATAAGAGTCAATGGGATCAAGTTCTTCCTCAAGGAGAATTTGCATATATAATGATTCACCGAACATGAGTACTAGTAAGTGTTGTAGGAAAATCTCCTTGCAGACAGATAGATCTCCTCTTGAGAGCTAGACCCTTAACTCTAAGACAGAAGGTGCTTAACATGGACACTGAATTCCTTTTAGATATAATCAAGTTGATGAACAAAAGAGAAGGATGAAGGTGTGTACCTTATGAATGTCGTTTGTCCCTGCAAGGTCCAGGATGAGCTTCGATCTTGAGCTCCTTGGTAGGTCCTGCAAGACAAACAAAAGTACAAAATAGTTCCTACTCTACTGAGATTAGCTAAAACATAGATCCATCTATTGTAGACAAACTTATATGGAACAAATACAAGTTCGAAAGAAACAGGCCAAGCATTGATTATATTGATGAGAACAAAGTGTTACTTACAACCATGGATGTAGTGCAACAGCTTCACCAAGCTCTCCTTGTCCAAACCCTTGCTTAAACAGTCCACACACATAATGTTGATGCTCCAAATGACATCTTCCTCATGAGATCATAAGTTAGATGCTTCACAATTCTTTCCATCTCCCCTTTCTCCATGGAAATCCCTCATTTTATAGGATTTGGAGGCTTAACCACCATGGAGAGGATCTCTCATCAGATCCACTAAGAAAGGGATCTCTAAGATATTTAGGGAGAAAATATTTCTTAAGGATTTTGGAGAGGAAATATCTCTCAAGGATTTTAAGGACGAAATATTTCAACCATCCATGAGATCCTCCACCTTACCTAAAAAATAGGAAACCAAATGTGAGATGAATTCTCACACTTAATTACTTTTTTTTTCATGAATATTAATAATAATTCATGTGCACTTGATTCTCACACTTAATCAATTTCTTTTCCATGAATATTAATAATAATTCATGTGTACTTGGTATTTTGGCCTTCATGTAATATATCCCTCCTCCACATTGACTAGGGATTGTGACATAGGTTATTCCATGGTGTCAAGGTGTATGAGACACTTATATGACACTTTACGATGCTTAGGGGGAGGTACCTAGGTGTGCAAATTTAATGTGTAACAGTAAGATCCCATTCCAGATAATATATGGAATGCACTCGAGAGGAATTTCTAAATTAAGAGATTTGGGACAAGATGAATTTCAGAGTGCAGGAGCAGAAGACTTTGCTGCAGAAATGTAGAAATTACATGAACAAATCAAAGGCCAACTGCAGAATAACAACCAAAGATACAAGGAAAAAGTGGATCAGAAAAGGAAAGAGGTAATTTTTGAGGTTGGAGACTAAGTTCTGGCACATCTAAGGAAGGAAATATTCCCACGAGGGAAATATAATAAATTGAAACTGAAAAATATCGGACCTTGTAAAATCCTCAGGAAATTTTCTGGAAATGCTTATGAGATTGAGTTGCCAGAGGACATTGGAATATCACCTATATTTAATGTAGCAGATTTATATCCTTATAGGATGGATGGAATAGGAGAAGTAGATGACCAAAGTGAGGTCTAGTGGATGCAACAGATGCCCGTAGCAGAAAAACTCCAAATCGAAAGAATTTTAGATCAAAGGATTATTAAAAGAACTAGGAGGAAGGTTTATTATGAATACTTAGTCAAATGGTAGGATCGTCTAGCAGAAGATGCCAGTTGGTTGACTGAAGAAGCCATTCAGAACCATGGAATGGAAGTTGAAAATCTCATGGACATGAGTAGATGAATATTTTTTCCAGGGGAGTATGATGCAGGAGCATCATCATCACAATTAATGAGGCATGCTGGAAGGTGACTCAGTGTATGATGTAGTGCCCATTTAACTGGTTTGGATTCCAAGGAATACGCACCATCTAAGTTTTGAGACCTTTGTAATTGAATATCCCCCAAGATCTAAAAGACTAGAGCCATTGTATGTACTCCAGAAAGTTGTAATTGTCTTAATAACTATAGGATTGTACAGATTTTGAGCATCGACTCATATCTAAATTGTAAATGTGTGTTTAGTGTAATAAGATTAGTGGTAGGAATGATTTTATTAAGATGTGAAATCACTAGATGGATCTAGAGAGAAGGCTCGAGAAGCGAGTTCATGTATAAATCAATGTAATTTATGTTGTAGATAAGTTTTTTCTTTGTTAAGCAGAAGAAGAGAAGAGATTTGCTCCCAAATTTTGGAGATTGTCACTTGTCTTTCTCTCTAAAGAGAATTTAGATACTGTGTTGTTATATTTCTGCCTCTGCATGTTTTTCGTTTCACTTGATGAACTTGTGATTTTATTTTAAGTTTCAATTGTTTCTCTTTTGGGAGTCATAGTGCAAGGTGTGCACAGTGCCAACGCAAGGTGTGCGAAGGCCGAACCTTTTTCAGGTTTAGAAGCTCAAGAGAGATAATGCAATTATGTACAGAGCAAGTGCAAGGAGTGCGCATGAGACTTTTATAAGTCCAAAGCTCAAGAGAGTTAGTGGAAGGAGTGTGCGGACCATTAAACTCTAAGGGTCAAAGCTCAGGAGGGAAGCTCAAGTGTGCGTCAAAGTTCACTTCATCGAAGTGGACAAAGCTCAGGAGAAATAGCGGGTGCAGAGTTCCAGTTGGGAACTCGAGAAAGTGGAGAATCCCTTGTTTGAAGAATGGATGGTCGAGATACTTCCACATTGAATCTGAATAAATGAAAATCATTCGATTAAATTAGAAGAGTGTGATCGTTAAGCCCTGAGTCCTTCGGACTTCGTCGCTTTGGCGATTTGGGGATGGTTAGTTTTTTTCGGGAGACACGGAGCCCCGGATCTCTGAAGTTTGGAGTTATTCTCAGTCGTTGATCGGTGAACAAGCACGGGCCATAGATTTCTGTGTTATTCAGAAATTTGACACTCCAGGTGATTTAGTCGTTGTTGTGTGGAGTGGAAAATCCCTCGAAGCTCAAAGTCCTGAAATCCTTGTCAACCTTAGATCGTGTAAAGGAGGTGGATCCGCATCCATCGTCCAATTGAGTCTTTCCGTCAATGTTGGAGAAGTGGTAGGACACGGTGAGAATCTACACCTACCGGTCAAGTCACTTTATGACCAGATTCGGCTTGTAAAACCCTGGGCGCATTGGAGCAGATAGATGTTTGTAGCAAATTCTCTCGGAGCCCTGAAGTCCCAAAGCACTAGAGCGCCTTTCAGTTGATCGCCTGGTTTTAGCCCGTGGTCACGTGTATAACTTCACAGAAGGTAAAATGACTCTTGCAAATAGGAAATTTCGTGCAACATTGTGGCAAAGGGCCTGTGGTAAGGAGTCCAGGGGTTTTGTAAGGACCTGCAAGCCACTTCGGCTCCTTTGAATCTTGATCCTAGACTGGGAGGTCATGCCAACCCTTAGGGGTTTGCATTATAAAGCAAGAACCCTAAAGTTCCAAAACCATAACCCTAGGAGGCTAAGCTCCAAAAAGGTTTGTGGTCCTAGAGGTGGTTAGTTGATATATTAACTTCCTAGGGGTGTAACTTTCACATACAATCTTTGTTTGGGGTGTGTAGTAGCTCATTGGAAAGCTCTAACTAAGAACTACAATTTGTGACATGGTTTGAGTGTGCAAAAAAAATCTCGACCCCTAGATTTCTCGAAAAACATTGTTTAACTGTCAAGATGAAAAATTGTATTGAGTCAATGGAAGGAATGAGTGACCATCGATATTCACCCGAATCACTTAATGGGTAAAAATGCCTATCAAATTTATTCCCCACTTGGACTAAATTACTTTAGGGATCAATAATCATAGAAGTGGAGCAACTCATTTATGTTAGTATATTGATGCATGTGATTACAATTAGTAATTAGAGATATCCTAATTGTGCATTTACTACCTACTTATAATGGTCTTGTCACTCATCACTCCAATTCTAGGTTACTTGAAAAAATATTGTTTAACGTCAAGATTAGTTGAAAAAAGATTGTTGAACATGAAGTTGAACCTCCCAGGGTAATCCATTTTTTTTCTAATGGAAAGGACTTCATGAGATTTTATGTGAAGCTTTTACCAACGAACTAGCCATAGGTTAATCGAGTGAGCAAGTCAAATGCAATTTGGCCAAATTTTCAGTTATATTATTAAATTATTGTACTTGCATTTGCTAATCTCTTGAACACAGTTTTCTATAATAAATGTTTTTACATTGGGGTTACCAACCAACTAACCATCCTCAACGGTAACTTGATTGTACTAGTCTGTCACATAGTTTTAACTAATATATATTTTTACATTGGGGTTCCCAACCGGCTAACTGTTCCCGACCTGTTCGGATTACGACAGAACGTAACACTGACCCGAACGAACCTCCACTGATAATCATTTCTAATAGAAATTGAAGGACTTCATGAGATTTGATCCGATGCTTTTACCTACGAACTGGTCATAGGTTAATCGACTGAACCAGTCTAATGCAATTTGGCCGAATTTTCATAAGTTATAATGTCAAATTCTTGTACTTGCATTTACTATTCTCTTGGACCATTAGGTCGAACGATTTTAAATAATAAATATTTTTACATTGTGGTTACCAACCAGCTAACCATCCCCGACCTTACTCTGATTGTAATAGTAGGTCGTACATACTTTAATAAATATTTTTACATTGGTTTGCTAACTAGCTAGCTATTTGGGACGGAGTAATATAAACCTTTCAATTTTTATTTTTATTTTTATTTATTTATTTATTAATATGTATGATAACTTTTTATTTAAAATTTAGTAAAAGATTTAGAAGAATAATTGAAATTGCAGATATTCATGGCTGAGATTGATTGCAATTTTGTTTAGAAAAGTTTAAAAAAATTGACTGTTTAGACTTGTCTGTTTAGTTAAGGTTAAAATTATACCTCGAAATTTGAAAGAATGGTTGGAATAGGTGAGATTGCAAAGTTGTCTAAAAAAGTAAAAAAAAATGAATGCTTAGACTTGTCCATTTCCGAAGGGTTTAAATTATTCACCAAGTGCATGACCAATGATTTGTCATTTTTTCCTATCCATTGCATATAATAATAATAATCTATTTTTTAGGTGAGAGCACACATCAAATTGGTGCATGAGACCCCTTGTTTGTAGTTTAAATTCTATGGAAGTATACATACCCTATCTCCTTTAGAGTTTAACCTATCACCACCAAGGAGGAAAGACATGTTCTTAACAATTAGGTCCATAATATCCACCATCCAACAAACCTAATCGATTAGGTCCATACTATCCACCATCCAACAAACATAATGAAAAACATGCACTATCAATGATTGTTAGTGTGATGAATATCACTTACCATTCCCTAGTTTTATTTTTATTTTTTTGTAAATTAAAATTTGTATTTTCTTCAAAAACTGAAAAGTGCAAAAAAGAGGAAACCAGTGAAAAAGTATATTAAAGTGTCTATGTAGCTATATCTATGCGGAGAAAAATAAAACTACATATACATATAGGGCTCAAAAGCATCTTAAAAGTTGTCCTACATAACTGAACAAAGCTTAAACTATAACAAAAACTTAATAGGCCATGCACTAGGAGTGTCGTTGCTCTCTTCACCTAAACTGGGTTGGTTCCAGGTAGGAGCGAGACTGAAGGGTTGACAACAAACTGGACATATGTTGGAACTTGGTTCCCCTGAGAGTGCCTCAAATAGTAGATCCAACCGACAATTTATGTATTCCTGGTGAAACATCTGATCTGTTGTATCTCTGTGGACATCCATGATCAAAATTGAAATGATCCTCTGAGAGATTAGGCGGGGTGGAATCTGGGACCTCCTCATGGGTAGGAATGATATCTTGAAGTGGAATGAGCGGAGGTATCACCTCAATAATGGGATAGCCCCACTGGCCTTCTAGTGTGTTGGTTGGATAAGTTGGGCATGGTACCTCTGTATGTGGTGCTAAGTGTTATGGCGACCTACTTCGCATAGGAATGGTTGTGGATGAGCTCTTTGCATTCCCAAGAAATGAAGTCGGTGAAGCTTCCTCAATGACTAGACAACCCCGATTTTCCTCTTATGTTGGTATTCAGGCCCGACGTCTCATCAAAATTGGCAGCTTGAGGAGGAGACTTGTGTGGCTTGTTGTCAGAGACACTAGCATTTCTCCTTCGGTCGATAAGGTAGTGGAGCTAATCTGGGCCTCTGTGAGAGCGACCGGGCTCATGAGGCATGATTCGAGTGATGAGGACATGAAGCTGTAGGTGGGGAAAAAACAACCAAAATTGAGCACAACTGTATTTCCTGAGAGGAGAAGCCAAATGCACCAACAAAACCTGAAAAAAAAACATAGCAAAAAACCAAAAAAAACATATAAAAATAATTGTATTCCAACGCATTAAAGGAACAATTATAACAAAGACGACATCATCCTCTATTATACGCTACACTTCCTCATTAATCTCTCTCTGAGTTTTCTGAATGTCTCATCCCCCCCCTTTCCCCCTGGTCCCTTAAACCAGACCCCCTCCCTAGCAGATAAACTCAAACATCACTGTCCTCATCTCTTCTTGTCCCTTTCAGAAGAAGAGAAGGTTGCACTGAACAATTCCCTATGGATATCTTCTTCCACTGGCTCAAAGACTCCCTCCTTGGACACCGAGGCTCCTTCTCCCGATCCCTACTTTACTGATCCCCCAGCTACCACTTCTTACTCCCCTTCGATTTCTGATTCCACCCCCTTTTTTGTCAAAGTTTCCCCTACCTTGGATCGGTCCTCCCCTCTGAACCATTCACCTCCTACCTCTTCGAGTAGGCGCCCTAACCACTCTTCCACTACCTTGGTTTCGAAAGCTTCTACTCTGGTATTATCGGGTTATAGGGAAGCTGAGGAGGAAGATTCTCTCCTTTCTGACTTACCTAATACTTCCTTCTCCCTGCCTCTTGACCCCAGTAACTCCTCCCATCTCCCAATCTTTCATGGAAAAGAACTCATTGATTCCTCCTTGAAGGCCGGTACTTCCAACAACCTTCCACCAATCAATGATCGGAAAGATTTTGCGTGGGCTAGAGGGTTGGGTACCGAAATTTCCCCACTACAGACGAGGAGCTCCAGAAAGAAAAAGGAAAGCGTTAGCAACCAACCAAAAGCTACTGACATCCCTTCCTTGGATGGGAAGGCCCTTAGAGCGTTGAAGGCCTTAGCCCAATCCAAGTGATGTTGGTGCTCACCCTGAATATTCGAGGGATCAGAGGCACCCTCAAAGCTGCCTCTTTTAGAAGATTGCTTGCAGGTACTACCTTGGATTTAATTTTTTTACAAGAGATCCTCTCGGAAGAGCAAAAGGCGAGAGACTTTATTCATCGATTTCGCCCTTCCTGGTTCTCCTCAGCTGTGAATTATATTGGAAATTATGGTGGTCTCCTGGTCGCTTGGGACCCCTTCGTTTTTTATCTGTCACCTTTCCTAACGGCTGGAGGTATTCTGTTGGTCGGACGTCATCTAAAAACCAACCAAGAGGTGGCTTTCCTCAATGTGTATGGGCCCTGCGCTGAGAAAAAGAAGTTCTGGTCGACTATTGCTGACAGCGGTCTGCTCACCACTCCTAACCTCATACTAGGCGGTGATTTAAACATAATTCTCTCGGAGGACGAAAATTGGGGGGGGGGGCTCTCACACAGGGCAGAACATTGCTTTCTACAGAGATTTATTCGCAAAAAACAATCTTATAGATATTATGTCGTCCTGTCTGGTCCCCACCTGGAGAAATGGTCGTGCAGGTACTGATTTGATTGCCAGACGCCTAGATCATTTCTTAGTATCAGACTGTTTACTGACCCAGGCGAGTCTGTCAAAGTCGTGGGTGCAACTACCCTTTGTATCTAACCACGCTCCCGTCATTTTGCAACTGCAAGCCTCATCGATGCACAATGCTTATCCATTCAAATTCAACCATCATTGGCTGGCGGATCCAATTTTTTCTCTTATAGTGCATAACGTTTGGAAGAACCCCTTATTCTTGCAGGAAGCCAATCCCCAGTAGCGTATGGTGTGGAAACTGAAGGTCTTAAAAACCCACACAAAAGCTTGGATCAAACAAAAAAGGTAAAAGAATATCACATCTTAAATAAAATGGAGATTGCGATTTCTCAGCTCATAAGGAACTCTAGCAGAGGCGCCTTATCTATGGAGGACAGTAAGCTTTTAACTGAACTGGAACTTAGCAGGAATAGCATTCTTCGTGAGGAGGAAAATAGTTGGAGGCTGCGGAGCAGAGCCACCTGGCTAAGATGCGCGGACGCCAATACTAAATTTTTTCATAAGGTGGCCAGCTACAACAGAAATAAAAAGATTATTTGGTCCATATCAAATGAGTTCGGTGGCATGCATTCTGGGTAGAAAGCTATAAAAGAGGTGGTTGTTTCTCATTTTTCCCATTTCTTCAAGGCCTGTGACAGCCCAAATTTATCTGATAGCTCCTTCGTTGCAAACCTTTTCCCAACCATGGTTTCAAAGGAGGAAGCAGTTGAACTTTTCAGACCTGTCACACTGTTGGAGCTGAAAAATATTCTGACCCTTTTCAAAAAAGAGAGAAGTCCAGGGCCTGACGGATGGACATCTGAGTTCTTCATCCATTTTTTTGACCTCGTAGGTGATGACCTTTTGCAAATGGTGGAGAATTCGCGTTTAAACGACAAAGCCATTGGTAGCATAAATTCCACTTTTCTAGCTTTAATTCCTAAGGAAAATAACTCTGCTTCCTTCAATGACTACCGTCCTATCTCACTCTGCAATCTTATCTACAAAATTATTTCAAAACTCCTCTCGAACAGAATCAAGCCAATTTTAGAAAGATGTCTATCTGCTGAACAGATGGGATTTCTCAAAGGCAGAAGAATCCAGGATGCCATAGGAGCGGCTCATGAAGGTCTCCATAGCATTAAAAAGAAAAACACAAAGGCCCTGGTACTGAAGCTTGACCTCAAAAAATCCTTTGACAGCGTCGACTGGGGCTTCCTAAGGTTGATTTTACTCTCAGCTGGTTTTGGTATTAAGTTAACAGATTGGATTATGGCCTGTGTTTCTAGTGCATCTTTTGTTGTTCTAATTAATGGAGAGGCGACTAAGTTTTTCAGAAGTGAGAGGGGCCTCCATCAGGGCTGCCCTCTATCACCGTATCTCTTCATCCTGATTATGGAAGGCCTCAGCCTGCTGCTAACAAAAAACGTCTCCAAACATCAAATCTCAGGTATAAAGGTTTCAAAATTTATAAATTTGGTTCATCTAATTTTTGTTGATGATGTCCTCTTGATGTCAAAGGCTACTCCTTCGGAATGGATAGTGATCCTGGAGTTGCTTCAGATATTTTGCATAGCTTCGGGCCTTAGCATCAATTATACAAAATCTACAACACATTACTGGGGGTTAACAGAAAATGAGCTCTGCTCCTTAAAAGAGTCTCTACCCTTCACCTTCATTGAATTAAGTCAAGGATTCAAGTACCTGGGTTATGTATTAAAGCCAGGAGCAAAAAATTCTGAAGACTGGCGCTAGCTGGTGGCAAAGTTTGAAAGGAAGATTAGCTTTTGGTGCAACAAGTGGTTGTCCATAGGAGGGCGTTTTATCCTCGTCAATTCAATGCTACATAGTATTTCTGTCTTCTGGATGCCTTTGGATAAAATTCCCTCTATGATTCTGAATCTTCTGCGCAGGCTGTCTTTCAACTTTCTATGGAATGGATAGAAGGACACCCACCGTATCCACCTTTGCAGCTGGAATATCATATCAAAACCTATTCAAGCAGGAGGATGGGGACTCAAAAACTTGGCTATTTTTAACACAGCTCTCCTAGCCAACTCTTTTTGGTGGGCTTTAACTCATAATAGCCTCTGGCACCGTGTCATTATTGACAAATACTTGGGGAAAAAGTCTCTTCTAGAATGGCTCAAAAAACCTTCACATTTGCAGTAGAGGGCGTCCCCATTTTGGAAGGGACTATTATTATCTTCTAATGTCATCTTGCACTGGCTAAGATGGAGGCCCGGCTCGGGCACCGACATCTCTCTTGGAAGAGACAAGATTCTTGGATTGGAGAACCGGTCAATCCTCCCTTCCTCTCTTAGATCTCTTCTAGAATCCAGTAATATTGTGTGTTTATCCCAAGCGCGTGTGGAGTCCTTTGCCACCCCTCTGCCGGATACTTGGTATAATAGTAGTCAGCTTAATCTAGGTGGAGTCGATGCATCAGACTGGGATGACTTCACTCAAGCACTTAGGAGCTCAGGAATTACTCTTTCCGATACTTCTGATATACTCATTTGGGCGGGGGGTGATGCAACGGGTGCCACTACTGTTAAGAATATTTACACGGCGCTACATCAACAACTGAATTTCCAGGTTGATCTGAGGTGGTTCCAACGGCTATGGAAATGGCAAATTCCTCTAAAGATAAAAATCTTCATTTGGCTCTCTGCAAAAGAAAAGACACTTACCTGGGATATGTTGCGAAAGAGACGCTGGGAAGGGCCAGGGATTTGCAAGTTATGCAATCAATCGATGGAAGATATTCACCATATCCTCATTCACTGCCATTTTTCAAGGGCTGTCTGGCAGCGTATTCTCACCCATTTTTCTCTCAACATTCAATGGGATGATGCCTCTGTCCTAGATTGTTTTCTGCGGTGGTCAAAGGAGAAATCTTCCCCTGACAGTTTCGCTGCAGATGCTTGTTGGCAGCTCTGGATTGAAAGAAATAAGGCGATTTTCGAAGACCGCGCTCCCTCCATCCTCTCAGTTATGCATAGAACCCTGTCGGCTTTCTCCTAGCAGCCGTCCACTGTTAAGACTCTGCCATTACAAGTTTGTGAGTTCACACAAAAGCAGAGTTTCACCGTAGCTTGTTTTGATGGAGCAGCCCTTTCAAATGGTCTTCGCTGTGGGGCCGGAGGCATTTTCAGATTTCATCCTTCGAGAGTTACCAAGTGGTTCATCAACTGCAGAGAGGGAACAAATACAAAAGCAGAGCTGCTGGGTTTGGGCAACCCTCACTCTGGCAACCTTCTGGTCAATTAATCAACTCCAAGTCCTTGGTAATTCGCGGGTCATCATTCACTGGATAAACCACAAATGTAAACTCAGCATTGTAAATATCGAAGGTTGGAAACAAAAAACTGTGGAATTGGCAAAAAATATTAAAAATCTCAGCGTCCACCACATTTATAGAGTGCATAATAAAGAAGCCGATGCCCTCTCTAAAAGAGCCTTATCAGAAATCGAAGGAAGACTAACCGTATTTCACTCGGATAGTGGGCGGGAGAGTCAACCCTCTTGCATTAATATCTTTGAATTGCCAAGGGTTGGTGAAGGGTAAATGTCTCTAGAGGGAAGCCCCGGTAACCGTTATATTGCTAGTGATGAGCAATATTTTCTGGCAGATTACCACTCTAGCATCCTTCAGTTTTTTTGTTGGCTCTTTGCTCTGTCCTTTCCGCCTATTACTATTAGTTCAGTTTTCTGTTGATTCCCCCTGTTACCATTATTTTAGACTGTTTGTAGGGACTGTTATCATGGCACTGCTACTGATGTAAAAAAAATTATACCTAATATAAATTTGCATTAATTTTTTCCTGAAAAAAAAAAAACTAGACGACATCCTAAACAACATCCTAAACAAATGACCCTGAATTCCCATGAAGTGACCTACATTGAATACATCCTCGTAAAGGGAAGCCAGGAAAAGAGGCGGCAAACAAAGGCTGAATTTATGTGAATGGTCATGCACGTGGCACCCCATCCCGGGAATTTACCATTCCCGAGTTAAGATCAGGACAGAACCTAAGAATAACCCAAACCAAATCTACACTCAAATATGACCAGTCAAATGTAATTTGGTGGAATTTCCACACTTATATCATCACGTTCTTGTGTTTGAATTTCCTATTCTCTTGAATTAGTAAGTCACGATCAGAGATCGAAAGTTTTTTTCTTTGCATATTTGAAGATTTTCAAATGTAATTTGGCGGAATTTCGACACTTATATCATCACGTGCTTGCGTTTGAATTTCCTATTCTTTTCAATTAGTAAGTCGTCGCGTTGTTATAAGAGATTAAATTAACTCAAATGCTTAGAAAATCGATTAAAATTTTGGAATTCTAGATTGATCGAAAATTTAAAACCAAACTGATTGAAGAAATATAGAAAAGATAACTGAAATAAAAAATTGCTCCCAAATTAACTCACTCCTATATCTTGTTGAAAGTTTAATTAGTTGTAACTAAAGTTAGTTCAATTAGTGGGTTGTGGTCAAAGTTGTTAAGTATTTAATTAATTTTGTACCAGTAAATTCTATGGGTTTATTAAAAATGTAATCATAAACGTAAAAACCACATTGTAAATTTTATTTGGACAAAAAATTAAAGCAAAATCGTTTGAAATGAAAGATCGTTGGTTTTACAGAGAGTCTGCCTTCGCCTGGCCAATCGTCTAACTTGAAAAATCATGTAACACATGTAACATTTAAAAAATCGACATGAACTATACACATTATAAAACGATATATTTTATTGACTGTTTCCATCCCATATCCAAACAATGTCTTTGAGACCCGGCCTTATCTCTTCGCTGCATAACTTACTGTACTCGAGCGTATCGCCCCCAGTCTTGCGAAGCTCCACTACGAAAAGCGAGGGCGTGACTTCTGAAATCTCGGCATCGAGCGATAAATATCCCTTCCGCCCTTCCTCAGATCCCTGCAACTTGACCTTACAATCCTCCGACTTCTTGACGCTGAATCTCAAGGCTCTGGCGATCTCCTCCAGCTTTGATATTATGCTTGACGCCGGCTGAGTCGAAGTGAACCACAACTCCTGCTTCACGATCTTGTCCTCGAACAGCCCCGAGAGATTGAACGCTGGAGACAGGGATATGATGTCGAAGGCGTTGAGGCGGGCCGGTTTGGGAACGAAGAACGCTGCGTCGATATCGTCAAGGAGGCCGACATCGACATCGACATCCTTGTTTGGTTGCGAGGGTTTGAAGCCCCGCAGAAACCAGGGGACCTCCATGAGCTGCGGGACGATGATCCTCGAACTAGGGTTGGGATCCAGTAACCGGAGAATGAGCTGCCGGACGTCTGAGGAAAACCACGGCGGGAACTTGAATTCGCCGTTACAGATCTTCTTATACAAGGCCAACAGATTCGCGTCATGGAACGGCAGGTAGCCCGCCAGGAGCACGAACAGTATGACCCCGCACGACCAGATGTCGGCCTTGGCACCGTCGTAGCCCTTCAGCTTTATGACCTCCGGCGCCACATAGTTCGGCGTGCCGCACGCTGTGTGGAGAAGGCCGTCCTGCCTGAATTGATCCGGCAGCGCGCTGAGCCCGAAGTCGCAAACCTTGATGTCGCCGTTGTCGTCTAATAACAAGTTCTCCGGCTTCAGGTCCCGATGATACACACCCCGGCTGTGGCAGAAATCCACCGCGCTTATCAGTTGTTGAAAGTACTTCCTCGCCTCCTCCTCCTTCAGTTTTTTCTTTTGGGCAACCCTGTTGAAGAGCTCGCCGCCCTTAACATACTCCATGACGATGTAAATCTTGGACTTGGTCGCCATGACTTCGTAGAGCCGAACGATGTTGGGGTGTCGGACCAGCTTCATGACGGAGATTTCGCGTTTTATCTGCTTGGTCATGCCGACCTTGAGGATCTTTTGTTTGTCCATGGCTTTAATGGCGACGCTCTCGCCAGTCGTGAGGCTTCTCGCGTTGTAGACCTTGGCGAACATCCCTATTCCCAAAAGGCGCCCCAATTCGTACCTTCCCATCAGAATATTGGGCTCTCTTTCCATCTCTTCTGTGTAACCATAAAATCACAATTCCCTGTCGAGTAAATCTGCTGTTTGGCCGTCTTGGATATGTCGGTTCATTGATCTTCTCTGACATCCAGTCCATTCCACGTGCTGTGAGGCTGTCTGCTGCTGACCCCCTGCGGTCACCTCAGTGCACTATTTGTTCTGAGCCCGGCACAACCTGTGCAAATGAGCTACCCTGTACTGCATTTGGTTATAGGGTGTGGCCCTGTGGGCATTCCAATCCAGAGTGAGAACCGTGTGTGCACGACAAATGTGGAGAACGTGGGGTTAGAATCATACGCAGCAAACCGGTAGCGTGGACTTAGTGACGAACAGGAAGAAGGTGGGGGTACCCATTAAATTTGGTATGAATTTTAAGACGGACAGTTCGGGATTTTATGCAATTTGGATAAATCTCAACCCTAGATAATGTCTACTTGCCTTTCTGTAGACTTCTGCGTTCTATGAGTGTAGACTTTTTGACACCGATTCATCCCTCAGTAAACGATTACCTAACTGGGTGCATATTAAACGGTTTTAAAAAACAAACAGTAATATGATCTCCATGTAGAAAGTGAGATGAATCCATACTCCACCATAAATATATAGCCGGATGCTACTTTTATTATTGTCTCGGGGAGGGATTTCTGCACTAAATTATCGTCCCCATGTTTCTTCACTGTATTCCATCGAAATGATCGGAGTTTATTCGAAATAAAACCTTAATTTCGATGGACAGTTGGTCGCAAATTAAAGGTACGTTACCAACGATAAATTCAGGACTGACCCGTAGCTGGGTACGAATATATTCAGGTAAGACTAGTAGGTGAGTACCGATATTTTCAAGCAAGTTCGGTAGATGACCGCGACTGTATTCAAGGAAGAATAGTAGATAGGAGTTTGTTAACTAACGCAACCCATCAGACGTGGGCCGTGCTAAGCGGATACGCTACGTCATTCCCAATAAAAATATTGATGTCCAGATGGAAAGGAATGCGAAAAGGCAAGAATCCATAACGTTCCATCCTGGAAACTTCAGAGGCGCAGAACGTTCCGTCCTGGAAACTTCAGAGATCCAGAAAATTCTTCTGATGGCAAGAAGAATTATATCTTTGGAATCTTAACCCATTAAACTGTTGGGCAGCTGAAGCATAAACAGAGCAAGATTAATTGGTAAGAAAAAAAAAATCAATAACAGCAATCACACAATGAACACAGAGATTTATGTGGAAACCCGGAAAAAGCCACCCTACAATGATAATCAGTATTGTTCTTATTCAAAGGAGAATTATAATAGTCAATCAGTGGCATACAACCATCTTCTCCTTTCTTCCTCACACAGTGTTACATTACATTGCTACTAGTTATCTTCACCTTTATGGGTATGCTCATATATCTATCAAACAATTAGACAAACTGATTACAATATAATCCCCTAGTTACATAAACTATGTATGCTTGCACATTCTAATTTTAACTGATGTACATGTTCAAAGGAGAATTACAATAGCCAATCACAGGCATATAACCATCCTCTCCTCTCTTCCTCACACTGATTACAATATAATCCACTAGTTACACAAACTGTGTATGCTTGCACATTCTAATTTTAACTGATGTACATGTTCAAAGGAGAATTACAATAGTCAATCACACGCATATAACCATCCTCTCCTCTCTTCCTCACACACAGTGTTACACTACATTGCTACTCGCTATCTTCACCTCTATGGGTATGCTCGTATATCTATCAAACAGTTAGACAAACTGATTACAATATAATCCACTAGTTACACAAATTGTGTATGCTTGCACATTCTAATTTTCACTGATGTACATGTTCAAAGGAGAATTGCAATAGCCAAACACAGGCATGCAACCATCATCCTCTCCTCTCTTCCTCACACACAGTGTTACACTACATTTCTAATCCACTAATTACACAAACTGTGTATGCTTGCACATTCTAATTTTAACTGATGTACATGTGCATACAACCATCCTCTCCTCTCCCCTCTTCCTCACAGACAGTGTTACACTACATTTCTACTCCTATCTTCACCTCTATGGGTATGCTCGTATATCTATCAAACAGTTAGACAAATTGATTATAATATAATCCACTAGTTACACAAACTGTATCTGCTTGCACATTCTAATTTTAATTGATGTACATGCAACTCCCTGGGAAATTAGTTGGCAAGTTTTCAGCATAAACTATATTGAGTATCCAATTTTTTTTGTCAAATTTACTATGGAAGAATTATATCTTTGGAATTTTAACCCATTAATCTATATTGAACATCTAAATTTCTCTCAAATTACTAAAAAATGTGTAAAAGAATAGTTTTAGATAATGAAAGAATTCTGACCATAATTTAAAACACTTCATCCAACAGCAATCACACAATGAACATAGAGATTTACATGGAAACTGTCCAAAAAACCACAGGACAATGATAATGGGTATTCTTCTTATTCAAAGGAGAATTACAATAGCCAATCACATGCATACAATCATCCTCTCCTCTCTTCCCTACACAGTGTTACACTATATTGCTACTAGTTATCTTCTCTTATATATAGAATCTATCAAACAATTAGACAAACTGATTACAATATGATCCACCAGTTATACAAACTGCCTATGCATGCACCTTCTAATTTTAGCTAATGAATTACACAAATTGTATATGCATACACATTCTAATTTTAGCTGATGTACATGAAGCCTTGCGAAAAATTAGGTGACAAGTTTTCAACATAAACTATGAGTATCCAATTTTTTACTGTGAAAGAATTGTATCTTTGGAATTTTAACCCATTAATCTATATCGAGCATCTAAATTTCTCTCAAATTACTAAAAATTGTGCCAAAAACTCGTTTTAGATAATCCATTGTCAGAATGAAAGAACTCTAAAAATTGTACCAAAAAATCGTTTTAGATAATCCATTGTCAGTATGAAAGAACTCTGACCATAACTTAAAACACTTAATCCAACAACCAAATCACTATTCGATTCACAAACAAAACAGGATTCTTAAAGTATGGAAGAATTATATTTTTGAAATTTTAACGATGTTGAATATCCAAATTTCTTTCAAATTTACTGCCAAAAAATTATTTTAGATAATCCATGTTCAGGATTGGAGAACTCTGGCCATAACTTAAAAACCTTAATCCAACAAACAAATCACGATTTTTAAGATATGGAAGAATTATCTCGTTGTTAACGCATTAAACTATGCTGAGCTTCCAAATTTCTCTCAAATTTATTACCTGAAATTATGTCAAAAAATCGGTTTAGATAATCCATGTTCAGGATGGAAGAAGTCTGACCATAACTTTTTTCAATAAGGAAAAAAAACTTATATTAAAAAATATAATAAGTATGTTACATATGTTCGTACAGGTGTACATTATAGCAAATTTCAACAATTCTGTCCACTTACAGAAAAATATGTCTATCTGCTCACTTTACATGCATATAATCTCATAAAAACTGCCTGAAAAGATTGACAACATTTTGATCAGGTAATACAACCTCATATCAAAAAGGCATAAAAATACCCTTATGTATTCAGTCCATGTCCTGTAAGAAGTTATCTAACTAACTTCTAATCTATCATAATTTTTATAGTTTCCTTCGTTTCCTGCTGTTAAATATATACCATCCTTAGTGAGTAGAATCCTTAGTGAGTAGAAGAGCTTCTTTCTACAACAAGTCAGCTTCCTTGTTATATGCCATGTAGATATGTTGAGCTTTTAATTGTGTAAATTTCCAGCTCAGCACTAGAATTTTAGACATTTAAGGTTGAAGAGAGATCACCTGAAAATTGTTTTTATTAGTAAATCAATCTATTATAATCTTTGTCACCTACCAACTGTAATCTATCAATCTTTTTATAATAGGCAAAAAATAGAATACACCACAAAGCAAGAAGTTCACCCTTTGTATTCGTACCATTACCACTGTTCATTTTCAGCCCCACATTTGGATCCTTTGTCTTGTGAAGCTCCATCGAAGAACCCCACTGCCATATCCCAATCAATAAGAGGTGGTCTATCTATTCTACTACCCTTAACAGGTAAAGTTACTTTTATATCTCCCAAGACCTGGAAAATATTGATGCAGACAATGTTCCTATTAAAAATTCGATCTTCAAATATTGCCAAATTCCTTTGTTTCCATATTTCCCAACAAATATAACTTGGCAATTCTTTTATATTATCTTTTTTTTCTAACTAGTTTTTATAACAATCAGATATATGTCCTTCTTCCCACTTACCTTCACTTTTTAATTGTTTTTGAATGTTATACCAAATTTCTTTGGAAAAATCATAGTCATTAAAAAGATGATTTATATTTTCCTCCTTATTACTACAGAGGACACATTTACTGGGCCCTACAAAACCCCTCTTCACCAGAATTTCCCAAGTAAGAATTTTATGTTCAAGTACTAACCAAAAAAATAATTTAACTTTTAAAAGAATCTGCCATGGCCAGAGATCAGAATACCAAAAAGATGTATCTGCCACCTCCTCCTCCAATAATTGAACTTCATAAGTCTGTTTAACATTGACCTGTCCCGTTTTAATGTCCCAGGACCACAATAAAGAAGTTTTTTCTACCATAGCTTAAAACTATTAATCCAATAAGCAAATTACATACGTTTCTAAAATTTGGGTGATTGATCTCTCTTTTCCATGAGAGCATACGTGCCATCTCCAATGTCCTTAGTTCACAAGAATTAAATTTGACTCTTCAAATAAAAAGTTATTAGCAATCAGATGTCCTCAGTTCATATGAAGAGTATTGCTGTGATAACCTTACTTATTGAAAAAGATTCACAGTGGCTAATAAAGAATACAGGTGATTTGAAACATAAAGAGGCTGTAATGCTCTCAAAATTTCCTGGAATAAAATTATTGCTTTCGGGAAATAAGGAAGGACTTAGGACCATAATCTCATTACCGTTTGATTAGGAAATCTGCAAAAACTGGCGAAGCTTTGCCTAAGCGAAACTCCAGAAAATTATTCTCTCGTCTCCCTTGCGAAGAACAACATGGACACTTATTTTATCTAATCACATGATTGTTTTTTCAAATTGATTGATAATTCACTTTAATATTTAAGGTGATAGGCATTTACCTATTGATAATCACCAGATCTTTTAATCACAAAGATGATTTTTTTTTATGGATAGTATTTAATATTTTTAGAGTATTTTTGGTAGTTACCAAAAATTGAAGGTTAAGATTTTTTAGATTATCTTCATGGCATGTCAAAACATGGTTGTTAATCATTAGTGAAACTCACACATGGTCGTTAAATATGGTTTTATTTTTAAACTGCACAGGTTTTTTTTTCCTCTGCTGTGCTAGTTTATCTAATCACATGTTTTTTTTTTCTCAAATTGACTGATAATTCACTTGCACATGCTTTTTTTTTTTCAAATTGACTAATAATTCACTTGCAGTGGTATAAACGTTTTATTTTTTGGTATTTTTCCTCTAGTTTGGCAATATAAATTTGGGTGAAATTGCAATTTTCTGTTATTTGAAATGTATTTTTGAATGCATAAATAGATTCATCCTCTTAAAAAAACTTCTTGTATTTTTATTATACAAACTCAACTACTCAATACACTTTCAATATTTTTGATAAAATTTTAGACAAAATTGATTAAAAAATATAAAAAAAAACAAATACTATAATTTGACAAAATATTCAAAAACTAAAAAAATATATATATACTACAACTATATTTAATCTACCCCAAATTAAATCACAAGTTGTGTAAAAGTAAAAACTTCACAACATTTTATTTAAATCAGTGATTGGGACCTTGATTTCTTAAGATAATAAGCTTGAAATGAGATGCAAATGACTTTTACTTATCATTGATCATATGAATTGAAATCATAATTATGGTTATATTACATTATGTATTTTCTATAATTTGTAAAAGGTGATGATTTGAATATTCAATCTGATTATTTATATTTTATTTGTCACAATATTCAATGCTCCATAACAGGGTAGATATTGATCCACCCTCATATTACCTTTAATTGAATCTTACCCAATTTACATGTATGCTCCATAACAGGGTAGATATTGATCCACCCTCAAATTACCATTAATTGAATCTTACCCAAATTACATGTAGAAATGCATCAATCACATTAATGCAAACATGTCATGCCATGGGACCCATTAAAATGTCATAATTTTAAAAAGGAATTTGAAAATTTGAAAACATTTAGGAGGTAGTTACAACAATGACCAAGGGGCCCACAGCGACCCAACGTGCATGGAGAAACTTACAAGAACCATGACAATGTTAAGCGTCCACGAAAGTTTGTTCCGGTATAATAATTTCCAATAATTAAATTGTCATTAATATTCTTTTGATTTAATTAATGTTAAGCGTCCACATAGCTTGGAGAACCGTACGAATGGATTTGTATACCACGCAAACTATGACTAATGGAATTTTTATTTTTATGTTGATTGATGAGGAAGATTTCAGTGCTGTTAAAGTTGTGGTTGAATTTTTATGTTGATTTGTGTGGAAGATAATTTTTATGTTGATTTATGGGGAAGATTTCCATGTTCTTAAAGTTGTGGTTTGCAATCCTTAGCTTTGTTAGAGAAGAAATTTCAATTAATAACAATGTTTAATTATATTTATAATGACGATGTTTAATTAGGTTGAAATTCTATGTTTTTTTATCAATTTTGGAATTTTGGAATTTTTAGGTAAAAACAAAACTTGTGAATAATTTTGTTATATTTCTAATGACTATTTTTCAATTTTTTTTTATCAAGATTTGATATGTCAATTTGACAATTGTTTAACAGTATGTTCCTTAAACATGAAATGAATGATAATGAGTTATTGTTTTCCACAACAATGTATCTATTATTAAACTTATGTTTTTAAGAAATGAAATATACTGCAACAGAGACTCTATTTTATTATGACTATAATTTTGAATCTAACGGATGAATATTATAATTTCTAGAATTTTTTGAAGTTGACCAAGATGGTTTAACAATAAATTTTCCATAATTTTGCGTTGTGTATTTTTAGAGATATGGATTTTTCATTTCATTGAATCATAATCTCACCTAAAAATATTATGCAGTGATTTTTTTATAAAATTAAATAAAATTAGATAAAAACAATGAAAATGAAAACAAATTATACCCAATGAAAGAAGATTCAATTTTAAAAATGTTGGTATCAATTCTCAAACTAAATTCTGAGTATGTGTAGGAGTCCGGTACCTCGAAAGATGAAGTAAGATGGAGAGAATTTGCAGTTTCCTGCAAACAGTCTCATTTTCAAGTTTTCGGCCGAAATATTCTTTCGGCCGAAATCTAGTTTTTAACGGAATCCGTTAAAAATAAATGTTTCGGCCGAAATATGGTTACCACGGGAAAATAATTCATCCAAAAAACATTGTACACGAATTTTGAGGGCACCATTAAATTTAACGTGAAAATTTTCGGCCGAAAAATTGCCACTAGAAATTTTGGAGACCCGATTATCACGAAAGTGTTACCCAAATTCATGATTTTACCGGCCTTCCTTCCCAAATTTGGGAGTTTTTAGGGAACACTTCAACAACTAATAGGAATTTCTTTATTTTTCATGAGCCCTAACATTTTTTTTAACTCTCGCCTATAGAGGTGTCTCTATCTCTTAATAGACCTTTCAAAGGATCTCAAGGAGCATGTATTACCTCCATGTCGGCCCAATGGTTATAAGGTGATAAGGATCCTCATGCACCAAAGCCTGGCTAATTAAAATCTTGGCCACTTCAGGGTCAACTTTGTCTAAGCCTATGTAATTATTCATGGGGAAATAACTCTTTGTCTCCTCTTAGGATGCTACCTCCCATGTGGGAGTAGGAGGATCCAAAGGTCCTATTTTCCACCTCTATTGTTAAACTCTTAGGCCAATGATTCCATGAAGGAAGGTCAAAGCAAACCCAAGAATAATACCTTTGATGTGTTTGTGACCCTAGTACTTACTCAAAAGAAGGTTATATCTCAAAACCCTTACCATTCCTTAATAGGCATTGACATGTAGGATATGGATGTTCATGTCGAAGGTATCATGGATGTTTATGGTCTTTTAGAACATATAAGGAATACCATGGTTCGCAAAATTCTCTCTTAGGTTTTAAAATTGGATATTCTATGTCTATAGAAAGTTAAAATGGTTGGTTTTTTGTCAATCACAACGTTATACTATATTTGAATCGATTTCTTATGTTCCATTCTAATCACAAGGATGGTCAAGGAGGGGTTTCTATTTTGTTTCACCCAAGCTTGTCATGCATGTAATTGATCATGGGGTTGATCCTTTGCATCAACTATAGTGGTTATTGCTTAACCGTGATGGTGTGGATGTTTGTTTTGGCTAACATTAATGCTCCCAATGATGTGAAAGAAAGTGAAAATTTTTGGGATTGGGTGAGTGCGTCCAGAAAATATATTGGCTCATCTATGGGCACTTTAAGAATGTTGAATCACAAGAAGAAAACTTTGAAGTCACTCTTTTTCACGTGCTTTTGTGGGATAAAACAACCTAGAATGGCCTCAAAGACATAATTGACCTTTATGTCCTTAGTAAGTATTGAGGAAATTATTCTCTTGACATTTGAGTCACTTGGTATATTCTAAGAGTGAAATAAAAAATGGTTATTAAATAATGGGTATAGGAATTTTGTTAGGGAAAACTCATTTTTTCGACTTTGAAGGGGAAAAGCCAATGCGAGTGTTGTGAGAACTCTGTCTCTCTAACCATCAACCAATAATTGTCTCCATTTCTTGGGGAAGTCCGATGATGAGAGTATGCAAGTCGCTCTTTTTGTTCTATCTATTCCACCTCCAAAAACAAACTTGTGTCCCACTGTTAAGTATGTTTGGAATTTATTTACCATACTATGGAGTGGATTAGTTGCATTGAATGGTGGAATGATGTTATTGGCCAAATCAATTATTTTGTTTGTAGCTTTGTTGAAATGTCATTATTGTTTGATGGTCGAGTCATAAGGATGTTAAAGAACAACAAAAATAAATATTCCGTTTCTTTAGTTTATGCAATATGATGAAGTTGTTTAATGCTAGGTTGCCCATAGGTTCTTTGTCTTGTTGATCAATATCTTATTGCCTTCATTTGTAAAAGGGTTTTAAAATTGTGAAAAATAGAAGCAATATATTTTAGGTATTTTGTTTTTTTTTTTTTTGGGGGGGGGGG